>JBANRG010000046.1:0-461162 GCA_037954225.1 Stygiomarasmius scandens
CCCTAACCCTAACCCTAACCCTAACCCTAACCCTAACCCTAACCCTAACCCTAACCCTAACCCTAACCCTAACCCTAACCCTAACCCTAAGTCAGGTACGTTCGGTGAACGCGGAAACGTGTTTGCTGAGGAAACTTCTATTGAATCCTCATGGTGGTTATTGTAACCCGTTGACGCACACTTTAGAAGCTACTAACGGACTCAGGTTAATGGGATGAATCGGATTCCATGCTGATAAGGGAGGAAAGTACGCGTTTGGAAAGTACATCTGATAGTACGACGGCCGCAAGGCTATTGGAACCCTCATGGAAGCCTCGCGGAAGCCTTCTAGCCTCTGTTACTCGGGAACTAACAGAGTTAACACACGTACAGCATGTGTTTAGTTACCATCAGAGCAAGGTAACGAGATCGCAAGATTATTTTGAACGACAATGGTGCAAAGTCCACCAGATAGCCATTGTCGGACTAAACAGTAGAACAAAGGAGACTGACGAGCTTATAAAAAGCGAAACTGACTGGTGGATTGGTATAGCTACCCAGCTGTACCCAGTTTCTCCCCAGTTCAATCCCTCGCTCGGATTTACTAGCCTGCTCTTTTATCGAGTGCACTCCACACAAACCCTAACTACTCAACATCCAAGACCATCCAGTAAGCATGTCCTTCACTCAGGCCTCTGCCACTTCCTTCGCCCGCGCCCTTTCCCCCATCGCCCAGTCTTTTGCCTCCGTTGGTCTCTCAGACGACGACCAGAGCAAAGCTGCGGCCGAGGCGAGACGTCGTGCACCCTACCAAGGGGCCGAGTCCCTCGACCAACTCGCGGTACTCCTTCCTGTGGAGTACCGTGATACCCTTGTCCCCGCGTTTAGGGAGATTCATTCTCTCGCTACGAAAAAACAACGGGCCGCCGACCAGGTACAGCACTGGGAGGCCGCGAAAGCGAAGGGTGTCATCCCAAAGGAGTTTGCTTGGAAGGCTCCACCAGTGCAGTTCTCTTCTGCATTCGTGTCTTCCCAGCAGGCGGCCTCGGAGATCGCCAAGATCAACGAGGTAGTGGAATCTAGCAAACGCTCACTGCTGGATGCCGCGATTGCCGCCAAGAAGCAGGAGGTAGACCATATCTCCGGCAATCTTGCTCCTAAGGAATTGTACAGTCGCCTCCTGGCCGAGGTTAACAAGGTATACCTTGTTCTTGCCGAACGCAAAGAACCCAGGGTTGTACATTCCGTTCCGTCCGCCTCAACGTCTGCAGCATCAGCTATGGAGGTGGACTCGGGGTCCTTCGGTGGCGAGCGGGTGATTTGGGAAACGCCTGCTAGTGTCACTCGGCAACATGCCGACTTGTGCCTGGATATCGTATATTTAGCGTTCCGGGTGATGGGATTCGTAGAACGTGATCATGCACGTTCCAAACTATTAACCATCAAGAAGAAGGAGAAGGCCGACGAAACGAAAGAGTCCGTAGCTTCCCAGAGCAAGGACATTCCGTCAATCGTTCGTGCGGAGGTAAAAAAGGCGTTATCTAACAACCCTCCCCCCAAAGTAAGTGCTCAACTTCTTCAATTAGGACTTGACGCTGATTTTCGACTTCCTTCTATAGAAAGTCCCGAAGCCTTCTGGGATTTTAAAGAAGGTCAGCAAGCAGCGTCGGCAACAAGCCGACAAGAAGAAGCAATCCGGACCGTCTGGGAAAAAGTCGGTGCCTGCCGTCAAATCTGGGGCAGGAAAGGCACCTTCGGTACGTTCTGGAAATTCGTGTCATTACATCGGTTAATGTTCGGTTCCCTAGAAACCCTCGAATCCACCCGCGTCGTCCTCTTCGAAAAAGGACAAAGGCAAGAAGCGGGCGTGAGCCACGTAAAGGTAAGAGATTCCGATCTATGGCTTCAAACGGACTTGGCTGACCAACTGGTTGATCTCGTCTCAGTAGCGGCCGCTTTTGACCAATGGGGGAAGATGCTCTTTCGTAAGTCATTTTCCGGCTTTTATCACATGCCATCTCAACTAACCACTTACCCGGCTAGTTACTTAGCTACGTTCGCGGTCTCTAAACTCTCCGAGAATGCCCTGGAGGCGGCCTCGTTTATGGACTATGTACATTTATCTACGGACGTTGTATTACCTTTAAAATATCAATTTCTTTTATCTGTTGGACAAAAATTCATGTTCCATTCACGTCTTGACTCTAAGTTAATAAGTGAAGCTTGGGAAGATTTCGAATTCCGTTTGAAATGGCGGATCCTTTACTCCTTCCACGAATTCAAGCCTAAAGAAAACGATCAAAATGAAAAGAATCCTTTCTTTGATTATAAGCCATGCTATGAGAGCCCACGCTTGAAAACAAGTAAAACTCCTAAGCTACCACAATATATTCAGAGAGGCCTGGAGGCCGGTCAGCGGTTTGTTAATGAACGTCTTGCGAAATTGCCTCCTGTACCACGAGTTAGTCCGACGGTCTCTGCGTTATCCCCGGACGAAGCCGATCTGAGTTCGTACTTAATTAAGAACGATCTTATCGTTACAAATACCGATAAGAATTTAGGCCTAGCGGTATCTAAACGCGAATGGCTACAAGGAAAGTGCTGGGACCTCCTAAATGATAAGTCTAACTATCGCATCCTTAATATCGAGGAAGCTGAGGAGGAACTGGAACGGAAATGTACGATAGCCGAGGAACTTGCCGATTTATCCACTAACCCGGATATGCAGATTCCCGGCGGCGACATGTTAGATAAGTTCTTGCGATCAAAAATCTCGAACATGAACGAAGCTACTCGTAAGAGGGAACACAAGCTACCAGTGTTCTATGGTATTCCCAAAATCCATAAGCATCCGATCAAAGTTCGGCCTATTATCCCATGCCATAGTTGCATTCAGGGACCCGCCGCAAAGTACGTCTCCGAAGAGTTGAAGAATCTCGTGCGATCATCACCTACTATTTTACAAAGTAGCAAGGAGGTCGCATTAAAATTCGCGAATTTAAAACCAAACCCACGCCGTAAACTTTGGATAATTACCGGCGATGTAGTAGCTTTCTATCCTAATATACCACTCCACAAGTGTATTGATATTGTATGCGATATAGTTGGAATGGCATGGACTGGTAAAGCCGAATACAAGGAAAACGTGTCCAAAGAAGTCCTAGCGAGACTTCACTTTTTCCGGGAATGCATTAAATTTGCTAACGAACGTCTCATATTTCAATTTGAAGACAGCTACATTGAACAACTCAATGGTCTCGCCATGGGGGTGGCAAGCTCCCCTGACCTAGCCAACCTATATGGCTGGTGGTTTGAGATGACGGCTAACCTTCTGAACGACCCAAACATTCTGTTCTACGGTCGATACATCGACGACTGTCTTGCACTAGTGTATGCTGAAACACGAGAACAAGCTCTTGACTACATCAAGGGTAAAGTCCAATTTGATGAATGTGAGATTGAATGGGAAGCGTCCGACAAAGTTGGAATATTCTTGGACATGCGAATTTTCTTCGAGTCTGATGGCTCATTGCAGCATGCACCATATCGCAAGGCACGCTCCCATAGAGAAAGAATTCCATGGATATCTAGCCATCCTCTTGACGTCAAGAGAGGAACGTTCATCGGCGAAATGTCCAGGCTAGCCACGTTATGCTCTCGACGAGCGTATTATCGAGATGCACTAGATGACCTAGTTCTGCTTTATCAGAAACGTGGTTACCCTTCAACGATTATAGACTTATGGCTTCGGCAAAATGACACTATGCGATGGCAAAACAGGCTGAAACCCACTGGGAATCGGCGTGAAGATGACGCGGACGAAGTCTTAGTGTTAAAGTCATACTATAATCCAGTATGGAATTACTTCTCAGCTAAGGAGTTAGCGGAAACCATTTACAATTCCTGGGACAACAACTTGTCCTTGTGGGAACGGATGATAAACATCCCTAGTGCGTTAAAGCCAGTTACTGGCCGTTCAACGACCACTATGCCCGATATTAGAGGTGATATTGATGTCGATCTTCTCCCTGAGGAGGTCGTCGCCCGGGTTCCGGCCTGGGATCACGTCCTTACCACCCAGTCCAGCTCTCGAGTTGGGCGAACCCCTAATATTCGTGCCCTAGGAATTTTTGGTGCAAGGTTAATCGTGTCCAAACGTAGGACTCGAAACTTGTTCGATGTTGCCAGTTTATGGAAACAAATGGTTCTCCGACAGGTTGACAGGGAAATTATCAGTGATCTGCAGGCTCGACCAAGCCAGACAACGACGTTGGAGGTAGGCACATCCTCGGGGAATGCCGGGAAACCTTTCCAACTGAGAACTTACGACTCTGAGTCGGATAATGACGACGAACCATATACGGCAAGTCGTGCTAAACGCCGTAGATCCCCTGACACTATGAGGATAGAATTTTAATCTGGTGAACGCCTTATTAAGAATCCGCGACCCACATAGAAAATCAACCACTCCTTAGAACAAATAATCTTGTAGGTAAACTTACTTGTCTGTCCTTTCAGACGGTATTAACCGAGTTAAACCAGGAAGCCTAACCCGAACCCTAACCTAACCCTAGTAAGTTTACTAGCTTAATCGCTAATCTCCTACCGTCTGATTCATTGAAAACAGACCCTAACCCTACCCTAACCTAACCTAACCCTAAGCCCGAACCCTAAGCTAACGCGCAGAGTCCGGGTGTTTGAGATGGTCCCTAAGGGCGCGTGCTCGTCACGTGACTAATGACGTGTGTCCCCGGCTGGAGTCGGCTTCGGCTTATTCCGGTTAGGCACGCACCGAAGTTCCGAATTAATCTCCGTAAGCGGGGATTTACCGAGAAGCTACTCGATGAGATCTTCGGATCTCGGGATTCGGACCTAAGGAATTGCCGAAATGAATACTCTATAATCGGTTCACGCCCGATTGAGAAGCGGTAGTGTCCGCAATAGAGATCGGCTATTCAAAAAGATTGCCAAGGAACTTACCTTGTTTGGGGCCTAGCGAACCCTGCAAACCGCCTAATACGGATGTGGCAACTGTGGCACGTTTACGCGTCGCGGTGTAAGTACTTCCCTTCCTGCTCGGGAACAAGGACGGCCCGGAACCAGCAATCTTAGGCACACACCATCAAAAATAACAGCGTCGGAAATGCTGAAGAGACCGACGTCAGGTACGTTCGGTGAACGCGGAAACGTGTTTGCTGAGGAAACTTCTATTGAATCCTCATGGTGGTTATTGTAACCCGTTGACGCACACTTTAGAAGCTACTAACGGACTCAGGTTAATGGGATGAATCGGATTCCATGCTGATAAGGGAGGAAAGTACGCGTTTGGAAAGTACATCTGATAGTACGACGGCCGCAAGGCTATTGGAACCCTCATGGAAGCCTCGCGGAAGCCTTCTAGCCTCTGTTACTCGGGAACTAACAGAGTTAACACACGTACAGCATGTGTTTAGTTACCATCAGAGCAAGGTAACGAGATCGCAAGATTATTTTGAACGACAATGGTGCAAAGTCCACCAGATAGCCATTGTCGGACTAAACAGTAGAACAAAGGAGACTGACGAGCTTATAAAAAGCGAAACTGACTGGTGGATTGGTATAGCTACCCAGCTGTACCCAGTTTCTCCCCAGTTCAATCCCTCGCTCGGATTTACTAGCCTGCTCTTTTATCGAGTGCACTCCACACAAACCCTAACCCTAACCCTAACCCTAACCCTAACCCTAACCCTAACCCTCGAGAGTTTGATTTGGAAATGGGCGGTCGTTTTGGTTTGATATTGGCGGAAATGGAGGTGGTAGGTGATTGAGGTACGGGAGGATAGGTGTATGATTGGGTCTGAGGGACTGGTGGATAAGGGACGGGTGTTTGTCGTGTGAGAGATGGAGGTGCGGAGGCAGCGTTGGCCGCGTTCATTACGGACGCGAGAGAAGAAGGACCAGCTTCTGTGGTTGTTACTGCAAACAAAGAGTAGTTGATAAGAGTTGTTGAGGTACAAAAGATGTAGTACTTACTAGACGACAAGCTTGTGACGACATGGGTGTGTATCGTCAACGGTGCCTTTTTTGATTTTGGCTTCTTGACGGGCGAGCTCCTACAAGAACAGAATGAGTGCGGGTATTGGAATCGAAAATAAAGGCATACCGGTCTTTCAACAAAGCTACTTCTCCGGAGCTGACATAGAAACCAGCTTGCTTTGTCTGAGCAAAGTACTTTCTATCGTCCAAGGCCAACTCGGAGTCGTCGATAAACGGATCCGAGACGTCGTAATAGTCACTCTTTAACGGCTTCTTTCTCTTCTTCTTTGGTTTATCGGCTGGCTGACCTGGACCAAGTAGGGACGACTCGGGGAGAGAAGTAGCACCGGCGTCGTATGCAGCCATTGCAGCGCCTAGAATGGAGGTCCCAGCACCTGTAGTACCTTTAGGCTTGGATTTAGCCTTTCCTCCGTCTTCTTCGTCTTCACTACCGCTGCTCTCTGCATCGCCAATACCGAGCTTGGGTACAGGCGAAGGGGGTCTCTGGCCAGTATCTCTGGCCATTTGCGCGATATCGACTTCGTATTTTTCGGGACCACCAAGTGTTATGTGTAGTCGAACGGTTTGGAGAGGAGGACGAGAAGCGACCGGGGGAGGTGAAGGAGACCTTTCCTTTACGGCTTTGGATTTTGGTTTGGCTTTGGATACGGGTTTAGTGGTTGTGGGAGCGACAGCGGGAGTAGGGGCAGCAGAAGTAGTGGGTGTTGGTGAAGCGTTACCGTTGAGATTAGATGGTAAAACGGGTAACGCGATAGGTTTCATTTCGTCTTCCAACTCCATCTTTACATCCCCATCCTTGTCGCTCCCTGTCGTAGCCTTGGGTTCCACCAACTCCCGAACTTCATTAGCCTCATGGATATCGTCTTCGACCCCAACACTATGCTCCGAGTCTTCATCGTCGTCGTCGCCCTCGCCCTCGTCTGAAGAAGACTCTTCTTCTTCACCTTCTTCTCCACCTTCTTCGTCCGCTACTCCTTCTCCTTCCCCCTGCTCATCTTCCTCCGGCTCCCCAGCAATAACCCTCAACTCTTCGTCGTCGTTATCGTCGTCATCCCTTGAAGCCTTGCGTGTAGCGATATCCGGAGCAGTATAGACCGGATTCGCGGTAGAAATGGTGGGTTCGGGATCGGGATGAACGAGAGAGTGGATAGAGTGTCTAGCACGAGGTGTTTGTACCGGTGTTTGGCTGGTTTGTACTTGAGTTTGAGACGAGGTCCGTGAGTGAGAGCTCCTGGTAGTGTCCATCCCTTGCATCCAGCGGAAAATAGCAGCAAATAGAGTAAGAAGACTGAAAAAAAAAGCGGGGCGGGGGAGGATGTTGTCCTGCTGGCACGGCGTCACAGATCTTCCAACACACCAACGTGTCCAAACAACCCTCGAAATTTTCCACAAACACTGCCTTGGACAGTCGGAAGTTGCCTTTTTCGGAATGTTGATGCCACGCTCTACGCCTCGGCCGTACTCTCCCTTCCCGGAACCGCAGTATCACCCTCCATTTCTCTTGTTCTGGTCGAATGCGTTGCTTGGAACTCGGGGTTTTGATGTAAGGGCTTTGTGGGCGTAAACTTCCGACGGATGAATGTTACGTCATTCAGACAGGCTTTTCTTTCGATGTCACTTTTTCTGATTATCGTATACGGGCCTCTCTATACCAGCATTCACATAAACCAAAGTACAACTCTGTTCAAAGCCATTGCTACCTAGCAATCAGGTTCATTTGGAAGTACTTTTTGCGCTTGTCGACGTCAGCGATCTGCTGGAACATTCTCTCCGTCAACCCTACATTATCCACTGGGTAATATCTTGACACTTCTTAAGGTATGTTTGACCAATATAGATAATCAGGGCAAAGAGCTGACGTATTTGTTCTGTATCTCTAGCGTTATGTAGAGCTACCTCCTCGTTACCACAATTCAGATCCAAATCCTTAGGCATCTGGGAGAGCAGCAAGGATATTCGCTGCTTTACAGGAAGTTTTCGCACCGGCGGAGAAATCAAAACGCGCGTGCATGAATGAGGAGATTGCATTGCAGCGAGCGTGGAATGTATATAGTCTTCCAATTCTAGTGTTATAACAAGCAATCTCAGTCTCTGAAACCAGTGTGCATTCAGAGATCTGGTGTATTTCCGGATCAGGAGATTAGGGTTCCGAGAGATGCCGCACGTCGAACAGACGAGAAGCGGGAAATAAGTGTTGCAGCGGGAAGAGCAGTGAAAATTTACTGTACGACGTAGTCTACTGGCAAAGTTCTATGTGATGGTGAGAGCCTTTGTTATCTGGAAGTTCAAAATATTTTTCTGGTAATTTTCTTCGGTTCGGACTCTTCAAGGGACGGCGTGACTAGACTAGATCCGGTTCCCTCATAATTTCTTTACTTTCCATATATGTTATGTCAAGTGAACCTGAGGATTCCAATCCCCAGTTCGTTTGCTTTCATTTCAAGTAAATGATGAAACTGTATTGAAAAAACCACAGAATCTAGGTTGACGATCGTATCAAAATTTTCTCGTGTTGTATTTATCACAAAAAAAATCCCAATTATTGATTTTCCTTCTTCCATTTAAAGATAACCCGACCATTTTTATGAAAACGAAGCTCTTCTTTTTCGATGTGCAGCGCTTGACTCCACATAGTGAACATGTTGATGCTCTTCCCACTGAAGTGAACCAATATCTTCTCCATTCCACACAGGAAAGATACCGACCCATCGATTCAGATGATTCTCTGGTAGAAATCCGTATAACCATGGTGCCGCTAAAAACTTCTTCACCCTCAGCTTGCAACCTGCCCCAGAACAACCCGGGAAAGCATTTTGTTCCAGATGATAGAAAAAAGCGCTTGATAGTAAAAATGTCCCATTCCAGTCAGCTAGTGTCATAATCAATCTCTTATTACCTAGTTTTGAATAGTAGCAACTTACGAATCGGACTCTCCTGAGCATCGTACCACATTTCTCCGTCTTCATTTTCATCTTGAATGTCTAGCATGACTCAGTAGCAATCGTCTGGATATTGTATCTATTACTCACTGGACAATGGTTGCACTATCTCAACGAGAGGCAACTCGTGCCTCTTCGCAAATCCCTGAGTCATCGGATCATATCCCCTCTGCGACTGCAACTGTATTGCAGCTTCGTATTGATGATCTTGAAGATCATCCATATTCAGAGGGTTGATTCTCTTTACCAGTTGAGCAAGTCCTAAAGCCTCGGCCACTCGTGCTGATATTTGACGAGACCCATCTGGATCAAATGACCAATAGTACACACTCTCTCCATTTTCGCCCCAATTTACAGTAATCGCAGAAACCTCTGGTGAATTGCTGACTACCACCGGCGCGATAAACAAGTAGACTTGGGTATTGTGAGGAAATAAAAGTTTTTCATTCCCTGGCGCAAGCTGAAGAACAATGCTCTGAATCAAGTGAGTCGGCGTATCTCGAATTAAATAATAACTAAGTGCCAGAGATACATTGAATTTAACAATTTACCTGAGAAGCTGGAGCAGTATGATGCTTGTGATAGCCAGGCAATATTGAAAATTTCTTGGTCTTTTTTGCTGACTCCCAGCGTTAAAGAAAGCACTGGGGAGCTCAGTTTTTTGACCCCGCATAGTTGCCAGTAATCAGTGCTAGATATTCTGTTCAAGGCAACTAAATAATAGAAAAGAAGCAGGTTTATTTACAGAAGAATATCTCACCTTGTAAATCCGTTGGCCACAGTTATGTGCGGTATATCTTCCCCTCTATAAAAACCTGTTTTTAATTTCCAGTTCCCTACCCACGGACTGATTTTTGTCGTGCAACTCCTTGAGCCCAGAGAAATATTCGTATTCTTAAATTGACCAATTGGGCGCCTTGGGCTTCCAGATATAATCGAGGGCAGTGAGGTCGGCAGGGTCAATAGATTTGGATATTCACAGTAAAAAGTCTGGGTCCCACTCGAGCTTCTGGCTATCAATACATGAAAAGCCAGTTCCTGAGACATCTCCATACTCAGGACTGGCCACTGTAATAGAAAATTCAAAGCAGATTCATCGCTCCCAAGGTAGAATTTCAGAGGTAAAGGCTCCAGCTCATCAACATTCCATTTGCCCGCACTAGTAACAAAATCACGGTCGTCGCCAAAAGACTTAGTTTGAGGGGGAGCAAAGCAAGCAAAGCCTGATGGTTGAATGGAAATCCAGTTGATATTCTATGAGACAACTTTCAAGAGAAAAAATATGACCAAGTAGTTTTGATACTTACGTGCAAATCAAAGTCATCCTTCATAAGGGAAAGGATATTGGTCTCAGCAGCAATGTTATGTGTATCTCGCGACTGATACGTCAATGTTAAATCCAAATCGAAGAGAGAGCACAACATACCGCTCTGTGTGTAATATAACATTTAATAATTGCTGAAGATCTTTCCCACAGGTCTTTCACTGGAACGATATCTGCTCACGAGGTTAACGACTCAATTGAATCGCAGGCTCTAAATTGTTCCTACCGTTGCAGAATATCAGTGTACGCAGTGATAAATTCACACCAAATAGGTGAGCAATGTGTGGATGGCTAGGGAAAGGGCAATCGGTATTTCCAAGACAATCAAATGGAAGAGTTACTGGTTAGAGAAGAAGATAAAGTCTCGCTCCCAAGCCTAGTAATGTCAACATATAATTCTGACAAAGAAAGGCTCACGATGGACGTACTGTATCACCGTCTCTCCCGCTGTAAGATACCGCAACAAACTCTAGAACATCCCTCCTTCCAATGATATTCGCACGATGCACTGTTCTCTTGAATGCCAAAGCCTTTCCCGGTTCATTATTCCATCTTTGGGCTGAAGTAATATCTACATCCTGGCTGAAAACTTTGTGGAAAATACGAATGTCCCCGCGGCGAATATGGTACTGAAGGATGAGCATGTGGCATTTGTGTTTCTGAGATATAAGAAGAGATACCTGACACGCACCTCGTCATGAACCGGCTTTGCTTCGGGAAAGCTATTGGAATCAAGCTCGGGAACAGTTATATAATTGTTCGTCGTGGTATTGGTTTGGTTGCCAGTAATGAAATTGTTTGCCTGTCCATGGATCGAAAAGTTTGAAGCTTGGGGGAAAAATGACTGGGACATGAGATAGTGGTGCGAAGAATGAAGGAAGAGGAAACGCTGAAGATGAGAATCGAAAGGACCGAGGTAAAATGAATTGAACAAATAGGCAGTGAGCGGCAAGAAAGATGTATTCTCGTGATAGTATTCTATAGCTTTTACATTTATACTTTATGAATGGTATAGCCTTAAACTTCATCTGCAAGTGCTGAAGCACCAGATTCTCCGATGTCATGGCCAATTCGTTTGCTTTTCAAGATTCAGACAAAATTTTATAAAAGACGGGGTAGTAATTAAACCAAATAGTTCATCCTAGCAGTATTAAGCAGGAGGCAACGTAAACCCAGCGATCCCTTCCAACGTATAACCCAAGCCGACAGCAGAATCCCTCTCTGCAGCATTCATCGTATAGAAATGATCTCCAGACCTCAAACTGACAAGCCTAAAAATCGGTTGACCTCCACAATTTCCATCCGTGTAAATAAAAGCCGCGACTCCCTCATCAACATAACCCAGGCTAAGAATGGCGTTATCTCTCTCTGAAGCAGATGTGGTATAGAAGTGATCCCCGACCCGAGGTTGGACAAGTCGAAAGAAAGGAACAGTGGAGAGTTCCTGAGTGGTGAAAACTTGAGCGGCGTTTCCCTCCAGCTTGTATCCAAGATTTGTGATGGCTTTTACCATCTCGGTGGGGTTCGTGGTATAGAAGTGATCTCCATTAGAAGGGCTGACTGCTCTGAGGAACGGAACGGTGTCGGAAGGGTTTCCGCAGGTTTGTGCCGTTCTGACCTAAAAAAGGGTCCAGAGAATTGAATCAGTCAAGATGTTCTAGTCTCATGCGACGCGGATAAGCTTACCTCGAGAGGGGAGCTGTGGACAAGGGTAGAGTAAAACAGAGAGGCTGCAGGCAGTATAAGTGTACTGAACTTCATCTTTCCGAAGGTAAGATCCCCTTGAAGCTTCAGAAGTAAAATTGTGTAGCTTTTATAGGATAGCGAATAATTTTCGGAGGAATTCTAGACACTTGTTAGGAGAACTTTGAACTAGCTACATTGACAACGCGGATCAATGTGAGCAAAATGATGCTTCTCCTCACTGCGTACCTTTAGCTGTCAAACCGGACATTAAACATGCTTAAACCATAGAAAAGAGACATAGATCCAGGACGCCATCAGGCTAGAAATGATTGTGATTCCCAACATAAGCCCTGTATCAAGAGTCAATGTGCCGGCGGTGTTTGTGCTTACCTGAAAATATTCCACATTATATTTTTCAGGTTCATGATCACTGGGATGTACCTAAATGCAAGCCCTGACTCAGAGTAACCATATAAATTTCACTCAGATCAAGAATCTTAAAATGATACCATTTTGACGTCGCTTTGAACTATACATTTGCGAATAAATATTTCTGGTGCATTTCATAGCTCCGAGCCGACGACTTTCAATGCATAGTTGATCATTATGTCCGAGTCTCCAAATGATTTTATCTACCTCTCCTTATTATCCATGTAGCTTTGTACAGTTGCGTATTGCCGCGCACAAACATTCAATCGAATAGCCCATGTAAGACTCAGATTCATTTCAACACTATGGCGGAGTATCAAGACCAAAGAATTTTACAGTACCTCGAGTTTCACATCTATCGCAGATGACATTGACATATGCCTTGCTCATTTTGACTTCAAGGTACTGGAAGCTTCCATCGGCGGAGGAGTTTCCCATTTCAGAGTTCGGTTTATCTCCGAGCATCCTCAATGGGTTCATTGTACCGGTCTATGCTATCCTATTCTATCCGAGTTATAAAGCCCCTCTACGTTGCCAATTATTTTCTTCATTTAGACTGATACACAGATGCACTTTTAGCCTATGCCTGATAGTTAAGAATTTACACTTGATTGCAAACCGACCAGTCTCTGGCTGATGCTTCACGTCTCCGCACCGCTTTTACCCTGACGAACCGTGATGTTTGTGGCTGGACAGTGGAGAGACCCAGAACACGCACTTATTCACGGATGATATTTCTTGATCTGATTCAGACACTTGACAAGTTTTCATATCATTCCATGACACAAAAGTACTCCAGATAAACCGCTCTATCGCTCATCGAGGTATCCTATATGTCCAAGCTCTTAGTATCGGACTGTGTGGTTATATATCAACCCTTGGTCAGACCTAGTAGTCTTCAACAAACATTCCACGTCAAGTATACCAGTCGTAGTAATTGACACCCTTCGTTATTCATCAGATCAGGACGACTATCTACGCAAACCTCGATTGACATTCCACTCTATCGATTTATTATACTAAAATACTATTTATTCATCGCTTGTTGCTATTTACCCTCAACATTGTGCTCCTGCGAGTCGGCATATGAATGAGAGTCCTTTTGGTCCTGTTTGACATACATATGAGCTCATGACCATCGAAGCGAATTTATATAACATACGGGAAAGTTCTGTCTTGTCTGCTCAATCCGTATTGCGATCGATTCTTGAGTAGATGCATTGGGGTTTGGGTTGCCACGACCTGATAACTACAAAATTTTGATAGCTGGTTAGTTAATCGACACCTTGGAGAGATCGTCGGTATTACCTCGACGGGTATAGACATGGCACATTGTTCTGAAGACACAGGCTCTGATCCGGAATTGAGGAAATCACGCCCGTTGAGGGTGACGAGAAAGCAGATAGTGTAGACTGTGCCCCACCAAAATATAAGCCAGAAAGCAGGTCGCAGTAGACTATGAGAAACGCATAGTGGCATAACATGAGATAGAGAAAGATGTAGATGAATGTGCCCGGAGCTGCTTCGAGCTGGAAGGGGAGTGTGTCGGTTTCAATGTTACCTGCAACGATATGGATAAGACATAGACAAACCAGGATCACCGTCAAGATAGAGGTTAAACTTGTAGGAATACCGGTGTTCACTGAGAATATGATCTATGAAATTTAACTTTAACGGATAGATAAAAGACACCAGAAGTATTCACCAATCTATTGATTAAATCCGTCGAATGCGTAAATCCAGTCTTTGACCGCTGCAAGAGAGTGATCAAGATCACGGATATGGAAATGTCTGCTAAGAGTCCCAGAACGTTGGTCACAACGGAGATGTTCTGGCAAGCCACGTTCACGAATCAGTCGATCGGAGACGAGACGATGATGAAAGCCTCACATTTTGCAAAGCTAATTCCGAGAGAAGTGTGTACTCAGACAACCTAGTTTCTGTCAGGTACAGCTGGATGATATAGGATTTTCAGAGTAACGTACACGACCCCGATAAAGTCTTGCGTGAATGATTTAAGTATGGTGGGTCATCCACATGGGTAAAGCACTTACAGTATAGCGTTGCTACGTAGATTGAATCAATTAGAAACGAACAGAGCTCGGCCCAAATGCTTACTCAGACATCCAATACTGCAAAGTGACTACAGCATGCTCCATGAGGTTGGTGGGTCCAAGCAAACGTATCCCGTACTCACCACAATTCCTGCAAGGAAGATGTTTTTACTGACTGCAAAAAAGGATACTGCAGTTTGATAAAGAGAAAAATGAATTATATAATGCACGTACGCTTATAGATTCGATAGCAATAGAAGCTGGAGGAATCATAAATTAGTGAACATGTTAGAGAAGAGCTTGAGGAAGACTTGCTGTTGTACGAGAAACGCGACCAAGCCACTGAATATCAGCTCTATGATCAGTTCCCTAGTCATGCAGAATCAGTGGATTTATATAGACAGCTGTCTGACGGAAGTTGGGCATACGGAACGATAAGGTTTAGTGCAGTTGGATCGCCTTGTTCTGATGATGAAAAGGAAGGTGTATAAGTGAGAACGGGTAGCTAGATATGAATAACGCACTGGTGACTGTGTACTTGTATACCGCGACTGCGAATTGTTTCCGAGTAAGAATAGCCGGAAACTAGAACTGTCAAAAAAGCATACCCCATAAAAAGACAATCTGTCCCGTCTCACAAAAAATAACAGCAGCGACCTAGAGAAAGAGATAAGCTAAAGCTTTTCGAATGTACGTGAGTGCATTACCAGTGATCGCATTGCCAATCCGTCTCTTCTTTTGAATCGTCGAAAGTAAGCCCATCCTTGCATGAAAGCCGCTGGGCTCATATTAGATTGATCGTTCATAGCGACAATTAGGACATCATTTACCTCCATACAATCTGCAGAGCAATGGTTTTGAGAAATGCTGAAGTGTGATCTGGAGAGGACTCACATGCAGCATATTGCGACAGAGTGAAAAAGAAAGCCTAGACTAAGATCACGCATGTCAGACTCGGTATAAAAGGATGGAATGAAACGCACATACGTTGTGTTGACTGTTATCCCTACTGCCATTTCGGTACCCAAAGTCGATGATAAAGACTTCGGCCATCAAACAGATTATAAAGAACCTGAATTCCCTCGAAGAGGGGTCAAGACGATGTGCCAAAAAGTTGACCCAGAGGTAATTATTGGTTTAGGAGGTCAAACATGTGCAGTACACGTACGACTTACTGATCATGATCTGTTCCTTAAATCCTTCCGTCGACTCTCGAGGCTTTACGTTGTATGAGCGCTAATTCTGTTTAATCACAAATATGCCCTGATTATCAGCCTTTTTATCAACGCTCATACACATGGAAGAAGGATGGGATTATATACTAGCCTGAGTAATCACATCCCGTGAATCGGCGTCCGCTCCAAAAGGATTCTAGACCAGTGGGGAACAAATTTTCAGGCGACTTGCGAGCGGCTCAAGCATGATAAATCTAATAATTTAGGACTCAGGGGTAGGATCATCGCTGCGCATCAAAGACCAAGACGAGAACGCGGTGCTATGAGAACAGCCATCAATTTGAAATACGCACGGTCCCACTAAGTACTAGCTGCAAGAGCAGAAGCTGTAGCACGATCTACGGGTACATGGTATGGATTAATGCGAGTACAGCTCTTACAGATACCGTTTATCAAGCCTTCTAGTTTGCGTGTTAGTTCATTCAGCCTCGCATCAGGGTAGGGTGGGAAAGTATATGTGGCTGTGCCACAGGCTTAACCGGCCAGGTAAACGTCGTTATGAACGTCGCCGACGGTGTAAAACAAGCATTATATGGTCCCAAAGCTTGAGCCGTGTATGCTTGGTGCTGTGAGCAGAGAATGTACGAAAGTAGGAGTGGATACACACGGGATGGGAAGAAGGAACCTGGAGAAACGGGGACGGATCCGGGCGCCTTGGTTCAAGAATTCGTCTGTGGCCGAGAATTTTAACGCTTGTTTCATCATCAAAACCAGAGACTTTTACCTCCTCGTACCCGGAACTACAGCGTCGGAAACCCTTGTCGTTATATTCGGTAATGATTGAAAAGCACTATTGCGTCTGATTTGTAAACAATCGGCTAGTGAGGGCTAGTGAGTGCTACTAATTTTGTTATTGTGAATGAGACAAATTTATCCACACTGAATAATACGCTGAGGATTTCGCCGTATGATACTGCATAAATATTAATGACAGACTTATAACATTTATCTATTCAGATGACCTGAATACTTTAGTATACGATTTTCATTCAGAAATCTGTTGTATGTTCAACTGTTATTCATCTCCTCCATTCATCTCCTCCACCGTCTCCTCCATTATCCCCTCCGTTGTCTCCTCCACCATCTCCACCACCCGAGTCACTGCCGTCCGCCCCAGTTGATTCTCCAAGTTTACTTGGTGCCCAGAAAGACGTTTGTACAAATCCCACTATGTACGCATTCTTCGAGGTGTCGTTGAATGTAATTGTCTTGTCGGTTTTGGAAGATGAAGTCATTTTTTTGGTATCGTCTTCCGAACCACCGAGGCAAATGAAAAGGAAACAACCCCCAGCAGTGAAGGAAGTATGCTGAGCTTCTTCGTAGGTCTCTTCAGATGAGAATTTCATCTGTATTTCGGGTTGATATGCAACGATGGCTTTATCGTTCCATATCGCAGCGGGACCTGGATTATCCTGCGTTCCGATGTTCTTCTTAAAGACAGCTTGTACCTTTGCACTTTTCGCTGGGTCATCACCAGAAGCATGGTCGACTGCACTTGCAGATGCACCAAGATCATTCCACAAGCCCATATCGATATCCATGAGGGCGACTGAGCCAAACTTGATTATGAAACTCTCTGCTGTCGCATTAGTGGTGTTCTTAGAGTTCTCGCTGGAACCCCCTCCATCAACGCTTCCGGGAATAGACTCCCACTCGAAATTAAGGCTCAAGCCTGCACTTGAGGAGTGTGACTCGTTACTGCTGGACGTATTCGATGTGTCTGTGGTAGAATCATAGGGCTGCAGCTGCTCACCATCCTGCCAGGCATTGACAGTCATATTTAAGACTGGAATGTCATAGTATGCTACAAACTTTCCTGCTGCAGCTGAGCCTGAACCACTTTCTGGAACATCATCTGATGTTTCAGCAACCTCCATAGTTATGCCAGGGTATACAACGTCCTTTGGGTTAACAATGGGGTCGATGTTGTTGCGAGCAGCAGAGAACACAGCAAAGTTATCGCCATAGACTTCGCTGAGCGTGTCATGGAATTGGTTTGTCTTTTGTTGGCAGTCGGTCGAGGCAGCTTCGTACCTAACATCCGCTTCTGCCCATTGTTTAAATTTGACATCCGAAGGGCCACGGATGGGTCCACCACCATTGTCCTTCCACTCTTGAAAGAGTGTTTTCAGAATACCTGTCTGTTTGCCACACGCTACAGTGGCAGCTGTTTCGGCCTTTTCTACTTTATCGTGCTTCCCTTCATCATCAATATCGAGGGCTTTCGATAGATCCTGGATCCACGTTGTATAGAATTGGGTGAACGGTGGCATATTTTCCTGACCCTTTTCCGTTCCCGAAGAGCGGTCTTTAACTGGATTCAATGTATTGTACAGTATATCGTTGGCGTGGGATTTTGCGACGGCTGTGTTCTGTCCGACAAAGTCGACAGTTTTCCAGGTATTGAGCAGAGCAATGCTCGGTGCACTTTGTACACCCCTAGCTGCAAGAATGAAGTCGAAAGACTCTTTCAGCTGCTGTTGTGCAGACTTTGGCGAACCCTGCGTTGTTGTATCGTCACGAACAACGATTGAGTCTGTGGGCAGAGCAAAGATCGATGTAGAATGTAAGAGAACGGAAAAGACCGTCCAGAGTGCAAGGAGAGCCGTGTTAGGAGAGTGCTTTGAGTCATGCATAGGTTTCAGCATTTCGATGAAGTAGTTATAGAGTACGACGACCGGCGTAGGGAGGTTGTTAACTGGTTGGAGGGAGAATTTATGTAGAGACCACTCACTAGACCAGCTAGGTGATGGGGTTTACGGTACAGAATCCATCCAGAATTTATACTTCGACTGGAGGAGTATGCCGAGAAGCTGTATCGTCAGTAGCTTCTAGAATGATGTATCAATAATGGTTTCTCTAAAGATTGATCGTACCGCCCAATGATCAATCTAGCCACAATTCGTACTGGTTTCCAATGTCGAGTTTCAATGATGATGAACACCGGTGAGCTTCATCTGTTTTTCTCTCGCTACCATTTGCTTTGTTGAAGAGGTTTAAGCTAACAACTAATAAAAAGCACGGGTTGCCGCCAGTGATGGGAACGAGTCTTGCGGGAACGAGTCTCGTTATAAAAATTTAACACAAGTAAACCAGTACCCGTTACACAGTGTTGAGGTAGGTACACATGTACCACTTAAAAGTTTGTCATGAAGCCGAACTAGACTAATAATCAACACCGCTGATTAGAATATTGTTCTTGTTGCGGTCACTTGAAGTTTAATATTCCGAAAATGATTCTCTCCCGTACTAAAATTCGATAATTAGTACTATTATATATTTAAAGGGTATTGAAAATTGACTACTTACCATCAGCTATTACTGTGACTCGTAAGACATATTCATACTCGTTGGACGCGGATCAAAAAACCCCCCGCTTAACTGTGCAGTTCGCTACCGACTTGAAATGTGCAATCCAATCAAGCGAGACTAGTCTGAAGGCACTGGAAAAATAAAGTCTGAATTCTATATTTCAAGTTGTTGAATGTGTGAACAGCTATAGCCGCTAAACTTGGAATGCTATGCCATAAATCTATCTTAATACTGCCATCAGTCATCAGGCTATTTATTTCTATTTAAAACCCCCATTACCTGGCAACCCTATAACTAATGCTTCACATTCAAATTTATTTTTGTCAAATATTGCATAGGGCCGCCAGCGTTTAAATAACTGTTCCTGCCTTGACTTAAATGTAGTGGTCAGGGAAACGGGAGGTCATATGAAGGACAGGTCCGCAAGAATATTTCTTCAGTGTTACATGTGGCTGTGAACGTGTGAACCCGGATGTCATTGAGAACCTTCCTCGGTTTTACTAGCACTAGGAGAACCATTACACTCTCGGACCAAGTGCAATCATATTCCAGAGTTTCCAAGTAGGAAAAGTCTCCAAAAAGATATGAATGGTTTTCCAGAGCGTGACACGATGTAATATTAGCAAACCAGGAGGAGAGGATAGTACGCCCTCGCAAATGACGGCACCAGAGACGCAGAACAGGGTTTTTTGGTCGCCAGACTAGGGGAAGTGATAGATACAGCGATGTACTGTAGGTTTACTGAATTAGGGATAGTCTTTCAGAGGCTGGATGCCAATCTGTAGTTTTGAATGATAGTAGTAATGAAGTGAAGTGGGCCACCGCAATGGGTACGAGGCCGAACCCATCAACTGTTACCGGGCCGAGGAAGTCAAAAGCTTCCGGTTCAAACTGGACCACACCGGTGACGGACTCGGGCTAAAAGTTTCATGTAAGGACGATTCCTCCTTTCAGTCGGCCTCGTAAACATAGGTCACAAGTGTGCACACTTAGGACCAGGTACCCGCCAAAAATGTGCGTCCCACGGAGCACGCCGACGTTGTCAAGGGCTATTCGGGAATTGATAGAATATGTGTATAGTTATGAACGAGAATCAGTCAATCATGCTTTTTTGTGATGAGCAATGTTCAGTGTATCGTATACACGTATCTCCAAGAAGGCTGATAAGAACTTGATCAAAAGAAGATAGATTCGACATGGTTGGCGTGTGTCCTGCAGATCGGTTCGGTATAACGTTCGTAAGAGAAGCGAGAATAACACACGGTACACCTTGTCTGAGCTTCTACATTGAATATCTTTCCAGAACTCATGGAGTACAAGTTGTCGTTCGGGTGCTTATTGCACCAGTTTACGATAGTAATGGATATATCCGAATCGCCGTCGTAACCCGCCATACTCTCTCGTCCTCGTCATCACTGCCTGTTTTACAACGCCTCCTGGGATCAACTTGAACTCCTGTTTTCACGATCCTCTTGACACCGCATCAGCACTGCGACACTGGAGCACATGTGGGTCCGAAATTAAGGACGAGTTACGGTAAAAGGAATTTGATATGAAACTATTGTGGTTGTCGAGTTGCACAAATCTGTAGTATGGCACTGGTCTGCACTAAAGATTAAGCGTTCATATTGCTGATATCATGTAGACCTGCAACTGAGGTCGGCCTTCAAATTTCGAAGGGTGCAAGCATCCATATACCAGAGTAAAACGAACTAACAAGCCTTACCCATTGACTATTATATTGCGCACTCTTAGGATGACTCTAATTCTTTTCAGACTAGGGAAATGATTGTCTGACACTTGATCGATTCGTGATTTTACACTGGTGTAATCACGTACTGCCAAATAGAATCCCGTAACGTAGTGCAAATCATGATGCATGATTCTTCTTCCCCGAGGTCATCCAGTCCTCATCTACAACCAGAAAAACGTCCGCACGATCACATTGCACTTGAGATGCGTCATAGACACGTATTTAGTCCTGAGATGCAATGTGATGCAAGATGGTAGCAATGATGAGTTCCAACAAAAAACATGAAAACCAAATAGTGTAACTGGTTTCTCAGAAGTAAAAATCCCAGTGTGAGCCATATGCTCATCATATTTTCATAAAATGCAATTCCTACTGTTATATTTCCCGAAATTCATTGTATTGGCATCGCTTAATTGTTATATATTCCCAAAGTGTGTTACATATGCCAATTTTCATGTTTTTTATGAGAACTCATTATCACCATCTTGCATCGCATTGCATCCCAGGACTAAATATGTGTCTGCGACACGTCGTAATACAAACACAATACCCTGCACATCATCGCAGGTAATACTAGTCCAAATCAGAATATTTTAAGTGCGGTGTGATCTTACGGACGTTTTGCTGGTGAAAGTTTCCAATCGACTAGTTAAGTATAGCTGGTATTTAATGCAGAATCACCATCCCTTCCTTTCTTCACCTCCTTTACCGCGTTCACTATGGCATCCGAGTCTACACTATACAGCCGTGAACTAGATATCTTTTATCGTGTGGTAGGTATTATCTGCCAGTCATTTGTCTTTGGTCGGTATCTGCTGCGTCTTGTCGAGAAGTAAAATTTAACGAAAAGAAAAAACCAGGAATTTACGCTTGCCTTTTTCCATTGTCGACCTACATTATGATGTAGGTTTGAACAATCCAATAATAAATAGCTGATTACAATCCCACTACAGGAAAAAAGGCCTGCAAACGCGTTTGCGGAAGATTCTTTTCGGAATAACCATTTTCATGTTCAACCTGAGCTCAGTCTTATGGATTACGACAATTGTGGACTTGTTCAGAGTCTTCAAAATTTGGTTGTTAGACTCTAGATTTACTGAAGCTATCATTCCCCAAATTTTTACCCTCTTTAATGCACTCGCCTTGATAAACGTAAGCACTTTCACGGGGATCCTAGACTATTTTAATAATGTGTGGGCAGTATCTCTTCACTGACGGAGTTGTAGTATGGCGAGCATGGGTGCTTTGTCACGACGATTACCGGCGGGCCCTTTTCGTTCCCTTATTTTTTTTATTCTGTACAGCGGGTGCGTCTCTTGATAAATACTTTGCAACCCTTAATAATATGTAAAATAAAGTGAGCGCATGCTCCACAATCGGCATCAGAACTACCTTGACAGTTATCTCATTCGGCCATTTAAATATCAACACCAAACACCTCACTAGAGCTATAGATGTCTCTCAAGTTACTAATCTAACCATGTCCCTTTTGACAAATACGGCTTCTACATTGATTGTGTCTTGGAAAGCATGGCAAGTCATCAGCTTTTACACACCATGTTAGACTGCCCATTTTTTACATTTCTGTCCGAATAGGCGCTATCGGCGGTCAATTAAAAATGAACTCAATAATGCGATTGAAAGAAGGACCAAAGCAGGGAAAATCCTGCTACTCCTTATTGAATCTGGGGTACTATACAGCATTTCATGTGTAAGTGTCTTATACACTCCTTTTCTGGATTCATATTTTACATTTTGATAGGCTACAGTGCTTGCCGGTATCCTCATAAGACTACCAGCTTTTACTGTTGGTGACATTTATACACCTATGAATGTTCAAATAGCCGTAAGTTTAATACTGTTCAATTTATGAGATTCTTACTTTTCTAACCAGGGAATCTATCCAATTGTTGTGTTGCTGCTTGTGGACAAACAACAATCCTTCGAACGGACTATATTCACCGCCCCAGAACCTGAGGCACCAAACCATTATCATCGTCAGGATATCACAACATCAAGTGCTCAAGAACACTCGGAACTGGAAACAATGCAATTCCATGTCCGGAGTATACATTATTCTGGACCTGGCCACCACCAGTCAGTTTTGGAGAGTGCCGCTGATTTGCATTCGAGAGGTGCAAAAGGGGAGGACTTCGGTGTGTAACAGTGCGTGGTCTCCAAATGTTATGTATACTTTGTAGAGTAGTCAGTTGTAGAAAAGAACAATGAGAATGGGTTTCCAGATGATGGATCAAGTTCCTTGAAGTTGTTACGTATAGTACCGGATTAACCTTGAGGCAGCAGTAACAAATCGCGCCTGTTTGGTAAAAAGTTTTTTACTGGCATATTCCACAAAATATGGAAGTGATGACTTTTTGATGACTTTCCTGTTACCAACTTTTATATAAAGTAGGATCTGTCGGAAGGAATAGCCGAGAATATTGCAGGGCAAATAATTATCTCATGAAGCAATAGATGCTATGAGATTGGAAACAGCAATCGCATAAGCGGAATATACTGTTAACAACAGTAACAAGCGATGAGCACCATCAACAGTTTCCATTATTCAAGTTTTTCAAGTGGCATATGTCCCCAACATAATCCGCGCGCAAGCGGAGTCTTTTGGTGTAGTGGTTAATTTATGTCATGAGTCACCAAGAGGTCCTGGGTTCAATTTGTGCAGGTCGCATTTGGAGTTTCAACGAATCATTTTTCTTGGTCTTAACTGTATACTATTTAATTAAATTACTCTTGAGAATGAATTATATTCTAATGTTGAATCAAACCTGTTAAGTGTAATTTGTCAAAAATCTAAAATCTGAGTCAATTTTGTATCTGGGATAATTTTTTCTCTGCTTCGCGCACACCTTTCCATAAAGGCAAGTAAATAGGACCACACTGCCAGGTTCATTTATGAGTAGCAAATATAACTTTGAGATCACAGAACATAGCATTGTCTACCATGAAAACTATCGAGGGTATCACAAAAACATCTTTTGTTCTTTGCACACTGACTCCAGTGAATACTTTAAGGGCTAAGCTCATTTGAAATCAAAATACTTTCCCCAAGAGCATTTTTGGGGTACATTGCAATAACAGGTCACTCTTGGTCATTTAGACAGGCTGAATTCACAAATTCACAAATTTTTAATTTTCACAATAAAAATCCTTATCAACAATCATGATTTTTGAAAAGAGAGCATGAAATTGAATCAGCAGTAAGCTACATATCACAGAAATAAACCAAAGTAGACGGATTAACCCCAACAGCTCTCGCAGGCATGAGCGGATCATATGCTAGAGTTCTGTGATATTGAGAGGTCCAATGGTTGATCCTAGGTATATGTTAGTATGCAATAAATCTATATGGAGACTATGTCTTGCCAGAATTTATGGGTAATCATCCACCCTTAAACGTTGTAATTTTATAAAAAGTGTTGTTATTACCATATAGTACCTTTTATAAAATCGATGGATATATCAATATGTATTTTTATAAAATCCTCCCTTATGATCCACATAGATGTATGGATAGACTAAAGAGACTCGTGGACCCATGCATTTTGGAGACCTATCCATGGGACAGTGTTGAAACAGGATATAAATTCCCACAACATAAAGTTCGACCGTCCACTGGCAACTATCGGCAATTTGGTTAGCGTAAACACTCCGAGTCATGTTTTCTGCTCTTCCAAGTCCTTGCAATGCAGCTATCAGTTTCAGCCAGGCCCAAATTTTATGGAACTTGCGCAATATAACATAACCCAAAGGCTGCCGAGTCAGCCCCGCTCTAGATTGGATGCTGCATTTACACACATAGCATCCCTGAGTAATTATTAACGATGTGATACGGGTTGGGTACGGGATGAAAATTCGACTTGGATTCCGTGCCTGTCGCATTTGCCTGGGCGTGTAAACGCGGCACCCGATTTGGACAGTCAAACTACTGCGCAGCCGCCTCAATACTTTAATAATACTTCTTTTGTTGGTCAATTGTCCAACCATTCTCTGGAATACCTCCCAAGTAGTTTATAGTGACGTACTTACCAATAGGTGATGATACTATCACTTCACAATAATTTGTAATGCTGTCTGGAGAGTCTACTTATCGGGAACAGGCCCTCAAATCACCCATTGAGAGACATCTTTTTAGTGAAAAGAAGGCTTATGTATTACTTCAATATGGTGCTTAGGTGTAGAACAGAGTTTGATGCATGCGGTGGTAAATACACATGTTGGTTTTTGTGTCCCAGACTTTAAATAAGGATGTATATCTTGGCTTTATTGAATGCACTTAATATTATATGACTACCACCTTACTATTATGTACTCTTTTATGTCTCCAGAAAATGTGGTTGATCCTGAATTTTAGCAAAATCTATGCTCATACCAGAATTTGAATGGTTGATACAGTCGTTAGTAAACCGGGTCTCACTCATTCATGAAGATCATAAACAATATCTATTCATGGTAATTTCAAATCTGTTCACAGTTAATTCACGAATTGGCGGGTTTGTAAAAGCTTGACCACATGTTTAGGGATCCCAAAAACGAAGTGCATGCAATGTTTGCATACCAATCCACTTGGAAATATATCAACATGGAATAACTGACCCAATGGAATTTTGCTCTTTTGGATGCATACAGTTGCCATATAAAGGTGTCAGTCCTATCTATGCTTGACATCGGAGCAGATCTTGCAATTCTGTGATACGGAACAGCCATTTTGGAATTTTGGTCTGGGACAACCTAATTTTGATCTGGGACATTGCAATGTAATTTAAGATTATACACCCAGTAGGCAGTTCTCTTCTTTTAATTTACGATGATTAGTGGTTTTTTGAAACCATCAAACCCAATCAGACCATGTACAAAGCACCGATAGCCACACGACATTTTTAATCTGGGACAAGCTGTCGGATGGAAGACAAAACAGTAATATCTAGTAGTACATACAAACGCATTATTGTTCAAAACCTGACACACTCAAGAATTAACGTCTCACACATCTTTCATGCATGGTAGGTAGATAAGTAGCCGCATGCGTATATGATGCGTATATGGATGCGCACGCCGCGATGCCAGAATAAGCGTGAGAATGATAATCAAATAAAGACACCGTGGACCAAGGTCTCATACGTCTTCTAAAAGTGGGAGTCTGCGATTTTGTAAAAGAACCGTGAGAACGGGTGAGTTTATGGATAAAAGACATGGGCCATTGCCTTCGGCATGGCAAGAACGAGGCCGGAATTTAATGGCTATATTGCAGTATATTTTGTTCTCGGGCCGAATAAAAAGTCTATAGCTTCTAGATGAAACATCACCAAAGCTTAACCGGCTGAGTCAAACGACCTTCCAAATGGGTTTGGCAGTCATTTTGACATAGCCACACCCAGCGACCCAGGACAAGTAAGGACGAGACCTTCGGTAAACCTCCGGCCTCGTAATCAACCAGTCTTTTTATAAAACTGGGTATATGGTTACAGCCAGACAATTTTATAAAAAAAGTGCGTTATAGCCTGAATCATCGTTGTAGCAGTCATATTTGTGAGCGATAAAAGCAAGGATGTAACCAACTTGGCTATAAAATCATACTCAAACCAGTTCCACACACAGCGATCAAAAGTGCAGCGGCTAGAAACTCATATGCATTTCAATGAAATGCTTTCTTCGATTCAAATTCATACCTGCAGATCCTGTAGTCAAGATACCCAATACCATGTGGCATTTTCGGTCAACCAAAACCCATGCCCTCCAGACTACAACTGCATCACTTAGAAAAAGCTAGGAGAAATCAAGATCACAGCTAAGTAGATCCATTAGGCACTTACATTGAAAGATGTGAAGACGGTTTTGACATTATTTAGGCAGTCAGGTAGTTGGGATGCTTTGTCTGGCTTGAGAATCTTGTACCACAGATGACTTGAAAGAGTAGTACGAAGATCATTGATTTTCGAAAAAAAAGATCACTGAAGAGGTGAACATTGTTAAGGACAGTAGGATGAGAACACAGCGTGGTTTCGAAAGCCTTGTGAGACCGTGCCTATTTTATGAATAGTGTTGGCATACACGACAGATTAATATTTAATGCTGCAGCCTCCCTTAAGAAAGTCCATCGCCATTAGAACTCCTATTAGTCGCTGGACCTACATGGTGCTTTACAGAATTAAATAGGGAGGAAGAACCATAAAAGACCCCACCAGCTGCAATAGACAAGAGAGAAACTTCGAAGCCAGCAATCACCTTATCCGGTATGCCAGGTTAGTCGCGTAAACCTTCCACTCAGATTCAATAAGGTTTGCGCGGAGATCAAAAATCGACGGAGCGACGGACCGCCTGGAAATTGAGATCCTCGTGACACTGGAGTTACGGCAGCTGCCGAACTGCGTCATCGTTCATACTTCTTTCATACTCGATATTCTCCATCACCATTGCTTTGGGCATATGCCGTCTCTTCTGGTGCGTTACCGTTTGTTCTGTAACAAACATTGGACTAATGCTTTCCAGAAGCATACTCTCTCTGTCCTTCAAAGGTTCATTCCTTTTCTCTGTCTCCCGTACATGGGACCATTTTTCTCTTCTTCAGCACAAGCTCGGAAGATAAGGAGATTAGATTGAACTATCCCTGGATTATTGAGGAGAAAAAAGGCTTCGCTATCCCCAGAAACACCGAGGTACCGGTGCCTTACTCAAAGCGGGTTGGCCGTCTCGCTGATTCGAGTGTGCAATAGCAGTCGCAACGAGGCTCTCATCGTCGTTAAGTTGCGGTTGGGACTCGGAGCAAAAAGGCGATGTAAATCAAGTTGATGCATTTCAGAGTGCTACTGACGAGAACGGGTAGAGAAAGGTAGACTGGAGTATGCTTGAAGTGGACGAAGATTCTGCTCCTCACGGACTCTCCCTGTATCCATTCTCGACCTTAGATTCCAACTACGTCGAGTACACTACGCCATACTCCTTCACGCTATTTCAAGTCGAGTATGACGCTCACGACCCAGCCCCAGTCTAACCGGAACTCCTGAGCCGCAAACACGT
Organism: Stygiomarasmius scandens; assembly: GCA_037954225.1. Lineage (NCBI taxonomy): Eukaryota > Fungi > Basidiomycota > Agaricomycetes > Agaricales > Campanellaceae > Stygiomarasmius > Stygiomarasmius scandens. Next base: position 27,783 of record JBANRG010000046.1, read on the forward strand.
GCCCGTGCCCCAGCCTCATACCTCGCAGATAGAGACGGGAAAAAGTCGGAAGGATATGTTGCGTTCCCACCAAACTCGGTCCCAGTCATGGCTACGGTCACACCTATTCCCAACTCGGAATTTCGATGCAGGCTTTGGTTTAGGCCGGGCTCCAACCGGGCTCCACATAAAGTACGTTCGTTTCCTGGTACGGATACGAGCCGATGAAAGCTTCAGTTCCGAGTACGAGGCCAGCTGGCGCCTTCAAGATTTGGGTGTTTTGGGCATCAAGAGGGAGAAGGACGAAGGACGAGATAGGGTGTTTGTTACAAAGAAATGGAACGAAAGCGAGAGAAAGCAAAGGATGAGACGTAGAGCAATTTGGTGAGTCCGTTTTATCCGTGTCTGGATAGAAGGCTAACTAATGATCAACGCACCCGTTTTCTCAACTTCCGTTTGTCTCTGAAACACCTAGAGTTTTAGAACGTCCACGCGCTTGTATCGTGTGTTTTTCCGTATTATCCTCTATGAACTATGCTGTTTGAAAAGGGCCAAAATTATTTTCCGATACTTCGACCCATTTTTCATTTTTTCCGATCTTTCTAGCGTGACATGTGACAGGTTAAAATTCCGATACTTCAACTGCGAGAATCGATTTCAACAATTCTGTTCCGATATCTCAAGTGCAAGGCATCAATATTTGATTTTTTGTTTCGATACTTTAACTACAAGAGTCGATATCAACTTCTGTGTTTCGATATTTTAATTGTAATAGGCCGATATCAACTTTTTCATTCCGATACTTCGACTTTTGCATTCCGATATTCCAACTTTTGCATTCCGATGTTCGGTCTTTCGACTCCGGAGTTTTGATAACTGTACAATTATAATTATATTATTATTAAATTATCCATGGAATAATGACATATCCTGCTATCTTGCTGCTATCTCTATTTTTATTCACTCAATAATTTTTTTGGGTGCGCAGGTAGGTTACAATCATGTGTGCACTAATTTTTGCGTTAACTTGGACCACAAAGCAAGGGAACTGAACGGTTGTCTGTCAAAATATGTCCAAGACAATTAATTATTTCCAAAATCAACAAATGAATTTATTGGATTAAGATAAGTATCTGTATTCTATGCGATTCAAATGAGTGTTAATTTTAGGAGCTAACAGACAGGTTCATTAATTTCTCAGATATCAGCTTGCAAATGGTCCCAAAGAACTCGTATGAACGGGAATCAATCTGGCGTAATAACTCGGTCCTACAACTACCTTTCATCCCTGCATAAGAAAAGCGTTCAAAAGCGGCGCCTATCTGAAAAGCCAAAGACCAATCGCCATCTACTTCATTTAAAGAAGTCACAAGGGTAGTGGAGATTCAATTCCATTGCTTACTGAGTGCTTTCACACACGTCTGGTGTTGATCACATTTGAACAGACCCCAATCGCTGCCATCGTCTGTGTTAGAAAAGAATCCTGGCTGATGAGTAATCAACTCAAGAATAGTTTTCTCCATCAAACGAGAGCCTTCCTGAAGGATCCAATTAATATTGGCACGACTTTCGGAGTTCAGAATAGCTAAAAAAAGATGAGCTTACCACTTGCGACCACTGCCATTATGTTGAATCAATAATATTAAATAACAGTAACAGTATATGTCGTTACTTTACAATTTAATAATAATTCTAAATATGATTTATTATTTAATTTATCCTTTTTAAGTCCTAGGAGGTAGAGTTGTCAGAACTCCGGAATCAAAAGTTGGGATATCGGAATGCAAAAGTCGAAGTATCGGAATGAAAAAGTTGATATCGGCCTATTACAATTAAAATATCGAAACACAAAAGTTGATATCGACTCTTGTGATTAAAGTATCAAAACAAAAAATCAAATATTGATGCCTTGCACTTGAGATATCGGAACAGAATTGTTGAAATTGATTCTCGCAGTTGAAGTATCGGAATTGCAACCTGTCACATGTCACGCTTGAAAGATCGGAAAAAATGAAAAATGGGTTGAAGTATCGGAAAATAATTTTGGCCCTTTTCAAACAGCATAATGAACTCACCTTTTAACATTCCAAACAAACTCCAAACCAACAAATGATCTATAAAGAGAGGGATAGGGTGTTGTATGCCGGATGCATTGACTGATGAGAACGAAGGTAAAGATGAGAGAGTAGAGAGTCGAGAGCAAAGGAATAGTTAGAATGAACATTCAGTCTAGTTCTCCGCCTCGATCTTTGTCTTTGCTGAGTTCGGGTTTGGTTTTGGGAAATGGAACGAGAGTAAGTAGCGCAGTGGGAATGCATATTGCGGATTAGTGTAATGATAGTCACGTCAAATCGACCAATCCTCCCAACCTGCCAGCTCCCACAGAACCGAGATAATCCCCAACGATGAGAGAAAGGGGAAGCTTTGTGAAGAAAGAGTTATAGGCGAAGATATGTTTGAGTCTCAGGAAAGAGGAACAAGAGGGACTGGTCACAATTGCCGAGCTGGGGCCTGCACGTCTGCACTAAAGGCTGAGAAGAAGACCGAAGATTTAGTTCGTAACGACGCTGAAAACGTGTGAATTGATTGGAATGCAGTGGGATACAAGGCGTCGGGGGAATGGAAGTTAGAGTCCATGTTTGGTGCAAGGTCATCCGAGTGTCAATGAACGTACTGGGCCTGCTCATTTTTCATTTGATTTCTTATTCATCCTCCTGAAGCTGGGTATATACTGCGGTCCATCTCTGCGGTACACATGCGGCGAACACCAAATTTTGATTTTTGAACTCTGCCGGAGTTATCTGCAAGTAGCCGCTACCATTGGTACGCTACGGTAGGTCTGCGGCACTAATACGTGCTCATATCATATTCTGCAAAGTAAGCCTGTCTCAGAAGATAGGTGACCATCATGTTCTCCCACAGAAACCAAGCTTCTTAGCTACATAATGGGGTCCGAAAGCTGAAAACTTTGATTCCTACTGTCAAGACATGTCGACTACAGCAGAATTCCATCCTTTACTTGGTTTGTCCCAACACAATCTTCTTGGTTGGAGCGTCTAATGCAACTCTACAGATCAAAGCATTGGATATGGCGTTGTCGTTGGTTAGTTAATATTATTCGAGAATGGAAGCTGCCTTTATTGATGGAATACGTCAGGCGTTGGATTCTTTTTTGCAGGTGTCATGCTTCTTTTGACCTATCTGCAAAGCAAATTCACCGATACGTCTCCAACATCATCCGAGGAGTTTACGGTACGTCTAGAAACTACAGCTTGATAAACTTGACTTTTGACATCCCATCTACGCGGCTAGAGTGCATCACGAAGCGTGAAAGTGAGATAGAATTCGTCCTTTGAAGCGTTGTCAATGTTGATTGGACTATTTAGCCTGGTCTTGTTTGCTGTGGAATGTGAGCCGTAGAAGCGCCTTTTCGCTTGATATCCTGGTTAATATATTCTTTGACAGTGTCAGCGCATGGACTTGGAGTGCGACACTGCTACAATCCTCAACAGCAGCCTATACTTTTGGTGTCAGTGGACCTTGGTAATGCAATTAGGTGTGCTGCAAATGTTCAACTGATATGAGTTGTACAGGTGGTTTGGAGTCGGTGGGACGATCCAACTTGCAATTTTTGGGATGGTTGCAGCAAAAGTCAAGATGAACGCCAACGGTGCTCATACATTTCTTGAGGTAATTTTAAATTCTATTGTTCTTTCATGATGCAGACGATCAATTTCTTTAGATTGTACAAGTACGATTCGGAACCGGTGCTCACTTACTGTTTATCTTTTACGGATTCATCTCCGTTCTGATCGTCTGTGGATCATTGTTGCGTAAGAACTCCCAATAAATGACAGTGTTGGATCTTTCACCGAAATATTTATCATCTAGTGGGAGGGGCCGCAACAGTAAATGCTCTCACCGGAATGAATATTGGTAGGATATTCCTTCTCTTGGATACTTAGTGCCGTGGTAACTTTCGATGGATTAGACGCTGCTTGCATGCTTCTTCCTATCGGAATTGCACTATACGTCCTTGTCGGGTGCGTTCTGTTTAAAAAGTACGCAAGCTATTCATGAAATTTTTTGATGTAGGGGCCTACGAGCAACCTTCGTGTGCGACTGGGCCCATACGGTGATACTTTTCGTCATCATTTACATTGTACGCATTAATTTCCTTGACGAGAGATGGAAAGACGTGCTGATATCTCCCCTGATAGTTCATTTTCCGTTCTTAGTGAGTTTGAAACAGCACGATTAATATCAAGCTAAGACAAGAATCACAGTGGTACTTCTGATACTACAGCCGGACTTTCTGGTCTTTATGATCTACTGCAAGAAGCGGCAGCCGCCGTTCCTGTGGAAGGCAACCAAGATGGGAGTTATTTGACGATGAAAAGCAATCAGGGTCTTATATTCGGTGCTGCAGTAATTCTGGGAGGATTTTCTGGGATTTTCTGTGATCAAGGTGAGCCCTGATCAATTGAGGGAAGAAGTAGCTCTTGACCGTATTCTTAGGGTATTGGCAAAGAGTAGGTTCATTCATCTGACATTGGTATCATTCACAATTTGACCGACCTCATTACCAGGCTATTGCAAGTAACCCAACTTCTACTACAAAAGCCTATGTCAGTACGCCTTCCGTGAGAATTATATCTTCTAACGACATATCGGCAGATGCTCGGCGGTCTCTCCTGGTTCGCAGTGCCTTTTGCTTTCGCTTCATGCTTGGGTCTTGCTGCACGAGCATTGGAAAATAACGTATGCTTCTTTGATTGATGGCTTTACAAATACTCAATGCATGACTAGCCAGCATTTCCGACCTATCCGAACCCATTATCTGAGGCTCAGATAAGTGCCGGTCTTGCAGCCCCTGCCGCTGCGACAGTAATTATGGGGAAGGGAGGTGCTGCTGCTGTCCTTCTTGCTGTCTTGTCGGTTTCAAATAGCTTTTGGATGTTTGCCTATCTTTTAATATTCATCCTGTTTGTATAGCATGGCGGCGACATCGGCTGCAAGTGCGGAGCTTATCGGTGTCTCAAGTCTCTTGTACGTTCATGGCTTAATGCTGTCGGTGAACTGAAGCTGAGGCCAAGCCATAAATCAATTTTCGAATTTCTCCATACAGCTCGTACGAGTAAGTCCGAATCATTGTCCTTGATGGATGAATTTTGATGAGCTCGTTACAGCATTTACAGAACGTATTTCAGGCCCAAGGCAAATGGACCCGAAATTGTTCGTGTCTCTCATTATTTCATCTGTGTGTGGGCCGTCTGGATGGGATGCTGGGCAGTTATTGTGAGTTTTGGTTTTGTCTATTCCCAAAGTCCTTTGTGCCTAACTGTTTTCCCTTACTACTGTTAGCTCCATAGAGCTAGTATCGATCTTGGATGGGTTAGTCGAATTCAAACGGAGTGAAAGACTTGACTGATTAATCTTATCTCCTTTAGTTGTATTACGTGCAGTGAGTGTTGTATCTCAGATACTAAAGTGTCTTGATCAACTGTTCGCAGAGGAGCCGTATTGAGCCCTGCCGTCATGTACGTTCAACTATGTTTCAAAGATAAAAGTCGCCATAATATTAATTAACTTGAAGACCCATTGGCCTCACCGTGACTTGGAGCAAACTGAACAAGGCTGCTGTACTCCTCGGGCCTATAATCGGTGCTGTATTAGGTATGACGGCCTGGATGATAGGATGCTGGAAGATCTACGGTACGCCTCACTTCACCTGAGCCGTTCTCAGTACTGAGACCTAGACTTTAGGCAGTATCAACATTCCCAACCTTGCAAAGCCATATTCTGCAGTCTGCAGTGGGTTGACGGGACTCCTCTTTTCTGGCATCATCAGTGTTTCCTTGTCTCTGATCTGTGAGTTCAGTACAGGCTTCTTCGCACCTAATTCCAATCAATCTTCTAGGGCCTGCCAACTATGACTTCAAAGGAACGAGGGCCATCGCAAAGTTGGATGGTGACATTGACCCTGAGGTTGCTCCCAATGACAGTACATCCGAAAACGACAAGAAAGACATCGAGACCTGTGCAGTCGATGCTTCTTCATTGTCAATCAAGGACGGAATTCTTCTCGCAGATGGGTCGATTGTGTCGAGAGAACTCCTCAAATCAGGTTTCAAGAGAGCGGCTATTTATTCCTCGGCATTAGCTGCGATAGTCACCATCATCGGCGAGACCAGCTTGTACTTTTTCGTAACTATACTTCTGACGACCTTTCTATCTATAGTGCCCCTGCCAATGTTTTTCTCTCAATACGTGTATAGCAAGCCATTCTACATGTTTTGGATTTCCATCAGCATGTGAGTAGCACTCTGAAGAGGACTTGCTGAGGTTGCTGATAAAGTCTGGTAGTATCTGGGTACTACTTAGTGGATTCTTCTCTGTGTTGCTGCCTGTATGGGAATCAAGAAAGGAGATTTTACAAATACTTAATGGAGCATACCAGATGTTTCTAAAAAGATGTTAGAGGTATAGAGCACTATAAAGAATAAATCTGTATTTTTTTTGGATATTATCCTCTGTGCTTTCTGCATATTTTTCTGGAAACACAGACACGTTTTCAACCCACATCTTTTTTTTTTTTGTAATTTTACTGTATTATGGAACTATGGATTTTTGGCACCTAGTGTGCCAGCAATTTAAAACTTGAGTTGAATATGAACCCTAATAGTTAGCCTTGTAATTGCCAGATTTATAACAATAATTTTTGCAAAAAGGTTTCTGAATGTTAGAAGTAATAAAAGTAAAAGTTGCCTCTCTTTACTACCAAGGCTCAAACTAATTTCAATTAATCATTGAAAACTTTGTAATTTGTAGCTGGTTATAATTAGTAATTAGTTAGAGAAGATCCAAAATATAAAAAATCTGCCAAAAGTCTGTTCACACGGATTTCTAGCATACATAGCATAGGTCTGAGATATAAATCTTCCTATTTTGGTACCATTTCAACGGCAAGAAGTGATTGGTTTACTGCCATGGCTCAAAAAGCACTGTTGGTGTAATCTTCGAGACTTGTCCTTGGGATTTACATGGTCCCCAAGTTGAAAACTGCTTGCACATGCATAGGTGGCCCAGACAAGTATCTTTTGGTTTTTCTTTTCTGCAAAATCTCTGGGAAAAGCAATTATCATAGATAAATGTTTAGTGGTTTATATAATTCCTTGTAGAAAATCTAGCAAAGAATTAATGTTCAAAATATTGAAAATTTCTGCTTTTCTTTAGACCGGGAGAAAATAAACAACAACACTCATGATTTTAGAGATAACATTAAATCAAATGTACAGCCTTAATATGCTTGTCCTAATGTCCTATCAGAATCCAATAGACTTGGCACTCAATTCTATTGGGTCTGTAATTCATGAAGTTGCTATGGGCCTGAATATTTGCAGAGACTACTATAGGAAATATTCTCGTGGCGTAAAACCAATTAATTAAGACATTGATAATTGATTATAATTAACTATGATCAATTACTCAAAAGATGATTTTAATTTGAGCCTTGCCAAAATAATCCTGAGAAGTGAAATATAAAAAATTTTTAAGATTCTCCCACATTTGTGTGGTGAAATACACGAATAAACAAAATACTTAGAAGTAAGTATTCTATACTATATAGCCCGAGTCGCCGAAAAGAATCATGAACGGGGCAAGCAGTTGGGCCAACTTGCAAAGATGATCAGTTTTGCCACCACAGCTGATAGTATGCCATGTACATTTCCTGGACTGCCAAGAGTCAGCATCAGCAAAAGGCAAAAGTCCTGTAAGTCCTTTACCTACTAATACAAGATGTAGTGACATGTCCAGGTTAACTACAGAATGAACTAACCAGATTCAGTTCATCCCATTCTGGATTAACAACCACATAATGTATACTCAAAAAAATTCTGTACTCACCTGCAACATGATAAATAATAATGCCTAGTCCTGGGCCAGCAATCAAAATAATGGCCACAATAGTGCAGATTTTGAATAGTTTACAGCCTTTACAGAATGTGAGTAGAAAACAGATTGTAATCATTGTTACAGGCTAATCAGGTTGAGTGAAACTGAACATGGAACCAAACAAATGCAGGATGTGAAAACTTTCCAGGTCTGGACAGACCTGTCTCAAAACATGTATAGTGACTCTTATACTATTCTACAACACCATGATTACAAAAATATCATAAATTAACTGTTTTGACATTTAAATTGTGGTACTAGGTATAGGAAGTGAATAATATGCAGACCTATATATTTCCTTATGTGCATAATTGGACTATGGACTAATGGCTCAGTGGTTATATTGTGAGGCAAGTAATCAAAACCATGAGGTACAGAGTTCAATCCTTGCTTGTGGCTTGATATCACAGTGACCCTGAATAATTTTGGAATCATCATTTTTAAATGCAATATTGTTCCAGTTAAACATAGCCAGAAATGCAGTCTGTTTTGATCTGTTCTTGCAGATACATCCTGCACTGTCTGTACAAACTAATCATCCTGGATTTTCCTGTAAATGTCATAAATCGTCATAAATCATATTATTTTAATTCTTTTTCCTTTATTTACTGTTGTTATTTACTCAAGCTATTACTCTGTAACAGACTCTAGACTCCGTCGTATGTTCTGGTCTATCTTCTTTATTGCCATGATACCACTGTTCCGGTCCCCAATCTTTCCATAATCTTTCCATAATCTTTCCATAACCTTTCCTGAAACACACCTTGATCCACATCTGTCATCGTTACCTTCTTTTCTCCCATCATCAGCTTCTCTCTGCCTCGCCATAGCCTCATTGTTCATTTACGATAACACTGGTTCCCACTGCCATACACTGCCTCTCTTCTTTATTGATAGCTAACTGTATATAAACCCAGTACCCTGTAAACCTAGTCCTTAGCTTGACCTCTTGTCAACTCGGACTAGGTATGTGTTCCTGTACTAGTTTCTCCATCTTAATGTAACCTCTTGTCAACTCGGACTAGATTCCCTGAAGCTATCCTGTCGACGTTTCCTTCCCGAACTTATCTAGTGTCACTCCTCGTGACAGTAAATACTTATCATTCTGTATTGACTTTTCAGGTTCTCCAGATTGTTTTTGCAAACACAGGATGTATTTATTTTACAGGTTGTACACAACTTTACAGGTCTGTAAAGATTTGCATAGGCAGATATTGCCTGGAAAGTATTCAAAACCTTTACAGGCCTGATTGAGGTTTACAGAGCTGTACAGGTCTTTGGGCTTTTGCTGATGCTCAGCTGAGGGGTGTTGGAGAGTATGACTCTGCTTAGAATCAGGGTTCAGCGTGACGGCACCTTTCACACTTTTTGTTTCTTTCAGAAGCCATAAGTAATAGTCATTCAGCACTGTGGCATGCTAGCATATTACTCCTCTGAGCAACGTAAGAACCAGAGTATTGACAGATTGTATATTTGTTTATACTCTTCTCGTACCTTTCTCTCACTTTTTATTTTTTGGATATCGTTATCGTATGAACGGAACGGGGCCTTACATCCCAACTAGGCTCATTGTGAATTCCTGGTGGCCCACCAAAAGGGAAATTTCACTTCACAATTTGAAAAATATACATAACTTTGTGGCTTTCAAATCGAGTACAAAACCATGAATCTGAAAGGACCATGATCGGATGTGCACTCTTGTCTTCATCAGTGGCTCATAAGTACCTGCTTCGTGAGTTGTCTGCTTTGCCTTCTTGCACACCCTGTACGCTCAAACTTGTGTACAAAATACTGAAGAGCAGTAATTTAGTTTTGTGCACAACTTATTGTACTTACAGTAGCTATCTTGTATACAACTTACTGTCAATTGTAGTGCGACAATACTACTATGTCGTATGCACTATTTAGGACTCGATTCTTTATGGACTATGCTGTCCATTTGTAGCAAAGCCATGGACCAACGTACATGAATCACTTATGATTAGATTATGGGCTCTGGGTATCGATTAGATTGCCGTGATACTAGTGTCCTATGATTAGATTACAGCTAGATTAGACAAAGGTATACACGTCATCATCCAGCCTGATAGCTCCGAGACCGCCAAGAAAATTGTGAGGCAACTTTGACCACGATTTGGAACAGACCGCTGCCATGCTAAACCTTACAAACATTTGGTAGCTAGCATAAGCCTTCCGGCCCTCCACAGCCTCAGGAGACTCATCTGCAAACCTTACAACGTTGCCGTGTGCATCCCTAGTCTCGGTCACCGCTCCACGCACAGCCCACAACCTGGCCTCGTACTGGTATGTCTCTCGAATCTGTCTCATCTCCTCTTGAAGAAGGATACATTCCTCTTGATATCGGTGTGCACGTGCTCGCGCTTTGCACCAGGCTATCCGCAGAGCTTAAAAAGACTGAGATTAGAACAAAGCCCAAATGAATGACTTCGGTTTACTAACCGTCTTGTGTTTCCTTTTTCCTATCAGCATTGATTCCCTGCACCTGCCAGATCCAAGACATACTCGTGTCCTCCTGTTCATCGTCGTCAAAATGACTCTCATTTAAACCCCTCACATCCGCCGGCTTCAGCTCCTTGAAAGTATTCTCCCATGCAACTTTACCGAGCCCTGGTCCTAAAGCAAGAAGGGATGCACGGGCCACGCGATAGCGAGCAGCACTTGCGTCTATTTTGCTTTGAAGGTTCTTGATGGTGGTAGCTGAACGCGTGCTGTTCTTCTGGCCATGTGAATATTGATCCTTCCAATTCCACAAATACTTCCGCTGAATGAGACTGAGACGAATGCGCTCCAACATATCTGCAGCAATTGCAAGCTCCAGGTCCCACTGGATAGCAGCAGCTTTGAGATCCAAAGGGGTTTGAGGGGCTTGAGCGACAAGATCTGAGGGGAGAAGGAGGGGAACGTCACAGACAGCTGAACTTTTGCTTTGACAGGCACGAAGAGGAACTGTGGTGGGAAAGAAGAGAGCTTGAGAACTGCACCACCAATCAATACGGCGACGGAGGGTGTTCGCACGTTCCAAAACCTTGCTGCGTGTGAGATCCGTGGAATTAACTGTGAGCTCTTTCAAATCATACAAGAGACGTCGTCTATCAAACTGATGGTCAGCATTATACTCAAACTAGCGCGGAAACAAGACACACTGTAACTCTCTAAGCTCCAGACCCTCAACAATGATTGCAGAGAGCGACAAATCCTTATCAATATCGACGGCCCTCTTGGCAGATTTGAGAGCATTAGCCTCTTCCTGAGCTAACTGTAAACGAACAGAATTGAATGTAGGGGCTAAACAAATAGATACTCAGTCACATTTCCGATTAGTCTTAAAGTGACTCACGCCGTAAAGTAGATTGATACGGGTTGGGTTTACTTTGATCCTTTTCCCATTCTTCAACAGCCCGCAGCCAATCTTGTCGATCAGATGATTGGACACCCTCGTCATAAGACTTGAAAATCTGAACTGCTTCTTCGCGTTTGTCGGAAACATTGCTAATCCAAGAGACATACTGATGAGCTGAAACAGGAAGGTTAGTATCAAGTTCTTAATTGCAAGGCCAACATACGTAGTGATGTCCGCTTTTTCCAGTTTTGGAAACCAAAATGATCGTCCAGAACATCTCTACGACTTCCTGGCCCCATGACCTTAGTACTTCCTGCGAGACTATTGGAGTCGGACCAAGATTGTTCGATGCTCTCTCCATGCGTCCGCCCACTATATCGAGTGTAGTTGAAGTTGTAGTTTAGCCCGCAATCCAGAACGTGACCCGGAAGATGAAATTTGGGGATTACTCCAACAAAATGGTCCTTGGTGAGGGGAGGCTTCAGGCGTGGTGGGTAAGAACTGAGCTGGGCAAAGAGATTTTTGATATAGGTGCACATGATATCGTAGGATAGCAAGATATCACCTCCCAAGAGCAACAGCGTAAAGGCCGTGAACATCAGAGCAGACAAGAACGCAAAGTCCATGTTGAAGAACCTGGACATCTGTATAAGGTTAGTGTTCCAGAGGCTACAAGAATGATGTCTCACCTTTCTCCTACTTGTAAATCGACTTGCGAACAGGGAAGCTTCATTGCATGACGAGAGCAGCTACTCGCGGCAACGCCAGTTGTATGCAGTCCAGCCTCACGACGCATATTGGCATGGCTAACGGCCTTGTGGTTATGACATGGTTTGCCGTCAGCGTCATCCTTGTTCACGCTACTGCTGTGCTTTAAGAGATGCTCTTGGAAGGTGTTGGATTCAACAAAGTATTGAAACCCATGGATAAGACCCGGATCAGCATCCTCTGAAGATACCTTCAAGCGCACCAGACGGAAGTTGGCATCCATTGCCATGAAGAAACGATATATCCATCTTCAGCCAAAAGTTAGTCCTGTATGTGGGATGCTGAGAAGCAAGCGTACCGTTTGCAGGGCAGCAGTTCATTCCAACCCTCTGGTAGATTGATGCCGGGCATAGGACAGGCAGGACACAGCAAGGCGCATTCGCCAGGTTGAGTTGCAGTGTAGCCTTCGGGATCGTGTCCTCGACCATGTCTCTTCAGTGTCTTGAGTAGACGCCACTGGCGGACCATTCTAAGTAATTCACGATAACGGTCCTTCAGAAATTACGAATGTCAGCAAAAGCTTTGAAACCATTGAATCGTAACACACCGGTACAGCGACAGTAGAAGTGTTGTCTGAGAGACGTTCCAAGGTAAAATAATATTCACGAGCCGAAACTTTAGACATGAAGCTCAAGATGTGAAAATGCTGCAATAGTCGAAAGGTAGCAACAGTTGAAGGAATATCTTGTGTTGCAGGAAAGAGTCGTGACCGAAAGAGCTGTTTCCAGCGGGCCTGTTGAGTCTGACAAGTGCAGTAGCGAACTCGGATAGTGTGGACTCCGGTGACGTCGAGGACGACGAGGTCTTGAAGTGGAGATGATGCCTCACAGAGACATGCGGCCCCGGTTGGGTGTCCAACTTGGAAGATGGCTCCTAAAGAATACAAGGTCGTCGGTTGGAAAAAGTGATTGCGCCATTCCTAAACAGATCGTCAGAGCCAATATTAATTCAAATGAGAAGACCATACTTGTAACTTGTGGAAGGGTAAATCCCTGTGGTTTCGAACAACACATGATTTACAGTACAGACGAGAGTCTTCGCAGCCAAGACAACGATAGCAGCCTTCCTTGGATTCGCTGGAAAGTTGGAGTGGCTCCTTGCAATCGGTACAGTGGGTTTGCGAGAAGGAATAAGCTCGTCCGTCAAGACGTAGCATTTCAGACAGAAAGGAATCCACATTTCTGTCTTCGGCCCATTTACGGAGAACAGGATCCTTGATTAAGCAAAAAGACAACGTGAGCCCAAAGATTAGCAGATGATTGAATAAAAACTCACCCCCCGAGGCACTCTAGCCTTGCGTCCAGTCAAATTTTGAGCCCCATCATGCGAGTCTACTAAAGAATGTGGCAATTCCCTCTCAAATTCTTCATCGTCAACAAGATCCAGCCCCTTCATCTTCTCTTTCCATGCTTCCAAATCGGCGAAAGTATTGAGAACTTGAGTCTCCTCAGGTGGAGCGCTGGTCATTGGTGGGAAAGGCATGGTAAGTCCGGCATGTCGGGAGGTGGTATGAACAGTATGGCCGTTGTCGAATTCTTCGTGTTGAATGGATATGAAAGGGATGATAGGCTGGGAGTCTTGACCAAGAACGAATTCCTCGTCTTCGTCAATCTTTCTTCTCTTGCTACGAGACATTGCGTATTTGTGGTCCGGTCAACGCGTTTAGATCATGTGACTGGTAAAGTTGGGTCGTAGTACCGCATACGTTGAGTATGAGTACGAACTGTGAATATTAATTTGGCATATGTTTACATAGAAAGGGCTATCATACATGTAGCTATTTCTTCGCTGTTCAGTCCTTCTTCCCATTCATCAGCCCTTTTCATGGTACCATAGTCAGTGAAACATGTTAAAACAGTCCTATTTCCCTCTACTTCGGTCCCGCAATGAATCAAACGTTGCGTCGAAGCACCTAAGATCTGACCAGGTTGAACAGGGATCCTTTTTCCGAGCTAAGGCAGACAAAAATCACCACCATTCCAGCCACGACCAACAGCGACAATCCACGCAAAAGGATTAGGATCGTCATTCCAGTCTAAATTATAGACTTCCGATGACCCTTCTTTCACAGCGATGCAGAGTCAAGCCATACCCTAGTCTCGAGATACTGGTTGCGACTGTAGAGACGCCGGACTGAAGCACGGACGTAGCGGTTGGCACTGAAAGCTTTACATCAGCATACCAGTCAGGAAAGAAAGAGAACACACTTACCGTTGCATATGCGCAAACATCCTAGGCTCTTCCATCCATAGTGCTCCTAGAATTGGTGGTATGACGTGGACCTGTACACTTCGCAAAAAACCTGTCTATAGCCTTGACAGCCTCCTGAGACTGTAGACCACCCATCTTCCTAGATCTGCTGTCACGAGTGACCACAGGCTCGGCACTGTACAGACCCCATACCCCAAGATGTACAGCGGAAGATTTGGACCTGTTAGCGTCAACACGTCGGTCAGGGGAACGGTGTTGACTTTTTGCATGCCACGAAAATCTTCTTCCAGTGTCCTGCAGTCTTCCTCACTGATAGCCGCATCGAGCGGGAGGACGAGGGAAGGCATTCCGGGATCTCGACGACGCGTATTAGCATGGGTACGGATTCGAATGCGACCTGTCTCCGGCAAGCGTTCAAGATCTTCAGGGGTGCGAATGTGAGAAAACTTTGTCTGCATATGCTCCATGACCCGTTCAGCGTTCTTGGGAAAATGGGCTGTGTCGTCTCCAAAGTCATTGGCCTGGAAGGTATCTGATCCAGAAAAGTGTTATAACCGAATATCACCATCAAGGCAAATGGAAGACGCACGAGTGAGCTTATCAAACAGCCTTTTTCCTCTCTGAACCCAACGCAAGACTTGTTCAACAGGTGTTGGCTTAGCCCGACGAGGTTTCTTCTTTTTGCGGCGAGAATCGGTCTGGGTGTCCTGAAAGTTGATGTTGAGTTGGGGTCATCAGTTTGGCGGTGCACAAGCTGGGCCGAAAGGGCATGACGAAGAGCGACGAAGAGCGACGTATTCTTGGGGATGGAAGGCGGAAGGTGGGAAGAGTTTTCGGCATCCGGTCTAGCGATCAACCGGACATCAAACCGGACCGTGCACAACGCTCACTCCCGGAACAACGGCTAAATTTGAACCCTGTGAACCCCTATAAAAAGGAAGTCACTTTGTATACGGATTTCCCTGCTCAAGGGGACAGGGGATGTCGTTCGCCCAGAGGCGCACTCCCCTCACCCAGATCTCACGGATCATCCAAGCTAGCATTGCCACAAAGAAAGTTTTGGTCAGGGTAATAAACTCTAAGAACAGGGGTTACAGCTGACTCGGACTACGTTAGGCAACCATTCCCAACCAAATCGATGAGGAAAACGCCGCTTATACATTCTGGTGAAGACAGGGTACGACGGTTTGCAGGGTTCTCCAGGTGAAGGTGTCGAGGGTGGACTGGGGAGAGGGTTGAAGAGTTCTGTCGTTATACGAAGAAGGTCGGCAACGAATTCTCGCTGGCATTCTTGGGTGGTTTGAGGTTGACAGGCTTCTCGGAGTTGGTACGGATGATGATGGTGGTAGGCTTCTAAGGCGTTAGGTAGCTCCTCCTGCCAACGTCGATGTACCTTTACGACAGCCCCTCGCCGGGCGTTCCAGAGCAACCTCGAGTTCAAATGCTGTCCTGACGTTGTCAGAAACGGATTGCTGTTCTCAGGAAACTTAGCATACAACGTACCTCTTCGAAATCTTGTCTCATCAACTTTGCCTCCCGGATTGCCTCTTCTACAGCTTCAACAGAACCGTTGTACCTCGCAAAAATCTGGCGTGGGGTCCCTGGTAATATATCGCTGGGAAAGATATCCAACCACATCAACGTTGCCGCCGCAAGAAAACCCTCCAGCTCTCCAGACTCAAAAGCTGCTATGTAACTAGGCGTCAAGAAATCCACGCAAGCGTCACGTTCAAACGGGGAGTCCACTTGGTATGCTCGGGTCCAAGATCTAGCCGACAAGGGAGGAATGGGCACAGCTCCGGTAGAAAACTATATTACAACTGTCAGCAACAATCTGCAGTGGACCGGCTATCAAACCTACGACTTGGCAACCACCATCAGGCGCTGGCAAGCAATACATGTGGTAGTTAACTTGCTGCTCCTCTCCTCCAGGTTCTTCATGGTTGTGGGGCATTTTGTAGGTGAAGAGAAGACGCTCTAGCCTAACGGCTTTGGTCAAAGTTTCAAACACCGCCGCAAAATTGTATACAAAATTACTGCCGAAGCTCTCAACTACCTGTGGCCTTTGTGGCTTGCGAACTTTAAAAATTTTCAGCTCTTCATGTACACAAAACTGCTAGATAAGATAAGATGAGATTATTTTTCCTCTGAATGGCTGGCCTCCCGTTCACGCCTCGCAAATTCTAAATCTTGTCTAAGAATCTCCTCCCACTGAACGCCGTTCCAGATGTTCTCCATGAACAAAGTACGCCTGGGATCAGGATCTTTGGCCCATTTTAAATAGTAAAAGAAGTTGCACATAACCTAGGAGCTACGAGTAAGGACGGGCATATGGAAACCAGCAATCTGAGACTCACGGCTTCCAGGCGTTTTTGCGATACTTTAAGCTTCCGTGGAGTAATGGGCCCATCCCAGTATTTTATAAACTCCTCCCGATTCTCCAGTAATCTCTTGTATAAGCTGGTCGTCCAGCCTGAAATAGTTGGATCATCGCTGCGAACCAATTGGAATAAACCTGGTCGATACTTGGATAGCTCGTTTTTCCCGTACGCACTGAGAGTGATGGTAACGTGCTTTCTCGGCATCTAAACAACTAGGTATAAGCACATAGAATAAAGAGGTATTAATATATTACCTTGTCTTTGTTGACAGTGGAGGCCGAGTTTGAAGAGGTTTGAAGACCGGTTAAAACCCGGTACCTGACCGGTATTCAAAGTAACCGGTAATGACGTTGTTTCAGCGTTGCAAAAAAAAAACAAATTTATTCATAGAATATTCATTTCCTTCCGGATGGGAGAAATAAACAGAGATATTCGGTAAATGCCAATACGTTGATATATACACCCAGAATGAAGTCAAAAGAAAGACCTTTTTTGAAAAGGTCAGACGAAATTTGGATTTAGGTCAAATGCATCACAAACTCTTACCTATACCTTTACAATCATCATGCCCCGGCGACGCAAGTACCTCACTCCCGAGGAGAAACGTGAAGCAAACCGCCTCAAATCCAAGAGGCATTATGACAGGTATATTCTACTGATTTTGAATAGTGACTTTGACTCATTTTCATCCTAGCAATCGTGAACAGGTCAACTTGCGTCGACGTGACCAATACCAAAAAAAGTACTTCAACGTTCATCCTATTTGATCTTGATTTTATTATCATTTATAGCCACGCCAAACGTTCTAGAGTAACTAGTCTTCCACCTTTAATGAAGGAAGATATACCTCCGTACGTCCCTTCACATTTGGCTATGTTTCTCAAAAGGGTACTAGATGTGCATTTTCAGGGTTTGGCTTGAGAATGCCCGAATATTTGACCGACGTCTCCAAAAACTCACGAACGGAGATCCATGTCAATATATAGAGACTATCTTTCAAAGGTACAAAATGTCAATTGTACATATTAAACGAAAACGAGTGCAAGCAATCCGAGATGACCAAGACATCATCAATCAACCACTCGCTAAACTCAATCGCTGGCAAAAGGTATTCTCAGAGATCAGTAACAACGCCTTAAACGCCGTTGGAGTATGTGAAGTTTACCGAGAGGTGGACAAGGTGGAGAAAAGTTTGGATATGCTGACAAGGTGGCTGGAAGAACTGTTGATGCTGGCAATGGAAGACCCATTAACTCTAGTCAAACTACACGACACCAAAAAATTAGGGTACCAGAGTAGATAATAAGTCGTAGTTTATCACGCTTGTATTGGTGCCAAGAAAAGTATATTGATTCGCAGACAGGCAATGATGTACATGAAAAGAACGACAAGTACAGAAAACAATCGTGATAGATAGGAGTAGATAGGGACTCAAGGAAGTGTCTTCAATTGGCCAGACGCTCGCATACGGTAGTATTGTAGGTATGCATCGGCATACTCGAACACCTGATGGCTATTGCTGCTGACGCCATTTACACGACTGTGAACCTCAGGCCTGGAAATGCATTTAAGACGGTGATCCGAAATTTGTAAGTGAAAACTCACCATTGCCAGAAAAGCCCATACCCGGTATCTCCATCAAAAGCTGGACGACCACGAGCGATCAAATGGCATCGCTTTTTAGCGAGTCGTGCGTCATAGGGGGGCAAAAGAGGGGGTACGGTAGCTTCCGCATAGAGTCGGACCAGGACATCATCCGAAGGTTGAACTACGGCCGGTCCTCCTAGGATAGTTGTTGGAACATAAGGCAGGCCTCGTCCTGGTACCATGGCGTCTAGAGCTGCCTGGGCTGTGGCTGTGTAAGGAGGAGGAGCACCTTGATCGTCCTCCTGACTGTCGCTGGCATTGTCGGTTTGCCATGTGGTTTCAACGGTTTCACCGTCAGCTCGGAGACTTGCCGAAGCGAGCGACTCGGCAAGTGTTTCGACAGAGTTGCTTCGTTCGAGTGGAGGTGGTTGGGAGTCAGAGTCGGAGTCAGAGCTTGAGGAATCAGATACAAGAGAGTCGATATCGAGTGGCTGCTGCACACCACATCATTGGCAGATGAAGAAATGGGCGCAATCTAGGGACGGTTGATTGAGTGTTAAAGGAAGACATGCTATGTCTACTCACCAGCGGCACGGTAGATTCCTTAATGACCGTGAATGAATGTCAGTATGTCATGCTATGTATAACATATCAATACTCACCGTCATCTCTGTTTGTCACTGCAGCCGAGACCATCAAGGAAAATTTTTTGAGTGCGTGGGTAAACACTTTCCGGAATGGTAGGTGTTGAGGCTTGTTGAGTGGCTGCGCAACTATACAGTTGCCGGGTAAATCCGACACGAGGCCTAGGCTAGCCTATGGCATGAGTAATAGATTGAACGGCAAAAAACATTCCGACGACATACCGTAAGAATTTCTGATCATTCTCGGTTAACCTGCTGATAACATTTGTCAGATGGGAAAGAAAGGCAAAAAGGGGAATGGGAAGGATTGGCCTACCAAGGAACAGTTTGATTGGTTGACGAAACAGATCGGTGACTTCAAAGCTGCCTGCCGCAAACGCAAATACAAGAGCGATTTTCAACCCCGAATTTATAACGAATGGTTCAAAGCTTTTCCAGAGCCAGGAGATCCAGGACCCAATGCCTCCGAGGAAGAAAAGGATGAGTATCGGAGAAAAGTCGATGTACGCCAGGACGTATGTAACTCTAACATTTCCATATGAAGCAAACTGAATTGTATATTTTACAGCAAATTCACAACTGGTTCTATAACCACACGCGTCCAGAGCCTGCTTCACAATCTGATATCTTGGCCCTGTTCTCTGATCGGGATAAGCCCCAGAAATCCAAACCCAACGGCACTCGCAAGAAGACCCAGGAACAGCTATTCTCCAAGGAATTCTACACAACCGAAATCAAACCCGAGGTTGATGCGGAGCTTGAGCGCATGCGAGCAAACTCAACTGACGGCAAGTTACCGAAAGGAGCTAGTCTTCCGATTGTCAAACGCATCACCCATGAGAAGTATACGGCTGCAACAGAGGAGGTGAAGGAACATATTGCGAAGTTGGCTGACAGGATAGAGGAGGTGGACGTTAAGACAAAAGAAGGTGTAATCGATCCTGAGACACGAAAAAAGTATGTTTTCTTTCTTTTTCTTTTCATCCTATTATCTGAAGTGCGCTGTAAAGGTTCATCGCAGATTTGAAAGACCTTGCTCCGCGGATCGTTGAGGCCTTGCATGTGGCTACAGGCTGGCCTGTAACTCTGCTCTTGGGTGGTGAAGACGAAGAGAAGCAGATCAAGACAAACGGTTATCACGCTGGCAAAAATCTTCTCGGCTTGTCTTTCAAGAAAGCGTACCCAGGCTATAAGACACACGTCCAAGAGCCTTTTGCAAGGTTTGCGCATAGTTGTTATTACTATGGGGACACTGGTACGTGGTCATTCTCTTCGATTAGTGTTTTCTTTCCCAACCATTTTCTAGCATCTTCTCCTGCCAAAACCAGCGCTCCCTCTACCACGAACGACCAAGTGACGGCTACGGCTGGAGAAGCGATCTCTGCAGCAGCAACGACAGTAATGTCTTCTGCAGCTACCACCTCTCCTAAAGCGAGCTCTTTGGCAGCCTCGAGCGTCACTTCGAACCCTGAATCTACCGGAGTCATTCCACAGGTATCTCCACAAGACGAGCCTGAACCAGCTGCTATGGACTCTGCGCTGTTCTCCTTCCCACCTGGTTCCGGAGGTCCTTCCAGCGGTCCTGACCCCTCTCTATTTCCTCAATCATCTGATGAAGTTGTCGAAATGCTTCGACGCATGAACGATCCTTCCTTTTCCGATCAATTTTTCCCGTCAAACCCAATCACGTCTCTTCATGATCCTTTCAACGCTTCATCACTATCCGGCCCATTTCTTCCACCTTATCCTGCTACATCGTATGATGAAAGCTCTGGAGGACAGCTCCAGCCTTTTCTGGACCCCGCAAGCGTTGTCCCTTTATCGACAGCTCCGCTTTCTCAACCTCAGCCTGCTACTCAGTCTGCGGCAAGCGTGAAGTCAACGAAGCGCAAGCGCGGAGGTGGGGCAACCAAGGCTGCAGTTAGCGATCAAAACATTGATCCCATGCCTGGTGCCTCGAGTGGCAAAGAACCGAAGAAACGACGTAAAAACGATCCTGTTGGGGAAGAGGAGGATGTTGACGTTGATGCCCCTCGAGGAAAGCGTACTCATAAAGCCCCCAGTCGCGTCCCCAATTACGTTGCTGTCACCCAAGTCGAGACTTCGAAGAAAAAGGTGAAAGCCAAAAAGTGAAACAGGTTTTGGGCATCTCTTAGGTGTTGCTGGGTTTTTTGGTCCATAGAGCTCCTTGTTGTATCTTATCTCCATTGTTAATGTCGTAGTCGTGTCTAGTAAAATGAAACTTTCATCTGTTACTATACATTTGTGCCTATGCGCTCAACGAACTGAAAAATTGTATGGGAGCCTTCACAAGTTGTATACAACTCGTACTGAAAAATTGTATACAACTTGTACTGAAACTTGTACTGAAACTATGCGCTCCAGAAGTCTAAAGGACGGAATAAAGACAACTTGTACGCAAAACTTGTACGGAAAGTTGTATACATACAACTTGTACTGAAACTCGTACAAGTTGTACACAACATGTGCCGCTGAAACTTGTGCAAGTTGTATACAACTCGTACTGAAACTTGTGCCGGCTGTATCCAACTTGTACTGGGACTTATACAAGTTGTATACAATGTACTGCCCGTGCGTCTTTACAAGACAGATTGCATACAACTTGTAGGCTACTGTACATCTCGCATGGATATTCATTAGCACTTTTGTTCATGTATTTTTTGGACAACTCTGAGTCCATAATGCTCGAGTTGTACTGAAGCACAAATACAGCCATCCTCCGTTTACTTTCATTGTCGGGAAATCCTTTCTTGGGCAGGGCTGACCTTGTACCTCAGTAGTAGAAATGATTTCTAAACAACGCATGCGACCACGATAAGCAAATGTGGCAGTTCAAATCAAAATCTCACTTTCTGCCATCCTTTCGAAGTAAAGATTGCGCTATCTACAATTCGGAAGGAGTATAATCGCATTGACAAGTAGAAATTGTGCTACTACAATCAGTAATCTAATCTATAATCAATGCCTCGACCATTCATAATCTAATCATGAACTGAGCACTGCCATCATGGACCATGGTCCTACCGATCGGTGATCTGGGACCCGTGGAAACTGTAGAAAAAGTTGTATACAAGTTGCGTACTGCAATCGAAGGAAATTGTACACAAAACAAATTTTCTGGTATGCAGTACATTCTGTACACAAAAACTATGATATGGCCTGCCATCTTGCACTGGTATACGAATTTTTGTAGCGTCATTTCATTTGGTATCATTACAATGTCTACGGCTTTCATTCACAGTAAGCGCTGTCAAATTCGCTTGTCACCTTGTGTTGATTGTACTCCCAATTGCAGACCAAGCTGGATTCTATGCGACCAGAATCATATTGGGAGCAACGGAATCTTTTGCACTGCCAGGCATCAGGTTGGTTTCTTTCCAAGTTTTTTTTTTCCGATGATAACAACTAAAGAACCGTTTTCATAGTGACGCTTGAGACAGTACGTGCTACGCTCGCCCACGCCTACGGCACGGGTCCAGTTCTATGGAGACTTTCTTCCCAATCTTTTGTTTAAAGTTAGTATTTAGTGAGAAAAATTACAGGAGGGAGGATGGCAGTATTAGCTGAAAACAGTGGATAGAGACTGTCAAGCTATAAATACGTAACCAAGTCAGCGCAGCTGCACTTGGATTTCTTTGGGTATGAAACAGAACGTCCAGTATAACCTTGGGGAGAAAGAACCTCGCTTTAGCACCAAAATCCCAGGGTCTCCCAACGTTCCTGCGTGTCCGGGACCTTCTTTATAAACTTCCTTACTTGTTTCGCCATGTCATTCATATACCACTGTGCCATTTTCTGGTCTTTATTTGTTCGGTGGAGATCCCATTCATCAGTAGCAATCTTCAACAACTCTTTGATATCTTTGATATCCCGTCGTACTTTGCGTCGTTTGCGAAATTCGGGAGAAAATCTATGACCATGCCAGCCTGAAAGCTCCATGTAGAGCAATGGGAGCAGCGGCATGACAGGAAGCTTGTAAGATTCTACCTGACGGACCCAGGGTACATTTAGCGATTTCTTCATTCCCGTGATGAGAATGTCAACTTTGCACGGCTTGGGTAAAACTCCCGAGCGGCGAGCAGGAACTTTGTACCACAAGACCCGATAGTCCGCATGAGCTCTCTTGGAATCAACGAGGTAGAAATTGTCATCATCGTCGCATAGAAGTTCTTTCAGATCCTCGGTGTCAAGATTCTTGTGATTGAGGACAACGAGGTCTACATCCTGGAAATAGAAGGTATAGATGCGATTAGTTTTGATCTATGGAGGGAACCGGCAAAAACTTTGCTCACCCCGGGATCGCGATGCTTCATACCATAGATATGACAAGCCAAACTACCAAAGAGACAACAGCTGAAGCCGTATTTTTCAAAGATATCAATGGTTATGTGTGCAACTAGTCGAATTTCTTTGGGTGTAGGTTCGGGGCGCATTATCTATAACGCAAGATTAGAGTTGAAAAGCTGAAGGGAACATCGTCAAAAGAGGTAGATAAAGAACCAAGGGCAAAGGGTTTCGCTGTACGAGTTGAACGTTGATAGATTACTTTGATACATGACCCAAAATGACTCGAGTATCAAAAATACTTCGCTTCTGATCGGCGTCAGACATTTGTATCAATTGAAACCCATTGACTTCTCAACGTAGAGAAGAAAAAAGACAGGAGCTACGAGTTTCGGACAGAAATGAGGTGCCCTAAAAATGTAAGTTGCATTGCTATAGGTATACTCTAGGAAGCACAAGACCAAAAACGTAGGTAGCCCTATGCAATTTTGATCGATAAGCCTGGCACAAATCTGTCGCCTGCCTGCAACATGTACGTTGCACTATCGGCGAACTTGAGGTCAAGGTCAAGTGTTGACTCGTTCAAAAACGAGTGGTTAACATGAGGTAAAGCGAGCAGAAGGAGCACAGCCACCTTAGCCTTCAACCGTTTTTGGTTACAGTACTTTCGGGTCCCACCACGAGTGATGATCGATGATTCCGCAATACCATGCAGCTACCTTGGATATCATGCGTTTACAAGGTGTGTTTTCTCGGCGTCTGTTATTCCCAAAATCTTGCACCATTCCTCTCAGTTTTTTGGGCTACAAAAAACTGACTCGTTTCCTTTCGTATAGCGGCCACTTCCCAACACCCCGCACCGTTTAACTTGATTCATAACTAAGACTGTGTCAGAATCCCGGTGATGCCTTCCGTTTTGCTCAGGCTACGGTTCTCGGGTGTGCGTCATCCCCGTTGCGTCTCACGCTGAACTCGTAGTACAACAAGTCCTGAGAAAACTACATGGAGCATAGGCTTCGGACCAGTATCATTCCACCACAATATCGCCTCTCTCGCTTCCCGAACCAAGTCTTCACATACGTCCCCCTATAGAGATCGATTCCTTGTCCGTCTCATATTCATACCTCACCTCCTCAACCGGACAATACTCTGCTGGTCGTTTCAACGAACCCTCATTCTGTTAGGGGCAAAAACGCGGAAGATTGGCTGAATCTCGAGTTGAGCGGAGGGCGCAACGAGGACGAGGTGGGCCAGTAGATTGATGGTGCTTGGACTATCGTCACAGACGACACGTAGACGTTATGGAGCGCCGGGACACGAGTGTGCATCGAGCTATTTATGTACCGAGGAGTGATTTCACGGCGAGGTGGGCTCATTCTCATCTCCACTCTCAAACAATTTAACAGAACCGTAACCCCAGTCTCGAAAATTACAACCCTCAAATGGTACCGACGAACATGAGATAGCCGTGCCCCAAGTTTGCCTGCAATCACAAGCAAATACAACATCGTACAAATGACAATGAGGGTATCTTCCTCGGAATCAAGGTTAGAGCCCGAGTGGTTTGAGAGGTTGAAGTAGATGGGGAAATGAATACGAGTGACGAAGTTGAAGATCGGCATGGGAGAAAGAGGAAGACATAAGGAGAGTGGTGGCCATGAGCAGTGAGTGAAGCCATCAGCTTTGTCCTCTACATATGACGCAATAGGATACGGCCATGAGATGCCATTCCTGTACGTTGGACCTTGGTGCCCCATCTTTCCCCTCAAGGTGTTTTGTGGCGGTGAACTCTTGATAAACGCTCGAAACCCCGTTAGGACTTCGGTTAGAACGACGCAGATTCAAGACAAGGCGGTTCCATCTTTATGACTCCTTATGTTCTCATCTTCACAACTTCACAGTGGCAGTACCCAGGCGCCTAGGCCGATGACATCGTATTTGATGTATCTGAGTGTATATACCATACAATTTCGGCGTGATTTTAAAGTTCGTTGTCGTACATATTTTGTGCTAGAATTCTATTTCTCGTCTTTCCATGATAGTCAGTTCTGAGTATATCGTCGAAACAAGATTTTGCAACATGCTTGGAAACGGGAGTCGCTATTTATACGACTATTAGATGCGAGCCCCGCCGTTCTCCGACATATCAAGATGGTTGGGATTGACGATATTTCTCGACAACCCGTACGACGTTTCAGCGCTATTAAATATTGTTTGAACGTACCTGAGTCGGAAATCAAGCTACGTAGGTACAATCTTAAGTCGAAGACATTTGGTCGAATGAGAATAATTGTTGAGCTAAGTTACAATCGTGAGTTACACCTCTTAGACAAGATTGCTGGACTGAGGGCGAAGCCTCTGGTCCGGTTTCTGGGTACACATGTGCTGTACTGGAGGGCGTCTAGTGGCATCAGTAGGAAAGCGATGCTACCAATATGATCATTCTGATTTTGATACATCCATGCCAAAATTTATATCAGTAACCAAGGAATCAGAGGGGCTGAAATGTTTACTAGAAAGCCAGTATGACTGCTGTAGATTTCTTCTGACTCAGGGAAGAGTCATTGCTCAATGGTGCTATATCCATGTGATTTTCCTTTACATAGCGACGATGCGCGACATTAAATATGGACCGCCCACGCATCGCGGTTAAATTCATCTCTTCTTAAATACGCTACCAATACTCTTTTTCTTGTCTCCTCTCCCATGTCTCAATTTCTACATCAAGCCTCAAACTTCTCAGTCACTGGACATACAATTAATTTTGTTGCCGGAGACCAGCATACTACAAACATCGATCAAGATGGAAGTCCAGATATCATCTCACCTGGAGTTCTTGGCCAGTCAGTCTTTGATCAGGTCAGGATTGGTCTACACATTGTAACAGCGGAAGACCATTTTAACAAACATTTGCTTTCAGTACGAAAACGTGCGCAGAGGAAACCTACGCCTTTTACGCATAATTTCCAGTCAAGTTGTGGACGAAGTCTCCACTCGGAAACGGAAGCGGGGTTCAGATGATTTGGGAAGGGCTTTGATCTTCAAGCGAACTAAATATCATGCAAGGATCATTGGGAACAGAGATCTCGTGGACTGTGTGGCGGTAACTTACAGCGACAAAGATGCACATGCAGTACGTGTAATACCACACCGTATATAGTATTATGCTGATATCTGCTAGGCTTGGCAACGAGATTTTGAATTATTTTCCAACCAGTATGGATTGACTGCTGATCAACACCACTTGTGAAAGCTTACCTCTCTCCAGCCATCCCAACATTGCTCATCTTTATGGTTTAAATTTGCCATCACCTACCCTGATATTTTGCGAAACAGACCTTATTCCTTTCCAAATTCTCTGGGAAAAGTCGTCGGCAATCGGCAAGTGCTACCTAGCACACAGATATGTATGTTGACCCACCACCGTCAGCGATTTCGCTTATACAAGTGTCGCATAGAGAAAGGATATCCGCAGTAACAGTGATCTTTATTTAGTTGCGAAAAGGCCTTGGTGGGTAAGAGAAATTCCCCATCATACCTTCTAGTTTTTCATGTGTGATTGTCTTTTAGGACTTTAGCATTGATTGGTTGTTTATTCAACCCTCTACAATGCTTGTGTGCATTGCTTCGCCGCAGACTGTGGCCTTTAATAACTTCCAAGATGGAATACCAAGTAACCCTGGAGAATGCATTTCAGAGCCGTTGCCTCTAAACTTCTACAATGATAACAATCATGCAGTGAATCATCTTTTACAGTGGCAGCCCAGAGATTCTTGTTCAGAATTGGCCCTTATAAGATTGATCGCTCATCACTGCAAATCTCTTGATCCTAATGACCGGTATACTCCAAGCATGCCAATTCTCATGCCTATGGTTGTATCCCGATACACTGGTCTGCCCATTGGATATTTTAGAAACACCGATGTCCCGGATGGGCCCAGTGTCTGTAATTCTTGTGTGGCACTCAAAGAATCAAGTGATGAGCCAACTATGTTACCCTGGCACTTGAGGCCATCACTGTTTGGACGATTTCCGCAAACTGAGTTCCATACAATGAAAAATGGACAGACTAGGTAATACATGTATTCTTTGATTTGAACATTGTCACGAGTTACTCAGCCATCGATTTGCACTAATAGAATTTCATTCACTGATTACTTGAACCTTCTATGCCTCAGTTTTCAAAAAGCAGACCCCCCTTTTAATCCTTACATTTCAATGACAATCTATACCAGCAATGTCCATAGGTGGTCGTACTGGACAGCATATATAGCACAATCACAATACATGAACCATATTCTAAATAAAAGTTTATTCAAAAAAATAGAAGGTAAAATGATACCTCAAAGTAGAAAGTTACATGCATATTGAATTTTTTTATTCCAGACTTGGAAGTGTGCTTGGATGTTGATCTGAAACTAGAGCCACAGAATTCCTATTTGCCCCCATCACAAATCAATGATGTTTTTCTGTTCATTGTGCCTCCAGAGATAATCAGTTCTCTACTAGCATAAACTGGGGAGACAATGGAGAAAATGTCTACTATTGGTCGTTTGATCCAGAGGGATCCCAGCATATATCTAGAAGAGTGGCTGAATTGCTTGGCCTTCCTCAATTTGTCCCGAAAGTCGAATTACAGGGGATTCGTCGAGAAGACTATCAATTTGAAGCCGTAAAACAGTTTTTGGAAATCAGAGGATATAATCCTCTTACCCAAGAATTTTCAATAAAGCATGGACTACCTCTGATCGACGTTGTACAGCCACCACCAGGTGTGTAGCATACGTGAACTCACTGACTGAATACTGAATCAATTTATAGATGAGGATGGAGATATCTGGTATGAAGCTGAAGAGCCTATGGAAACCATGGAATGTAATCCAACATCATTATGCACAATTTGTAAGTCTCTCAAATTCATATTTTTTGACACCATTGAATAATGAGATGATTTTATTTGTATCCAGCTGAGTTATCTTGTCGGTTTGCTATCCCAAATGAGTTTCTGCAGGCTAAAATGCATGGAGATTCGCAAACGGGTTGTGAACACAAGTTCAGATGTTGCACTCAGCCCCGCCTAGATGGATTGCTCCCTGATTTTGATCTAAAGTCATGGAGAGGTGATTACTTCATTGATTGTGAAAGCAGAAATGGGATAATCCGGTGGCATAATTGTCGAACAACTGATGATCGACCTTGTGTTCATCGGAGGAGAAGAGCTTCTATTTAATTACTAGTGCAGAAGGATTAGCAGATAACCGCCGTAAAATAAGGTAGACAACAGGCAAACTCAACCATCATTCCAAATTTGGTAATCACTAGGCAGCTCGACCATTCGAGAGCTCATTGCGAGGCAACAACTCCTCCTAGAGCAAATTCCAGCCATCATTCTATTATAATATGTCTCAGGACCCCCACAGATTTTTCCTGTGATTTTACAACAAGAATTGACAGAGGAGATTGCGAATTACTGATCAGAGTTACCATGATTAAGCATGTATATGTATTTTCCCTGAGTTCTACAGCACCAAAAATTAATAATGAGTGAGATAATGCAATAAGAATTATGTGAATTCAAGCTGGGTAAGGTAGGGGACAGGCAAACGCAACCAACCCCACGTGGCTTAGCCGATCACTCCTTATATGGTAATAATTTGCTGGAATGACCTTCTTCGGGCTCTACCACAGCGAGAACCCAACTTAGAGCCAATCCCTAATTAAAATCTCTTGAGAATGGTTCTTAGAGTTCTCTATATTATTTTTGTGATTTTTCATTTCAATCTGACGGAGGAGATCGCAAAATACGGGTTCATCTAATTTCTAGTGCTTTGGACTGCTTCCTACACAAGATGTAACTTACTTTTCACAGTCATATACCAGTTATACATACATAATGAGTACCTTCAGAGTGCTATGAGATGAATTAGAGAGTAAGAAGTAGGTGGTGCTGGATGTACCCCTATTGACTATAGGTTGGCATGAACATATTAAGCCATTAGTCCTTCGTATAGTTTTAGAACTTGTACTATTTGGTGTTTAAAATACAGCTCCCAATATTAATGCAACAATTCTGTACAAATTTTCGAGTTCAAGGTGCATTTGTAACAGTATGTAAGGTCTAAACACCAATTTGCGATCTCCTCCATCAGATTGAAACCAAAAATAATATAGAGAACTCTAAGAACCATTCTCAAGAGATTTTAATTAGGGATTGGCTCTAAGTTGAGTTCTCGCTGTGGTAGAGCCCGAAGAAGGTCATTCCAGCAAATTATTACCATATAAGGAGTGATCGGCTAAGCCACGTGGGGTTGGTTGCGTTTGCCTGTCCCCTACCTTACCCAGCTTGAATTCACATAATTCTTATTGCATTATCTCACTCATTATTAATTTTTGGTGCTGTAGAACTCAGGGAAAATACATATACATGCTTAATCATGGTAACTCTGATCAGTAATTCGCAATCTCCTCTGTCAATTCTTGTCATAAAATCACAGGAAAAATCTGTGGGGGTCCTGAGACATATTCTAATAGAATGATGGCTGGAATTTGCTCTAGGAGGAGTTGTTGCCTCGCAATGAGCTCTCGAATGGTCGAGCTGCCTAGTGATTACCAAATTTGCAATGACCAAACAAAGCCACGCGGGGTTGGTTGAGTTTGCCTGTCGTCTACCTTACGAACCGGATTCATTTATAACCCTAACTAGGTAGCATGGAAATACCATTACTATACTTTACTATGGAGACTCTCCTAAAAATAATGATTCTCTGATGCTGTTACGCACAAATGGGAGATGATTTTGTGCCTGATGCATGGCTTGTCCGTGATCCTTGTACGAGTAGTTGAGTAGACGTGGACTTCGGCCTTTTCGGCCCGTCCGGAACCCAAACGCGAGTCACGCAAGTGACACAACATCTCGCGTCGCTCCCACTATGGACTCGGATTTCGACCAAGACCTTGCAAGGTGAGTATGAATTCCTTACTTCTTATTCGATCTTGAACACTGTACAGAGCCAAGGCTCTCAGTCTCGAAACTCAAAACAACGACAATCTTGATGACGACATGGACGAAGAATTCCAAGCGCAACTACGACAGGCTATAGAAGAATCCAAGGCTGCGACGAATACACGATCACCACCTCCCGATACCAGCACTGTGCAAACAACAACCACAACCAACTCTTTCCTCTCTGAACGCGCGAAACTAGAAAAGGAACGGCTAGAAAGACAAAAGCAGATTAGAAAGGCGAAGGGATTGGATACGAGTGACGACGAGAGCAGTGGGAAGAAGAGAAAGATAGACGAGGATGACGGAGAAGAAGAATGGGAGGAGGAAGATGAGCCTAGCAGTAACAAGAGGCAACGTCTTTCCTCGACCTCTGCTGCGGCAGGTCGCGCTAATGGGCGAGGTTCTTATAGCTCCACTGCGGGATCGTCGGGCTCTTCGACTGGAAATGTGAACGGTACTACGGGCGAAGAACTGTTTTGGAATGGGGAAATTCGACCAATCGCTGTCCAAGGTTCTGAACCTCGCAAAGACAAGAAACCAACATTTAGACTGACTCAAATCCTCGGAAAGGTGCGTTCTTGTGTTATATTTATCTTTCTCACTAACTTCCTTGTAGCAATCCGATATATCGCTCGTGATCCTCTCAACCTATGCCCTCGACCTTCCTTGGCTTTACAGCTTGTATGACCCTTCTGTGCCCGTCGTTCTCGTAACGCACCCACTAGACAAAGGTACCCGGGCTACTGTGAAGAACGTTATGCCGAACTGGATAAGGACCACTCCGGAAATAAAGGGACAGGGTGGATATGGATGTATGCATATGAAGGTGTGTAGCCTGCTCCGTCTCTAATACGGCTACTGATATGGCTGGAGTTCAGTTCATGTTAGTGCGTATCATTTTCATCATTCCGTATGGATCGAAATCTTACGTCTCCAATAGATATTCTACAAATCAGGGCGTCTGCGCGTCGCTGTGACTACCGCCAACCTTGTTGACTATGACTGGAGAGATATCGAAAACGTGCGCCTCTGTCTCTTAGCTCTATCTCGGTATAACCTGTTCGTATAGGCAGCTTGGGTTCAAGACATTGCCGCTCTCACTTCTTCCTCCCATGCCAAGTCTGACACGAAAAGCCTCGAGTCGTTCCAACACGTCTTCAAGAGAGTATTGGACGGACTGAATGTGCAGCCTGCGTTGGATATCATGCGTAAACAGGGTGTAAGTTCCTTTATATTTTACCTTTTCTTTCTCAGTAACGCTGATTCATTTCCTCTCGTAGCACCCCTCTCTTCCGCTACCGAACACCTCGGACCTCGTAACTCGCTGGGACTGGTCTCGCGTCAAAGTCTCCCTCGTACCTTCCATGTCAGGGAGGCATGAAGGTTGGCCTGCGGTTCTCGGGTACGTGCTTGTTCCTATCAATTGCTCACCACTAAACTCTCCTATTTGTGCAGAAACGGCCATACCAGACTAATGAAAGCCATCCGAAACATGGGCTGTCGGACCGGTACCAACTCTAGCGTCTCTTCCTTTTCGTCTCCTTCCGCTTCCCGAACCAAATCCTCATCTGCCTCCTCGTCTTCGCAAAAGGAGAAGATCAAGTCCCTCGCTGTCCAATACCTCACATCTTCGACAGGCCAGTACTCTTCTACGTGGCTTAACGAGTTCTTTTACTCTGCTAGAGGCGAAAGTCCGGAAGACTGGCTCGATCTCAAGTTGACTGGAAAAGGCGCGACAAAAACGAGGTGGTCCGTATGGGGATCTGGGACGAGTGGTGGGCCGAATAAGGGTGTCAGTGAACAAGAATTGAGTATCGTCTACCCGAGTAGAGACCGGGTTAGGGAGAGTCGGTTTGGGGAGAGGGTAAGCTGTTTATCGGCGGTTTGGTGCATTGTATCCCGATGTTAATTGCATCTGGGTTTGCTCTAGAGTGGTGGAACGACATTCTGTACCCGCAAAAACTGGGACTCTGGTAGTTTTCCGAGGGAGATGTTTAGACAGTCGAAGAGTTTGGCTGGGGGCCAGGGAAATGAGTATCCGGTCATGCATACAAAGGTGCGTACACTGCACGCCTTTTCACGGGTCCGTACTGATCTTGGATTCAGATGTGTATTGGAGTGCTGTCTGACCCACCAAAGAAGAAGGATACAGCACAGGCAAAGGGGAAGACCAAGCCCACTACCGCCGCCGCCAACAGCAAGACTCGAATTCAAGACAAAGGAAAGGGCAAAGCCAAAGCCCCAGACCCCGATATCATTGACCTCGTCGACTCGGATTCAGACTCGGACGCTATCATCTCCGTTCCGACCAAAACTACAATTCCCAATTCCCAACCGGCTCGAAAGACAAAAACAACCGCTGACAAGTCGGAAACAGAATCCGAGACAGAGACAGAGACGGAGAGCGACTCTTCCTCGGATGGCCTCGAAATCGTTGACCCTCCTGTCGGCTGGGTTTATCTGGGTTCCCACAACTTTACACCGTCGGCTTGGGGGACGGTCTCGGGTAGTGCATTTAATCCTGTTTTGAATGTGAGTACTTGCCAATGTTGCTCTGTCTTTTGTCTATCCGAAAAACTAACCATATGTTCAGATACGAAATTATGAACTCGGAATCGTATTCCCAGTCCGTTCTCGAGCAGAGATTGATAGGTTATCGTTGTTTGAGAGGCCTTTGGAGAGGTACAAGCAGGGGGATATTGCTTGGGTTAGTTGCCTTCTCTTTGGTTTCTGTCGGTTCTTCGATGCTAATCCAGACGGATGGGTGCTTTTAGATTCAGGAAGAATCGGTGCATTTTAGGTAGTGAGCGATGAAAGATCAGAAGGTTCCTAGGTCTTTGATAGTATTGTTTGAAGGTTTTTCTTGACAATTGGGAAATGTTATCAGTTTGATAGTCTAGGTATCTCGTAGATGACGAGATTACTAGTTATAGATACTCTGGTCTATCATGCATCTGGTGTAATTCCAACTCAAACTTAGGGTTAAAGCCCGCATTTTTTGATTCCAAAGACTTGATCTCAGATTTTTTCCACCCATGCAAAAAGGTCTGTATCCATAATAATGGCCAAGACCACAGGTTCGTGGAAGAAATACAAGCACTTAGGGAGAACATCTTCACTTGTTTTCCTAGAAACAGAAACATTGCTTTCCACGTCCTCCAAGTTCTGTGCCATAAACTTGAAAATAAACTAACCAAGGATCAACCGAATGGGACATTCGATCTCGATGACTCTCGACAAATACAAAAAGAAGTCACTGACCTTCCTGGGCTACGACAATTAATGTAATCCTCTGATCAAGAACTTGCAATAAAATATACACTATCTCTGATTGAGATTATGCAGCTACTACTATTAAGAATTTTTTTTCCGCGCGCACACTAATTTATTTTCGTGCATTGGAACAGATACAGCGGTAACACTACTTCTAGCATGCATAGCTGCCATAAATTTTATACCAGTCAATTCATAAAAACCCCCCGCAACTTGTGGTAGGCTTCATTTCTTGGATAAAGGCTCAATCTCGTGTCATATGGCATGAAATTTGTATTTGCGGGCCAGTCATAAGTACATGTATAAAATGGAAGAAGTGGGGAATACAGAAGATTGGAAATGGGTCCTAAACAGAATGGGGCATGGTAAGAAATTTGTCAATAGCGTACCAAAGCAGTAGAGCTGACAGCACATACCAAAAAGACCACCCTAGCCATGTCAACAGTAACAATTCCTCACCCATACCCTAATGATATATGGGAATGGTCCAAAACCCTAATTACAATAGTCCCCGCTATGCTAACATAGAAAGCTTGTCCTCGAAGGTCAGTGGTGAGCGAGCGTGATTGATGGATTTCCAATAATAACTTGTTAATTAACAAGTATAGTGGTATAAGATGAGCTGTAGTGTCCTTGAGTGCATTTAAACCTTATAGTCTTGAGCAGGGGGTTTTTCTGAGTAGGCCGATATGCAGAGGACAGCGGACGGAGAGGGAGGAGTCAAGATATAAGCTGGTCATTGTCGTGACTACATGTGTGCGCGTAAATTTTTTTCTCACTTTTTTGCAAACGATAATAAGTATGTAGTATATTAACTCAAGTAAGTGCGGAGATTATTGGTATAATTCTGGAGAATCTGCAGAGAGTGGTGTAATGTAATGCAAGAGTGCTAGTACATCTCGCAAGTTTATTAAATTCACCTTGGAAGAATTAAAATTTGGACTGCTTTTAGCTAGAGTCTTGTGCATTCGATATCCCCTGCATAACACCGAAATACTTGGAGATTTGCAAGCAGGCTGTGAGTACGAGATAAGTAGAACGTCCCGCTCTACTTGCGGAGTTTGAAAATCTCATAGAAATCAATGACCATCAAAGTAGGGGCTATTTACTTTGGTGGAATAATTGTCAAGAAAAACTGATAATCAATGATGAACTTGGTAGAGGCCAAGAAAAATGCATCTATATTATTGACATGGAGAACTTGGCCCTAGTTAGATGGATTCCTCTCTCATGGAAAGTTTATCATCTTTTCGACTGTCAAGGTGTGAATAGGATATTTTAATGCAATAGTTGTCAAGAAAAGCCAATAATTTGTTAGAGACCAGAGAAGTGAATTTACTTTATTGGCACGGAGAACTATGCTCTAAAAATACCTCTTAGCTTTGAAATGCTTCGAATTTGGACACTTCCCCATATACTTATTTTTTTTTTTTACCGAGAAACCCACTAACTAAAAAAAATGATATTATTTAGATTAGGCTACTGAGTACTGGGACATGAAGACATGGATGTTATCGATGAATGCAGCTTGTAGTCGTGAATCTAAATTTCATTGGCATTTGCTTTAGTGCCCTCTATAATCAGACTTATAATTATTGGAGTACTAGTTGTTATTGAGAGCCTGAAAACTCGTTTTTACTATTGACAATAATAGACGGCATTACCTCTTAAATTTTATAGCCGCCCACTTAGTCCATTCCGGATAATCGGCCTCGTACATGCCGCGCAAAGTGGCCTTCTTCTATCCTGGCTCGTTTGTGGAGAACCGGTGAAATTTATACGGGGAACCGGTGAGTGTCCTGGTCCAAACTACCATTCAGTCATTATGGTCCTTGTGACCATATTCAACCTTTCCCAAACCAATATCACGCTATCCGTTGATGTATTTTTCTTCGTTTTATATCGTTGTACCCGTGGGGAATTCGCAGCTCATGGACGTAGCCGGATACCTCATGTGAGAGAAGGTTCGAGTTGATGACAAACCGAGTTGTGAATCTAGACAGTATACTTATGGGAAGTGCCTGTATTTATTGTAATGATATTTGAATAGATAAAAGCACTTTCAAGTTCTTCTACAAGAAACTCAAGTAGATCCAGTCCTTCGTTTAAGACACAAACAAAACATCTATTCACGGCTCTTTCCGTACTGAGAATTTAAGGTTCAGCCCGGTCCTATTCTGTTACCATATTGAGAATTTAGGTTTAGCGCAATTCATTCCTTCTCGTTGCTGTTACCGTATTGAAGAATTAGGTTCAGCCCTATTCATTCCTCCACATCTCTGTTACCATATTCATGACTTAAGGTTCAGCCCTATTCATTCCTAAATGATAAGCTCTGCGCGACAACATACATCAGCCAGTCACATGTTGCTGCAAGGGTTCCAGCTCTATTCGCTCTGACTCTGACATTGCCATCACTCGCGATGACTAACCCAGTCACTATGTCAAACACCAACCTCAATCCACAGGATACTCAGTTTGTTGACATTTGGAATGAAGCTGTGAAGAAATATAATGATACTTTGGCTGGAGCTAAAGGTGTCAAGCTGCAGGAATTCAGCACGAAAGAGGAAGCTTTGAATTTTATCAACAAGGAAGCAGCCGGTTTTGGAAAATTCAAAGAGAAAGGGGAGAAGGTTATGAAATATCTGAATCCTATCTTGGATATCATTGGATTGCTCTGTGGGACAGCTGGAGAAGCAGTCGGATTGGTGAGTAGCCATGTCTTTGTATTCACCTTATATAATCATAGTTACATTTACTCTGCAGGCATTTGAACCGTCTAAAGCAATCTTTACTGGAATTGGCATGCTGATTCAGGTGATTGATCCAGATCTTCTTATTGCATCCTCACATTATTCATAAATGCTCAGCAATTGAAGAACTCTTCAGAGATGTATGACAATGTCTCGGAAATGCTGGAAAAGCTTAATGCCATTTTGAGCCGGTTCAAGATCCATACTGAATATAAAATTGATAAGGAGTTGAGGGAAGTATACATCAAGTCAATTCCGCAAGTCCTGAATATCATTGGGATGCTAGTTGAAATAGTTGGAAAGGGACATATACGTCAGTCTTCATAAGTAATTTTTTGATTCATTCATTTGCTAAAACTTTTCTGCGCAGGTGCTGCAATGAGAAACACATTTACTGGTAACAAGAAGTTCAAATCAGCTCTAAAGGGATTGGATCAGATCTGCGATATGGAGAATAAAATGGCAATTGCATTAATCTCTAGGGACTACAGTGAGCTAATTACTAAATACAATCAACACTCCACCGAATTTTTTATATGTGAATGTTACAGAGAAAACAGTTGGTACGGATCAATTTTACTCCTTCATTCTGATGTACATATTGACCATTTCGGGGAATTTAAGAGGATCAGCATATGACAGAAGTGAAAAAATGGCTCAATCCTTGTGATCCTTCAACAAACAAGAATGGCAACATGGAAAAGAGAGCCAAAGGCACCAACACTTGGTTCTTGGATGGAGTGACTTTTAAGAAATGGCAGCATACAGAAAACTCTTTGCTCTGGTTGCAGGGAGAAGGCGAGTAACATTTTCCTAGATAATATCCTCA
Source organism: Stygiomarasmius scandens (assembly GCA_037954225.1). NCBI lineage: Eukaryota > Fungi > Basidiomycota > Agaricomycetes > Agaricales > Campanellaceae > Stygiomarasmius > Stygiomarasmius scandens. The sequence continues at coordinate 64,839 of JBANRG010000046.1, forward strand.
TAACTGAACCCCATGCACAGCTGGCTCTGGGAAAAGTGTGCTGATGTATGTTTTTCAATGATTTGGATTTCATTTACCAATCTCTTTTTTCAGCTCTGCCACCATTTCTACATTAGAAAACTCAAAGGGAATCACAGCTTATTTTTACTTTGATTTCAGAGACAACTCAAAGCAAAAAGTGAAAGATCTGGTGACCTCTTTGCTATTTCAATTGGCTATGGACTTGGGATTTGAAGGCCAAAAAATTCTCAAGGAGCTTCATGGCAAACACAGCCAGAAGGATACAAAGCCAACTACAGAGGAAATTGAATCAGCATTCATAGCAATTATCTCCCTCCAAAATCTACCACACACATCTATCATTGTTGATGCACTTGATGAGATGGATGACCAAGAATTTGGAAACTTTCAGCGATTTATCAATCATGTATATGAACTTCATATCTCCAGGCTGCATATAATGATTGCTAGCAGACCCCAGATCCCAATCACCAGCAATCTAGAACATCTGTGCCAAAGAAGTACAGGATGTGTTTTTTTGCATAGGGATGATATTCAGCAAGATATTGATACTTTCCTTGCATTGGCGTTGAAAGAAAGACCTGGCTTTTATAATAAAACCATAGAAGCAAAAGAGGAAATCAAAAAGCATTTGTTGGGGAAAAGCAATGGAATGTGAGTAGGAACTCTGTTTTTTGTTTTGTTCTTTTGCTTATATGTTAACTGCAATAGGTTTCATTGGGTAGATTGTCAACTGCCCAATGTGGAAAAATGTAAGACACTGTTAGCTGCCAAGGCTACAATTGATAGTCTTCCATCAACCCTAGAGGGAACTTATTTACATGCTTTGGAGGAGATTCCAACTCATCATAGAGCTGATGCACTGCATATTTTTCAATGGCTGCTATTTGCAGAAAAACCATTATCTTTGAATGAAGTTATTGAGATTATTTGCTTTGAAGAAAATGAGCATTCAGTCATTTTCAACTGTGATAGGAGAATGCAACCAGAGGATGTCTTTTTCATTGGATCAACACTCATAAAAATGGATAAGGATAAGAACGAATTTCAACTGGCACATATGTCTGTAAAGGATTTTCTTTTCAGCTCAAAGATGCTTGGACAATCAAACATGTCTGTGTTTGCAATCAATTCTACCATTGCCCAACAATTTATTGTGAAGAGCTCCATGGCATATATTTGGCAATCCAAGGAGCTAGTGGAATTTGGAATGCAAGATAGATTTCAAGATAGATTTCCACTTATAAGATACATACTCAATTATTGGGTGGTACATGCAGCTTCAGGGAATGTACTGGCAGATAAACCAACACAGGATGTTGTTTATTCATTTGTGCATTCCAATGGGATGAATATGCTCACTGAGAATCATGAGAATTGCATGGAGCCACTGACTTATGCATGTTACCATGGCTTAGTGCAAATTGTGGAGAAATTACTGCAGAATGGAGGAGAAATTAATCGAGTGAATAAGGATGCAACACATGCAACTGCTCTCCATGCTGCATGTTCAACTGGCCATTTTGACATTGTCAAACTTCTGCTACAAAATGGGGCAGATGTCAAATTAAAGGGAAGTGAAGACGGAACTGCTCTGGAGGCTGCATGTGGAGGTGGCAATCTTGACATTGTCAAGCTTCTGCTGGAAAATGGTGCAGAAGTTAATATTCAAGGAAGTTATTATGGAACTGCTCTACAGATTGCATGTAGAAGTGGTAGTCTTGGTATTGTCAAGCTTCTACTAGAAAATGGAGCAGAGGTCAATATTCAAGGAGGCAGTTATGGAACTGCTCTGCAGGCTGCATGTCAAAGAGGCCATCTTGACATTGTCAAACTCCTGCTCAAACATGGAGCCGATGTTAATATTCAAGGAGGTGTATATGAGACTGCTCTACAGGCTGCATGTTCATGTTTTAATGGAAGTCTTGAAATTGTCAAGCTCCTGTTAGAAAATGAAGCAGAGGTGAATACTCATGATAGAACAGCTCTGCAAGCTGCATGTTTGTATGGCAATCTTGACATTGTCAAGCTTCTGCTGGAAAATGGTGCAGAGGTCAATACTCAAGATGATTTTACTGCTCTGCAGACTGCATGTAAAAATGGCAGTCTTGACATTGTCAAGCTTTTGCTGGAAAATGGTGCAGAGGCCAATACTCAAAAGGACTTTTATGAAACTGCCCTGGAAGCTGCATGTTCTAATGGCAATCATGACATTGTCAAGCTTCTGCTGGAAAATGGAGCAGAGGTTAATATTCAAGGAGGCTGTGGAACTGCTCTGCAGGCTGCATGTGCAAGTGGCAACCTTGGCACTGTCAAGCTTCTGCTAGAAAATGGAGCAGAGGTTAATATTAAAGAGGGCTTTCATCAAACTGCTCTGCAGGCTGCATGTGAAAATGGCAATCTTGACATTATCAAGCTTCTGTTGGAAAATGGAGCAGAGATTAATATGCAACAAGGTATATACGGAACTGCTCTGCAGGCTGCATGTGTAAATGGCCATCTTGACATTGTCAGGCTCCTGCTGGGAAATGGAGCAGAAGTTAACATTCAAGAAGGCAGCTATGGAACTGCTCTGCAGGCTGCATGTGAAAGTCATAATCTTGAAATTGCCAGGCTTCTGCTGGAAAATGGAGCAGAAGTTAATATTCAAAGAGGGAACATTGGAACTACTCTGCAGGTTGCATATATGCATGGCTATCTTGATATTGTTGAGCTTCTGCTGGAAAATGGAGCAGATGTTAATATCCAGGGAGGTTGTTTTGGAACTGCTCTTCAGGCTGCATGTCAAGACGGAAATCTTCACATTGTCAAGCCTCTGCTGGAAAATGGCGCAGATGTTAATATCTGGGGAGGTGATTATAAACCTGCTCTTCAGGCTGCATGTGACAATGGAAATCTTGACATTGTCAAGCTTCTGCTGGAAAATGGAGCAGAGGTTAATATTCAAGATGGCAGTTATGGAACTGCTCTGCAGGCTGCATGTGCACATGGCCATCTTGACACTGTCAAGCTTCTGCTGGACAATGGAACAGAGGTTAATATTCAAGGAGGCAGTTATGGAACTGCTCTGCAGGCTGCATGTGCACATGGCAATCTTGACATTATCAAGCTTCTGCTGGACAATGGAGCAAAGGTTAATATTCAAGGAGGCTATTGTGGAACTGCTCTGCAGGTTGCATGTGCACATGGCCATCTTGACACTGTCAAGCTTCTGCTGGACAATGGATCAAATATTAATATTCAAGGAGGCAGATATGGAACTGCTCTGCAGGCTGCATGTTTTAATGACAATCTTGACATTATCAATCTTCTGCTGGAAAGTGGAGCAGAGGTTAATATTCAAGGAGGTTATTATGGAACTGCTCTGCAGGCTGCATGCTTTAATGGCAATCTTGACATTGTCAAGCTTCTGCTGGAAGGCAGAACAGAGATCAATATTCAAGGAGGTGAATATGGAACTGCTCTGCAGGCTGCATGTTTGAATGGCCATCTTGACATTGTTAAGCTTCTGCTCAAAAATGGAGCAGAGATTAATATTAAAGGAAGTTATTGTGGAACTGCTCTGCAGGCTGCATGTTTAAATGGCCATCTTGACATTGTCAAGTTTCTGCTCGGAAATGGAGCAGAGATTTATATGCAAGCTGGTCATTATGGAACCGCTCTACAGGCTGCATGTAATAATGGCAATCCTGACATTATCAAGCCTCCGCCGAAAAATGGAGCAGAGGTTAATATTCAAGGAGGTTATTTTGGAACTGCTCTTCAGGCTGCATGTTTTAATGACAATCCTGACATTGTCAAGCTTCTGCTGGACAATGGTGCAGGGGTTAATATTCAAGGAGGTGAATATGGAAGTGCTCTGCAGGCTGCATGTTTAAATGGCAATCTTGACATTGTTAAGCTTCTACTGGACAATGGAGTAGAGGTTGATATCCAATTTGACTCAATTGATAGTGCTCTCCAATGTGTCAGACAAAATCATGATGACATTTTGCAGCTTCTATTGGAACATGGTGCAGTCAATGATACAGAGGATGTTGTATAATTATAGTACCCAAAAGTTTTCATAAATATTTTCTTTCTTTGTTCATTTCAATTTTTACTTGAATTACAAAGCACAAAATCTCCATCATTGTATGCATGTTGTAAATAAAGTGATAATGTCAATTTGATTGCTAACAATTCTGGGTTTGATCTAGGCCTGTGACTTAATCCATTCCGAATTCGAAGTGACTGGCACAAGCAGAGCTTGACTTCGCAGAAGGGCCTGCACAAGACAGCCAATTTCTTGCAGGCATAACATACAATGTCATAGAGAGTCACATGTACACCCTCTTGCAGATGCACTTCCTTTTTTGGGGAAATAGAACTGAATAGACTAGCTTCAGGTAAGTCTGTAGGTACCTTATCCATTTTCCTTTGCCGCTGTTATCTGGCCATAGGTCTACTTGTGATGGTTTTTTGGACCATCACCCAGAGAGCACGATGATTTTGGTAGAAACCCAAGCCTGCGAATGTAGACAAAAACTTTAGCATCCTGCACAACCTTTTTCCATCTTAGTATGTCAACATAATGAGTACTTGGCCTTGTGGTTGCAACAAGACATATTTTCTTTGAGATGAGGGGTAGGGTCAGGCAATGATTATTTAGAAGGTGGTCAAGTTTGTTCTCTGAATCAGTGCTATGGTAGTCTATTCAGTTTTATTTCCCCAAAAAAGGAAGTGTATCTACAAGAGGGTGTACATGTGACATCATATGTTATGCCTGCAAGAAATCAGCCGGCTTCTGCAGGACCTTCTACAAAGCCGAGCTCCGCTCGTACAAATGCTTCGCATTTAGAAGGTCCTGTTACAGGTCTAGGTTTGATCAGGGTGAGTGTAGCAGAGATTAGTGGCACATTTTATTTGGTTACTAGTTGCTGCTCAGCTGATTCAAGTTTCAGCAAAGCTCATTACGAGGCCCTTTAGGGACTCGTTTTTACTAATTCTGCATTCGCAGCGGTGGCAGTGCGTAAACTGCCAATGCCCCATTTAGAAGGTACACCATCGGAAGCTTCTAGCTCCGGAACTCCGATATTTGCTGCCATGGGAGCATGCTAATCTCCGTTACAGGGTATATTCCTTGATTCTGCACCACTACGACACAATAGAAGCAGTCAAAATCTCTTTGACATGCATTCTTCACCTCAATCTTCCCAGTCTGTTGTGGGAGGCAGTGGATATATGTGATGGTATTTCAAACTCTTCCGAGTCCCCCAACCTTCTGAAATCTCAAGTGAAGAACTGAATTTCCTAATGGGAAGATAGTTTTGTATATCAAGATCAATTGGGTTGGTAATTTGCTTGTATGGGCCTCATACATGCCACGCGAAGCGATGGCCTTCTTCTTTCATCAGACCGACATCACACTTACCAGCCTCGTACCCACCATGCGCAGCGATGGCCTACTTTTCTTATTGGGCCATTCAAAAAACCTACCACAGATACCTTGTTGTTTCTTTTTCTTTCAAAAAAGGTGATCTTTTGATCTAGCCGGAGACGTATCATTTGCGCATGATTGGTTAGTTATGATCCGAGGTGTCAGGCCTCCAGGCATCGATAGTATAGTCTCAATGCCTCTCCATTTATAGACAAAATTCGTTAGCGGTCTGGTACTATCGATGGCAATATTATTGCGGGCATCCATTCAAGTTGCCGTACTGTACTAGGAGTTCTGAATTCAAATCAATCATGTTATGAGCCCCCTGAGTTAGCGAAAAATAGTATTATGTCAATCCGATAAAAGTCTTAAGCATCATAAAAATTGGTGAACGATGTAATTATAATACAAGCGGCTAAGTAAGGTAAATAGCTATACTCGGAATATCTCAGAGTGGACTCTCCTTATCAAATTTTTAACCAATTGCTGGAGAGCACCGGCCTGTAACCCCGGGCCCCCTTGCTGGTTCCCGGCACTCAGAGAGTTAGAATTGCTGACGCTAAGGGGTAGTAAATTCAGTATGAGTGACATCAGGAATGAAAGTAAACATAAATAAAAACACACCGCGACTGCTCGACTCATCAGATCATTTTCCCTCTGAAGTCTTCCTCCACCCTGTAAACACTACTACATCATCCTTATCATCTCCTTCAAATTAAATTCCTCTTCCTCATCGTCATTCTCAGGTATAGCCGCCTCGGTCTCATCGTTAATATTATTTCGATTGACCTAGCCTACAGAAAAAGGAAGTGACTCATCAGCTCTATCTCTCCACAAAGATACAATCTTGCAGTTCAAGCAACTTTCAATTACTACAAATGGCTCGTACAAAGACGGGAGATGTTATTGGTGCTTGCCTTGGAGGTGTGACCTTCATTGGCTCGCTTGTTATTATGGGCTTCGCTGCATCGATTATTGCGCATGACCATAAAAGCAAAGTCGGGATCGCCCACTTGGTACTGGTGCGTTCTATTCTTAAACTACTGCTATGTATGATATTTACTGATCCAATATCAGTCATTAGTTAGCTTGGGGTTCCTATTTATGTGGTTTATAATCGTACTCAGCAGTGCAGAAGGAGAAGAACGCGCAAGTATCGCACAGCCAATGGCTGCTTTTGTGATATTTATTACCATGCTTATGTACCTTGGGGGAGTCATTGCCATCGCTGTTGATCATACCTCGAGGCAAGATTATCTACGCGGGCAACACCAGTTTCTTAAAGGGCCAGATAATAATGGTGTTAGCACCGCACTGTCTGATCATCCTTACTATGGAATGTTTTTCTTTGATATTTTGACTATGTGAGTGACGCTGTGGCATTTAACCTGAGATTGGGAGACTGCATAGATTAACTTGTTCTATTTTAGAGTCTTCAGTTTCTTGAGTTTGCTCTGCACATGTTGTTAAGACAGTTGGTTCTCACCGACTTCAGTGATTATAGCCAGTTATAAACCATGCAAATTGTAAATGGCTATAATCAAAATTTCTGTAGTTATAATCTGATAATTATAACCTTAGAAAATATCATGTAAAAATGTCTTACTGGTAATCACACTAAAACGCTGATGTTTCCGCACAAAGCTAATCTCGGAAAACAATGCAGGATAATGCTCAGAGGATGAGAATATGCTCCCGGACGATGCCGAGGATGTAAATCAATGTCATATCCAGGTCGCCGAATGCATGGCCTCCTCTTCATCTTTTCCAAGCTCGAAAAAAGATAACTTACAAAGAACTATCCGGCCCCACACATGCCGGAATCTACACAAGTTGAATACCTTGTTGATAATCAGCCTCAGGCTTTCAAAACCAGTTCTACATATACACTATGGTTCGAGACCAATAGTAGGTACGTCATAGCAAGCATCTCTCTAAACATTCAAGTACGTATACAAAAAGGTTAATTGACTCTCATCTTCATCTTCAACTTCCCAAATAGCAGTCCAGTTCCCTAGTTTCCCTCAATCCAACGCGTTATCGATGCCAAGGTCAAGTTTCGGGAAAGAAAGAGCTTTGCTCGCAACCTTCTTCGCCATCGCCGCCAGCAGCAAATGTCTGAGGCAGACCCAGGCGATCAGCCCTTCAGCTACCGCTCATCCGGAGACGTATACTACCCGTGGCAAGACGAAATTGCGGAGGTAGATTCCGGCTCTGCGACATCCTCATTCAGAGTCATTCTTGCGTTGGACAGCCCGTAAGCCGCGATCGAATCTCGGACTATGCCCTCGGTTATCTGCATCCGAGTCTGCGTTGCGCATATGGTAGATAGATTCCTATTTGAGGCCGTAGTGGGCTCTGGAGATAAGACCAGACGTGAGGGTTTAGGGAATGATGCGGCGGCGCTTGGACTCTTGGTTCGGAAAGCGAAGGTGCATCATGCCTAAGTTAGCCCTGGGAGAAGTCTATGTATTGCCATGATTCTCAGGCTCTGACGACAACAATTTGGGGCTCGGTGATGTATGCGTTGACCATAACTCAAACTACATCAAACCATGTTTGCTGATTATCAGGAGTACACGCACCGCAGCCATATCGTGTAACCTTTGGCAACGGACACGGATCTCGATCTAAACCACTGTCCTTGGGTAATTTCTGTTTTTCTTGGTATCTTGCCATTTGGATCCGAGACCTTTTTATTTTGCGTCGCCCGGACCACTCGCGAGTCGGCGTGACAAAGATTGGTGCTGATTAGTTAACCGCACCACCGTTCAACGTACGTTCAACTTGAAGAGAGGCCTAGTGCGGAGTATTTACTATCAAACATCACTTCTAGCCTCTGGGAAATTGGAGACGATTCGAACCAATTAATATAATGAACTACGTATACGCTACTAGTAATCACCATCCTGCTACTACTTACCACTCCAAACCATAATCTTGGCCTATTTACCCTCGACATCATGCTCTGGATATGAATGAGAATCCTTCGATGGTGAATCCTGTTCAAGTGCATAAGCTCAAAGTCGGATTTAAATGGTCAGTCGAAAACTCACAGGGAAATTCTGCCTCGTCTGTTGAATCCGTATCGCAATAGGTTCTTGGGTGCTCGTGTTCTGGTTTTGGTTGGTACGACCAGATATCTAATTTCATGCGGTCAGGAAAAGTTGTTATGTATACATAAACTCGACTCGGACTTGCCTCGACTGGAATAGACATGGCATATTGCTCCGTCGATGCAGGTTCAGAACCAGAACGAATAAACTCTCTTGCATTGAGCGTGATGAGGAGGCAGTTTGTATAGACTGTCATACCATAAATGCACATTAGCAAGTCGGAATTTAGACATCACTGGCAACGTACAATGACACAGCAGGAGGTAGACGAAGATGTAAATGAATGTACCTGGAGCTGCTTCGAGCTATATCAAGGAGATTCTATTATTGCTAAAGGCTCAGAGAACAAACAAGAGAACTGACCAAGACTACAGTTAATATGGAAGTGAGACTGGTGGGGATACCGGTGTTTACCGAAAAGATGATCTAAGAAGGAAAGGGTTTACACATGCATGTAGCAATCTCCACCAACAATGACTCACCAATCTATTCAGTAAATCCGTCGAACGCCTAAATCCAGTCTTTGCCCGCTGTAAGAGGAAAATCATGAACAAGGAAATGGAGATATCGGCCAACAGTCCCAGGACATTGGTGGCGACGGATATACTCTGTGATCGGGCATTAGAAAAATAAATCGAGCGAAATGGTGAGCACAAGGGATGACTCACGTCTTGTAAAGCCAGCTCCGAGAGGAGTGTATATTGGGACAGTCTAGACTCGGGAAAATGTATAAGTACGAGAACGGGACAGATAGAATGTCCGACTCGGAGAGGACGTACACTACCCCGACAAAATCTTGGGTGGATAACAATCAGTCTGGGCGAGGCACGAGTTATTGATGGACTCACAGTACAAGGTTGCTGCAGACCCAGCTTCATTAGAAACGATGGTTGTAGTAGAAAACGGCTATTGGGCGTACCTACGCATCCAATGCTACATAGCGACTGCACAAAAATTTAAACCAAACCCTCCATGTATTATCGAGTCACTCACCACAAACGCAGCGAGAAAGACATTTTTGCTGACTAGATAACCTTGAGCTCAATCGAAGAAAGGGCGTGACGCTACATACGCATATAAATCCGGTAGCAGTAGAAGCTAGACTTCTGATGAGCTTTCTATCAATACTAGGGAAAGAGAAGCTCACTGTTGCACGAGAAACGCAACAAAACCACTGAATAGGAGCTCTATGATCAGTTCCCTGTTATGTGGACGTAAGTTAGTTTCCCGGAAGAAAACAAAGATAGGCGTACGGAACTATGAATGCGAGTGCCGTTGGGTCGCCTTGGCCTAGGAGGATCTTAGGAAAGGAATCGACAATAGGTTATAATAAAGGCGCACCGGTGACCGAATACTTGTATACAGCAGCTGACGAATTCCCTCTAAATTAGCTTTCTCAAAAAACTCCACAACTAATAAACAAACATACCCCAGAGAAAGGCAACCTGTCCCGTCTCGCAAAGAAGAACAGTAGCCACCTGGAATTTCATAGAGCTAAATATCTTTAACGAGAATATTCGTTGAAATAAACTCACTAGCAACTGCATGCCCCAACCATCCTTTGTCCGGTACTTGCGGTAGTATGTCCATCCTTGTAACAGGGCCGCTAGAGCACGTCTTCAGATTCCAAACTACAAAGAACCAACCAGCCCTATCTTACCTCCGTATAATCTAGAAAGCAACGGCGTCAAATGAGCTTGGAAAACATTGATGATAGAGCTATTCCCCACATGCAGCATACCGCGACCGAATGGAAAAGGAATCCCAGTCTGGAAGTAAAGAGGTAAGTACGTATACGTATAGATTCACAGACAAAAGAGGTACGGACGTTGTGTCAAGCGTGATCGCCACCGCCATTTCGACTAGAGTTTTGCTCTCTTGCGCCCACCTCAGCGATGACAGAGATAGCAGTAGCTCGGAGCCGGCAGGTTATAACCTGGCCTTTTGTGCGCGGAGACCTTTGTCGGGTAAAACATATCCAAGCGGAGATGAGCGGTACTTGTTGTTTACTGCATGCATTGCGAGAAAAAAGGATCTAAAGCAAATCTAAAGGGACGCGCGTAAGAGTGACGGAAGAAAGCGAAACTCGTGGGAATCCGCCGTCCGCCGTCCGCTGACTTCAAGTTGATCAAGTAAGTCGCGTCTGGCTCTTGTAGAGACAGCCTCCTTACTAGTATACCTTAGTATGCTCACTGAACTTCAAGACACTCTTCTTGGCGGCTTAGACCCTAAAACATTTTTCAGGTTCATCATATCGGTCCGGCGGGACCTAAGAATATTCGAAATACGGTAAAAACGTCGTCAGGCAACCTACTGTTTGAGCCCCTTGAGACCGCGGCTTTTTGCTTACCAGAACCCAAGATTAAGCAATGAATTGTAGAAGTACGATATTGCTTGAATGAACAGGTGCATCGAAAGCCCTATATTGTCATTCTAGACTAGTCATATCGGTGAATGATACTCGATACTCTCCGACATTTCGCTTTTGTAGAATCCAGGCAATTTTTGTATAAAACTTAGTATAAATTTGATTTTACGCTAAATGGTATCAATTGTCAAAAAGAGTGTGTGTTCAACTGCTATTGAATGAGCGTCATAAGTTTCTCCCGGTCCATCCGAGGAGTGATGTTGCATTTGAAGGGATGCAAATGGCTATAACAAAACTTCAGACGGGTTTCAGATATAGCTGAGAATAAAGATTTACCTAACGATGCCTGTCTTGTTATTCAGGAACACTGGGGGCTCACCCTTCATAGGCGTTACGTTGAATGCTGCTAAGGACATTGCGAGAGTGATGAACACGGATGCATCACCAAGTAAGCGACCTAAGTGGCATGATATAGAGCTCATATTGTAGAAAAATAGACAAAATTCCTACCTGGACAAAGCCTGGAACAGGATGGATTAGAATCAAATCGCATCGTCAATGAAAAGACAAGGCTGACCTTCTTCCAAAGCCAAAGATAATATCCTTGGGATCTCGTTCAGGATGATCTCCAAGGAATCGGTCAGGGTTGAATTCCATGGGATTTTTGTATACCTTGGGATCATGTGTCATGTTCCTGAAAAGAGATTTCTCAGTACATGGTGAGGGTCTCTGGTCACAAAACATACCAGACATTCGCAAAGATAATTGCACCCTTGGGAATGAACATGCCATCATGAACATCGTCAGAAGCGGTACAATGCGGGAGACCTATTGTATTTCAATCAACACCCTTGAGGAAAGTCCAAACCGCCTTACCGTTAGGAACAACGGCGTGATATCGCATGACTTCTTTGCAAATGGCTTCCACGTAGGGCAAGTTGATGCGGTCTTCGAAAGTCGGCAACCGGCCTGGGCCTACTACAGAGTCAACCTCCTCTTGAGCTCTTCTTTGGACCTCTGGGTGCATGCACATGACCAGAAAGAAAACATAAAACGTGACAGCGCTCTGGGGAGACTGGTAAGTATTGAACAGCATCGATAATAAAACTACTCACAGTTTCTCCTCCAGCTAGTGATCATCATGTCAATAAAATTATATACTTGATTATAGGTCCTTACCACCGAACATGGAACTAGAGGCAAATTTCAGATCGAGTTCCTCCTGAGTAGAGATGTTCTGCTTCAGCCATTTGGCAGTGAACGAATCTTCAGCTGTTCCTGCAGCCTTGAAACAGAGAATATGAGAAGACGTGTCCCTTTTATCGGTTAGCAAGAGGAGACTCACGAGTTGCTTCTTGACATATTCAAAAGGAACGTCCACCATAGCCCAGTAGTCCTTTGCCCATGACTTCCCCAACTTCTTCCATCCGGCACCAGGGAACCAATCCGGTACATTCAATAGAAATGGCATTTGATTGACCAAAAATACTCCAGGTGACGTCGCTTTGTTAAAGTTCTCCATTGCCGCGTTCGCGATGTTAACGAAAGGATCATTTTCCTCTTCTACTTCGTATCCGTAAGCAACGCGAAGAATAATTGCGCCTGCGTGCCTATTGACAGTAAGCATTGAGTTCGACATAAAATACCCGCAATACACACTGGAAACAGTGATCCAAAAGCTGCTCCGGTTTGTTGACGACACGTTTCAGGAATCTTCTGCCCAGATGCTCTTCTTGGGGAAAGAATCCGCGAACGGCGGAGCTACTTCCAAGTTCTTGATGGAAAAGACGCCTTGATGATTTGAAGCGCTTGTCGTAAGGCAGAAAACCCATTGAATCCTAGCATGGAAGGGAAGTGAGTAGAGGACATGCTACTAGTAATTATCAAAAATTATCCACCCTCATTTCTATAAGCTCCATTGCCATAGGCACATAAGGCCTGTCTGAATAGACAGTGCTCTTTTTGTCCAGCATTTCTACGGCCCTCTCGTATGAATTTATGACCACAATAGTCGTCCCAAAGACAGACATGGATAAAAGATCGCCTACAAACGAATAAGTTTACATTAATGATTACTAACTGACCGACGTACCCCACTTTTCTCCCCATTTTGCCCATTCTATCCATTCGAACGATGTAGGAACATCCAATAGGTTACCTATGATTGGATGCCCTTTGGGTCCAGGAGGTTTAGGAGGTCTTTTTTGCCCAAGGAAAAGGCTCAAGAGAATCAGAACACCCGTACCTGCAAGCAGGATATCGAGTGTAGTGATAGCCATGATGAAAGTAGTGAAGGAACCTGTGTAAGTCTGTAGGCGTTCAATTATTATTTAACAAATAGACGGATCATCTTCAAGCGAGCCTGAGAAATCCAATGGATACTTGGACTTACGGACTCTTACGAAGTGCCTTGTTCTCGACTCTGAAAATTTCCATGGGAAATCCACGGAAGCCGCAAATTCCTTCCGACCGCAGTGCTATAAGCGTATAAGCGTCTTGCCCTGAACTTGCGAAGATCTCGTTATTTCTTCGAAGGGCCAAGGCAGGGCTGGACTTGGATTAACTGCTTAATCTAGTCATCCTTTTTCCGAGCCTACGCCATTCGTACGTTAGTACAGGTTAGTCCAATAGTTGTAAAGACTAATGGCAGATTGAGCTAGTTGCAGAATGGCTAGGACTCCCTAGCTACCGGAGAATAGGATCGGTCCCGGGTTTAATTGGACTAATCATTCCGAGAACGATTTGAGCGCGTAAAAAATCTATCATTTTGCAGCGCATACATATTGAAATACAAGTGCACGTGGTAATCCCATACATTCAGAAAAACTGAACCCAAAAACAAAACAAGATGTATCCTTAGACAGCTTAAGATGGAGGACTACAAAAACAATTAGCAGTGATCAAAATAAAAAAGGAGTATCTTACACTGGGGCGACGGAGGTAGCAGGGCCTATGGAGCTGGTCAGGACTTTGCGCCAAGTCGCATGAAAACATGCTTACCAGGGTCGGCAGTCAAGGCTGGGAATGGAGAGAAGGCGCACTGTTATTTGTCAGTATTGACCATCACGGAAAGGTGACAGATTTTGCTCACAGATCTCTCAACGTCGCGCGGGGTCTTGGATGCTGGGAGGTGCGGGCTTGCGGATTCCACGCGTCAACAGTTATCAGGGGAGAGTTAATTTACACTCTACCTGTTTGTTACGGGACGGGGAACGGGGATGACTTCAGAACAGTCGATCAATTGACGCTGATTCTGGCCGACAAGGGAAAGCTTGAGCATGGCAGCTTTGAATTCAGATTGCATCTTGGCGTGGTTGTCTACAATCGCCATCTTAACGTTTAGAAAGTTCGGATAGACTGACCGTTACTCACTGACGAAAGATTGCCACTCGCAGGCAGTCCTCGGGTCTAACGGGCGAGATCAGCGGTTTAGCGAAGACACTTACATTGTACTCACCGCGCGCAAGCTAAGAGATCATTCTTTAGTATTGATGTAATCCCAAGATCAATCGTTGCTCACCTCAGCATCGGATTGGAGACGCATCTCTCCTCTCAAAGGTGACATAACTTCTCCTTCGTTTCCGGCAGTCCTGTAATACGTCTATTATATTGATCCGGGCAATTTACTGGAAGTACGCACCCAGGGAAAGAGGTACCCTTGAGTAGAGTTTCGATGAAGAACTGGCTGTCGAAACTGCAAAGCATTGTTAGTATCGTATCGCTTTTGCTAGGAAGTTTTGCTTACACTCCGGGGGTAGAGTCAAAAGGAGTTCTGCAAATAATTAGGATGAGTTTAATACAACACATTATGCAAGTATATGTACCCAGGAATCTGAAATAACGTCAGTCAAAGTAATCTTGAGAGAATCAAAACACTCACCGTCGGATCAACAAGGTCAGCAGCAGCAATCGAGTGCCTGTACGAGATGCCAGTATAAGAAAAGGATAAGCAGACGTGAACAAAGTATGACATACGAAGCAAGGAGAGCAACAACTTCATTCGTGTTGAAACCAGCGTCTCTGAAACGAGCCAAGATCTTGGTGACAGAGTCTGAGCAAGGTGTGAGTGTTGAACAAAATGATACGTTTATATTGATTTACCGAAAGGTTCTGGGACCAAAAGATCCGGTGAGGCAGCCTTGGGCTGTGGGCGACCGAGGAAAAAGTCAAGACGAGGAGCTCCAGGGCAGTTAGATACGCCGACTGCACCAGCGAGTTGAATACTATTTCATCGTCAACAAAGGGAATGCACGAAAGACGATGATATGTCACATACAAATCTCCAGGGGAGATGGTGATGTTGTGCTTGGCAATGAACGCCTTCTGAGCGTCAACAATCTCGTCGATACCGCCTGGACAAACGTTGCATCAGAAATGAGTGAATTAGGAATGAAGCTAGCCGCAAGCGCTGACCATTTGCGTGGAAGGCAGTTTCAATGTCCTCGAAAACAATGATACTACCGTCAGCTCCTCCTCCGCTGCAAATAGCGAGTCAAAGAACAGCATTAATCTATATCGGGAAGCATACCCTTGGCTGGGCGAGAAGCCGATGGCGTCGTGGAAGGTGAGACGCAAAGACTCATGGACCTCTTCTCCACATTCTCCACCGTCAAAGAAATCGGATTCAAGGACGTCTACGATGGGGAAGAGAGCACAGCAAGCAGCATTGCTCGCAAAGTGAACTCCATCGGCACATGCAACACGTCTAGGGGGAGCAGCTAAAGCAAAGTATACATGATTAGGGCAACGTGAATATAAGAATGAATGAAAACAGTACCGTTTGCAATGCGCAAAGCGCCAAGTGCGAGAACGATACTGGAGAGGCGCTTAGAGAACATGAGGACCTAGGAGAACTGGTTGAAGAGGAAGCTAGAGCACAAGCTTGCTGGCCAGAACTGGTCCGTATCTTTTGCTTTTATACCTGTCTGAATGGGAAAAAAAATTGTTGAAAGATTTTCATCGAGACAGCTCGCACCAAAATTTCGGTTGCTGGTAAAAAGACAAAGGCCAATCGGGAGTAAAAGAAGATAGGCTATCGACCATCTTTTTCACTCCGGAAGTCCAAAAAGTCAGAGTCCTTCGGAAGCGACAATGAATACATCTCTTTTTTGAATGATACGAAGCTCTTCTTTCACATCAATGGGAAGAGTTATTGTATAGGCCTTCCTCGACAGCTCTATCTGTATCAACATAGATCTATGCAGCGCTGTGGAGTACCAGCATTGTTTAGTTTATGTTGATACTCACAATGGTCGTAGACTGACCGACGGAAGGGTCGTAAGAACAGTATCTGAGATGTGATGGCTTGGTTATTATACGGTGATTGTACTTATCTACTTGAAGGGGGTAAAAACTCACGATTGTGAAGAAAAACAAGGCACAGCGAAAGGAGAAGGAACGGTGGCAAAAAGACCATGCTGAAATGAATCGCCCAAGACAAAGATGCAGACATGGATAGTTGGGATCAAGAGACCCATCCTGCTGGTTAGCCCGCTCTCCTTCTCCGATGCCGAAAATGTCACTCACGACCGTGAGCAAATACAAGGCAAGACGACGGCGGGACATGAAGCAGACGTCAGGCACCGAGAAATGCCGAGAATGCCGATACAGTTTTTAGATGGTCATTGCCGGAAAACCAGATCCAAGGTACTGACATCGAAATCGGTGTTTGAGCGGAATCCAGCGCAAGAAGAATACCAGTCTATGATAAGACATCCTTTCGATGTTGCGCAAATAAAATTTACAATTTGGTAGAATTTCTCCTCAGATCTTTTCCATAATGGCGCAGACAGACGTAGGCGTCCATTCTTACTAGTATCAGGAATCGGCCACTTCTACTCGTAGGTTGGACATCCTGGGAAATATTAAGATACCCATGCAAACGAGGTCAAATCGCCTGGGAATAGCAAACTTCGAAGAAGTTGCCAAGAGATGCTAGGATTCAGTTATAAACATAGCTTTGACGTAGCTCATGCCCCAAGTTGATGAGCAATAGTAAAATATCACGGATCACTCGGCGATGAAGCATGTAATACAAGGGAAAGTGATTCTCTCAGCGAAAGCTACGCCAAGCCAAGATTGTGGCAAACAGAGGTCGATATTTGGAACTACCAACCAGTCGCTTGAATGCTTCAGCTTTTCCCGGTGGTTGATCATTGTCGAACTACACGGCATTTGTAGGAGCCCAGCTCGGCGGATACTGAAACTATATTTTTTGTGCATGTTCTTGTATAGAATGGCGGAAATGTGAGCGTAAATGGATCTCGTTTCATACAGGCACATAACGGCGGTTGAGGTTGAAAAACATAATTGCTGGGAATTCATTGGAAATTGTTGACTAAATCTAGATATCGGACCGTAACACCACGACGGAAGTCTTCTACTGACCGGGAGGAGCTACGCGTTTCTTCAATCTCTCAAGTCTTTCAGACGTCAGTTGAAAACAGTCAGGGAGTCCCGTGTCAGTCCACTTTCCTCCTTGCATGAGTTTTACGAGACCCGGGGCAGCAGTAAAAATCCTTGCCTTTGATTGCATGACCAATGAGTAGTTAGAACACAAAGGATTCGAGCCACGTACCATACCATGTCCATTATGTGCCGAACAGATCCACAGACCATCTTTACCTGGTACACGACCGACCATAGGAAGGCGATCAGAGGTCTGACGAGCGTAACATTCATAAATTGTAAGTCAAAGAAGGAATTTAAACATACGATCGCCATAATTCCACTCCATTGGTAGTCTGGTCCTTGGCCTGGCCCTGCGTCTAGATTCCTGTAAACAGTTTCAATGAAGACTGAGAACCATGATTATTATCACCCACCAACCCTGCGTACTCCATCCCGACCCTGTATCGATAAATTCCTTCACTGCGTTCGTCACAGACCCGATCCCGCTCAAGCCATCATTTGTTCTCTCATCTGGATGCTCATCTACCCATTTGAGAAATTGGGATATTCCAGGATTGCTCCCGCCAAAAAGAACAATTCCATCAGACGAAGATCGGGAGTTGATGGAAAATAGAGCATCATTCGGAAGAAGAATGCCATAGGTATTTTGGAGAGAATGAGAGCCGGAAAAAGAGGGCGGCGGTATGACTTTATCGCAACTATAGATCACAGGTAGGTGGGAACTGAAAAGAAAAAGGACAGAACACGTACAGGTGAGGAGTAGGCACAATCACTCCTTCAAATTCGGATAACAATCCTGCCGTGTACGCATTTGTCGCAAATACTACCGTGTCTGTCGCTGTAGACCCCCTGTCAGTTTCCACAACCCATTTCCGTCCGTCCTCGCTATTCATCTGCAAATCGTCATCAGCGGGCTCCACTGATTTGACTGTCGTCCAAGTTTGTAAATTGAATCGATCGTTCCCAAAAGAAAGGCATCTTTCAATCATATGGGCTACAACTTTCCAAGGGTAAAACGAGGCTGCATCCCAAGAGAAAGCAGAAATTGCGTTCGGAATCCGAGAACGCTGATAGGCTGGTGGTCAGTATGAATTAGGAGCTGGATTCGGACAGTTTTACCTTCCTGGCTTCTTCTCGGTCCTGTATCCATTCCACCCCATCTATTTTTCCTCCGTCCTCTCTCAGTTGATTGAAATTTTCCGCGCATTGTGCTGCAACCTCTTCTGTCATCGCTACGTCCATCTATAGAGTAATTGACGAATGTTACAAGTCAAAACACACGAAAAGCTGCGTAAGGTATGAGGTACGTGCCGTTTTTCCAACCCACAAATCACAGTCCACGGTATTAGCTCTCACGTATTCCACCAACTTCTCAAACGTCTCCTGCTCGTTCGCTAATATCTTCAGAGCCTGCTCCTTTCCAACTCTTCCTTTATGCTTTGTATATCCTCTCCACTTGAGTAGGGTATTCGTCAGTGTCTTCTGACCTAGCAGTTTGAACTGTTAACGTACTTGGTCAGGTTTACAATGCCCAGCGTTCCTTCCCGTCGCACCCGAGCACAGCTCTCTGGCTTCCAGCATGAGAATGGACGAAGGTGGGTTTGGACTCGAGAGAAGAGTAAGGGCGGTCAAAGCACCAGTCATCTGAAAGAGACGCCCAGATCAACGTCTGACGTTGTGGACGCTAAAGAAGAATCCAACTCACCCCACTTCCTATAATGACTACATCTGCAGACTCTGGAAGGTTTTCCGTCGTTCGGTGATCAAGCAGAGGGTTTGCGCGCACTCCCTGAAGCCAGTACGACAGACTTTGTCCCTTCAGCTTGGGAAAGAGGGTCGTTGATTTATCTGCTGTTAAAGAGGCGGTAGTGTTGCCCATTGCTGAAAAATGAGCAGTGAGGAACAGAAAAATGTATGGTCCATAGTCTATCGTTGGGAAAGATAAGAAAGTGCCAACGGGGAACGAATGTCGCCGCGGCACAGTCACATGATCTCTACGGCCCGACCCGCGCCCGACGTCCGCTCATTTTCTTTTTTTTTTTTTTTTTGGATGAGCGTTAGGATCATCGGCGATCCGACAAAGTCGGTCCCTCAGATCCCGCATGTGGTGCAAGGACTTTCACCTCACTAGTGACCTTACCCGGAGGAAATGCGTCCGCTCATTTTCTAAGATGATCTTTCATGTTCTTATTTTTTTTTACGAACTGAGATCTGCTCATAATCCTCAGATTCAACGATTTTAAGTTTTCGAAATAGTTTTTTTTTTAAATTTCATGTAGATCAGGCGTGAAAACAGTCCATGAAAACTCATCGGTGTGATATCCTGTTCGTGAGTTGCTCATTTTTTTAAAAAAATCTCAATTTTTGGTGTTTATGAGACTCACCGTTTTGCCATTTATCTGTCTACTTAGAAGTTTTTCCGTCACGGTCAGCTAGCTTCGTTAAGATATCAAATATGAGATACAGCCAAAGGTCTCGTTCATAAGCGATATTGGTTTATACTGTAACGACTCAAGTTTATCAACCCTCGCATTTTGGTCAACTTGATCTGTATAAGTATTTTATACATTTGCGCCTACAGGATCAGGTTGTATAATGACCTCGCTTTCAAAATACTCAGTGTTTTATCAGTGCTGAGTATCGAACTACGTCAAGCATTGATTGGTGTGGAGATTCTTAACACAGCTGCTTTTTAAGGGTTACCTAACGGTAAGCACGGTCAGGCCTATTAGCCCGGGAGAGATATAAGTCAGTTCACTGTAAGTCACTGCGTGGATGTGCTTCAGATCTGCTAACTATCAGAATTGGCCAATGGAGATCATCAGCGAATAAGACACAACAAATCCGAGGTAGACAGAACATCCGCATTGAAACCCATCTTACCCCAAGCCGAGGCCTATATAGGGTGGAACTCGGGGGCCCGACCTGAAGCCCACGAGGACAGCTCTGCACCGGAGCCGTCAACCTGAATTTGAAGGTTTTACAAGGCCGATCAGAGGCTTGCTCAGCCGCTTATTCGGCGGTGTAAAGGGAGGAGCAGGGCTAGATCAAAAAGCAAATGCCATCAAAGTTTTTTACTAGTATGCAGCACGTCTCTTTTATTTGTAAAGAAGCGGAACTGCGCGTGAGTTATGAAGCGACATGCCGAGATAATGCTATCACCCTGTTCAAAATCGGATAGTGATAAGGATATACACAATTTGTCCACAACCGAAGTAAGAGCGAGTCCTTTCCTTTGATCCGCCTCGTAATACTTGCAAAAATTTCTTCTAATACATACTACCAACATAATACATTAAAAGAATCTCCATCCGAATCTCTCTCAGCTAAGTCTGTGCTCTTAAGCCTAGCTGACTGTGATGTTCATTGCCCTTATCTGGACCAAACTTCAGGAGAGAAATAACTTGTAATTTCCCATCCCTTTTTCTTCAGCGCAAACGTGAGATAAGTTTGAATAGCCTTCCCCTTTTGCGAAAGCGGTCGATGGGAGCTATGGCAGTCTATGAGAAAATTTTCATGATGCATATTCAAATTGAACTTACTAGCAATGTGCGACATCTCGAGCAAACCATCCTTTTGGAAGGCGGTCGCCCTGTCCAATTTGATGATAGAAAGTCTCGAGAGATTCACAGACGGATTGATCATCGGCCGAGTAAACTCTATAAATCCAGTTAGTCACAGTATCTGGCACCATTAAATTAGAACTTGCCTTATCGGTAAATAGATCTTTGGAAAGACAGTGTTTTGACCTGGTACGAATTCATAATAGTACAAAAGTCCACCAAGGGGATGTAGATTTTGTTCAGCTTTGACAACATCTTCAGATCGTTCTAGTGGCTGGGTGTGGTTCTTTACGGCATTCGGGAACATTGCATCCCAAAGTTGTTGAAGTACGTCAAGCGCCGCATCCATCTCGGGTCCTTTCAATCGCCCGCCCAGTGTAAATCCACTCTTTGCATTGTCCCAGGAGGTACCTTTCATGGTACGACAATAAAGCTGTAATTGGGGATTCAGTTTTAAATTAAACACTAACAGAACTGGCTTTCAACTCACTTTGAGGCGATTACTGCCGGGAGAGACACAATCGGTAGATATTATCTCAAATCCTGGACGAAGTTCCTTGTCTATGCTCTTGGTGTAGTCAATGAATAAATCAAAAGCGCCCGATAGACTCGGATCGAGGCCTGAAATTAGAGGATTGAAGGGGGATAAGTCCGACTCTCCCAAGCAGACCGGGCTTTGAGTGTTGACAGGTGTCTGATTTGGGTCCCAGGGTGCAGCACGGAATGTAACATAATAAGCTTTCAGGATAATTGTTCCGGAGAAGTTGAAGTCTAAGCCTATTCGACGATCAGCCTCAATGTTGGGAAGAGAGTGAAACTACTACAAACCGAGCATAAATCGACTTCCTGGGGGTACCTCTTCGCTGTCGTTCTGCGCGTTATCAGGGAACATGAGCTGTTCGATCTTGTCTCTCCACAGCATGCTGTTAGTCTCCACTTTTACGAGTCCTCCGATATTTCCAGCGCCAGAGTAATAATCAAGCACTTTGCTACCATTCAGGAATTTTCCTGTCTGTGGGTCACTGGATGATGTCGGTCAAAAATCATTCTTCTACGACATTGGATTCTATTCACCGTGGCTCAAAAGCAAATCGAATTGCTCTATTGGGCTTATCATCGCCAATGCCCTTTAGAGTGGAACTTGGAATTATCCAGCTTAATTCAATCGGGCTACCGTCAATAGTCAATATAGAAGGTGGCATGCAAAGTTTATCGGGCCCCATGATATTGATGACTCTGGTGGCAACGAACAGAATGAAAGCGCATTGCACCGGAAGTGCATAGTTCTGAATCAAAGGATCAATAGAGTAGACATAAATAATTTTTGCAGTGAGCTTACCGCGACATCCAGCATTTTCGCAAAAGGGGAGACTACCCTTTCCCAGAAGAACCTCTCATTCTCAGTTTGTCTCGATGCCAATATCTACAAACAGTGAATCGCGTAAATCGTGTGATAGATAACTGCACTTACATGCGATAAAATATCAAAAACTTTCAGTCCAGGCGTGTTGAATTCCGATACCACAACCTTGTCTGGTCCGTAAAACAACCGGACGATTTCTTCGACGTTTTGTGTAACCGTTCTGTCAGCTTTCCAACTTTCATAAATTGCGGGAATTGAGGCTAAGAGCTCCATCAAAGGTTGCTGGAGAATGACTCGATAAAGTTTACTTACTAGCTGCAGCCATTGTAGTCTGAGGACTCGATAAATGTTCTAAGTATTTGAAGTGTAGTTTTTATGCTAACTTTATATACCTCTGAATCACGGTACTGACAATCTCTTGACTACCGGAAGCTATGCATAGTATAGTAAATCTGAATTAGCGATATTATTTCCCCCATCGAATATTAGTTTTGATTCGTTCGATCTAACCCAAAGGAAAAATCGAAATGGATCATTCGAACAGTACTCCGACGTTGAAAGGAGTGCTTGCACGTTTCAGCATTAACCCCATCTTCATACGCTCAGTACTATTGAGGATACCATCCTGAAATATTTTCGGACTAAATGGCTTATTTCTCCATGGTGTGGTGGCATCTATAACAGCCACTTCAAGAACCGGTCGGGCCAATACCGAACAGCCTTTCCTTATCACCCTCCGGTTTGGCTCGCCGGTTGGTGACTTCTATCTTCTTTTCGTCTGCATGTTGACTTTAGACTTACATCCGATCAAATAAAAAGAATTTGAAAGGTGCGGTCGGGAACCTGAAACTACATTGAGTTCCGACCGGTAGAGATTCAAGCGGATGACAGTTCAAAACAAAAGTAACTTGTAAACTCTTGGATTCAATATCCGAAGACACATAACTTCCGATTCGGAATCTATATGTGAGTTGCGCCCAATATACACCATACAGAAATGTACAGATAGTAACTGCTCACATGACTCACCGGATAATTACTGTTCGCTGAACTACTGTACTCTGTTACAAATAGTTTCAAGAATATCAGAGAATCCCGATGAAAGACAGTCTAATACTAATCGGTAAACATCGATTGTCTTCAGTACTTAGCCAAAGCTTATAGCTTGCCGAGTGTTTGAAACCCACCAAGCCTCGCGCCCAATAAAGATTAGCGCTCTACACCAATTCTAATCCGGTTTCAACTGCTCTATGAGAATAACTAATGGTAATAATGATCACCGATAATTCAAGTGCGTATCTTGCGAATTGTATGTAATGATCTGACAAAGAGGGTAGATTGAACATCAAAATATTGGCGGTCAGATCGACGTCCGAGTCGGAATGTGATTAATTTAAAAGAACACCGAGCACGTCGGTTTGAACCCGCGCATTCCCATCATGAGGTACACGCCGAATATATCACAGGTCAGCTGTTAGCGGAGGTTCACATAAGGCTGTTGGATCATTCGTCTGGACTCCAACTAACCCTCCAAAACCATACCAGTGACCGCTAATTCTCTTTTTCCATGGGTGCCAGTATTGACTACGACGTCCTTTTTCTTATTGCTGCTTGGTTGGAAGTGAGTATTAGCAATCCAGTTTATACGTAAAAAGGTTGCTTATCGTAGGAACTTAGGCTGTTTGTTACGGTAAGAATGTCTCCCGAGGTACAAATGACTGAGATGGATCTGATGTCTGGGAAAAGGATTTCTAACATGCATATTCTGCGTCAATCTCTATCTGACATTCGGAGGTGGTAAGGAGCCTCATCTTGTGTGCTTCACAATGATATCTTCTTTCGCGCAGGTCGCAGGCACGTCGATAGTAATACCAATGTGATGATCATTGTTTCGACTGCAATGTTCGTGATTGCTACAATCCATGGCGTTGTCGGATGCTATCGCCTTGTAGTGGCCTATGCATTTAACAGGCTCAATCCATTAGGTGGTCCCGTTGGATATCTAGGTAACCTTGCCCGTTGGGATCAAGTATTTTACGGTAATCAATCATTCGTTTGTGAGACATGATATAATAGTGACATTTCTAATTAAAATAGAGGCGCTCTACAGCACACAAGAAATTCTCGGCAGCGCAGTAGCAGTAAGTTCCTATTTTTATTCGAGCTTGCTTCTGAGCCAGCCAAGACATATCGATGCTGGGTACTCTGGAACAAAAATTTCAAGGTCATTGCTCTTCCATCTATCCTTTTATTGGCTACGATAAGTGAGCTGCCTACACTGTGTATCACTTTGACTCGGAACAAGCTAACATGTGCAGTTTTTGGTTATGGAGCGATTGCTATGTTCGTCAAGGATGGTGCTTTGGAGGCTAATCTGGATCAACTTGAGGAGCTAATGACGTGGATACGCACATTTTACGCCGTGGCGGTTGTTCAAAATGTTCTTACAACCGGTTTGATGATTTATGCTATTTATCGCAATTATCGAAATCAAGTAGGGTCTAACATGAGGACGTAAGTGCTTGCTATACAGCAAGTTTGGTTTGTATTGATTTTTTACCAGATTCGGAGGTCTGCGAATGGCATGGTTAATGAGAACATTAATTGAAGCAGCTGCTCTCCAACTCGTTGTGGAATTCATTCTTTTGATTACGTTTTCCGCGAACACTAGTAAGTCTTAGCAGGTCCGGGAATCAAGGTTCTAATATATTGACTTACATCCCAGATGTTCAATATATATTCCTTTACTCAATTACACCAATCATTGGTATCACTTTTAACGCAATGTCTATCTCTTATCGTCTCAGAGTGCTTACTGAGGGACCTCATGACTCAATGCACTCCTCATTCAATTTCAAACCTGCCACACAATCAGACACTCTGGGAAGTAGCAGTCGGGGGCAAAGAACATTTCAAGTTGATGACATTGAGATGACAAGCAATGTTATCCATCGCTCAGCCAAACGGGAAAGCTCCTCCTTTTCCATAACTGAGTGAAGAGGAATTGTAATACGTTACGTGTGAAATAGTTAATATTTTTATGATGCTTTAATCAATATCGAGCTGCCTCAACAAGAGGGTGTGTATCTAACTACAAAATTACCGCGCTAATGTTTGAGTCCTTGGCTGTATATTGTGGAATGAACTGACATTTTCCGTTGATTTCGGTGTCTTGTTTGATCCGGGCCTAACCCAAACGGTTTACCTAGAGCGCCTTCTGCCACTGAAGAGAAGAGTCTACTCTTATGTTCCTAGCCGCGAGACCCGAGTATTACCGAAGGTCTCGATCTTGTCGGAAGGTTCGCTGAGTGTGGCTGCGTCAAAACGACTGTCAAACTTGTTGGCAATCCAATTGCCGGAAATTGCCCGGGAAATGGATCGCTGCATATTTTCATGTCCTCTCTATCCTGATAAACCAAAAATATCGGTCAGTGTATTTGGTGTGGCAGCAATAGGGTTGGAATGCTAAGGTCGTGAAATGTGGCGGCTAGGGAAGCTTTTAGTAATGGATTGACTGTACAAGCCGTGCGACCGGGTCAACCGTCAATCAAACCTTACTTACGGTGTAGCCGATGTTGTAGTCACAAGCTGTCGGGCCGAAACAGAGACCGTAATAATCAGACCAGCACTTATCGGCTGGGTCCATAGTGCTGATCAATTTTTAGATTCAGACATAAGTACTATTTTCTGTTGCTCTTTCATCACTAGTTCAAAATAAGTTAATATTCTCTGTAATAATTACAACTATAGCAGACAAGTCTAATACAGGGCCTCTATTAATAAATAGCATTCTGAGTGCTTCAATTAATATGTATGCGCCAAAGCTCTCTCGGGCTTGGTCGGAATGCAGTTCTGGTATGCAATAACTTCAAAAAATCAAGTGTCATTTAAAATTCCGAAGAAAGATAATCTTTTTGACATACCTCAACATTATCGGCAAGGACAAAGTCTCCTGTCTGCCACGTATGCGACAAGCAGAATCGACGGTCATATAGCAAGTCTGACAACAGTCTCGTCACCTTGAGGGAGTCTTCTGCTGTCGAATCATTGACGGAAATGTTTGTTGGCTTGTACTTTGTTACCCACTGTGGCCTAGCAAGAGTTTCGGTAAACTTGCACTATCAAGAAAAGAAGGTAAAGTTACCAAGGATCATGCCAACGCAATACATCATTTCCGGTAAATTCGTTCCGCGTGATTAACGGCAGATCAAAATGATCGCCTCCAAATACCGTATTTTGCGGTGTATATACAGTCCATGTCTTGGATGAAAGCAAATCTCGCTGGAGAGATGTAACACCGTTGCGAAGAATATCGGCTGTGTTACTGAAAAGGGTTTGTCCCCCATCCTCGCTTTCAGTAGCCTCAATGCATTGGAAGAATTGAAACTGAGGCGGATCATTTATAATTTTCCCTGATTCAGTGGTCTTGGTTTTGAACACGCCTGAGCGTTTCAACAATAAATGAGCATTTGTCTTTCAGCGGAAACTGAATATAGTCACCGTCGTAATGCATTGGCATTGCCTCGGAGGTCAAGGAGCTGTTGACATCCCAGTTTGGATTCTCCTTTATCTCAAAGATGGCGCCATAAGCTGGCCAACGCCTAAAAGAAGTAAGTCTGATTGAGCCCCGCAGATTGGCTATATCACGACTTACAATATCTCTCCGAATTCCGATGCCTTGGTGATCATATCTTCTCTAGAAATAGTGCTGAAACCTCTGAAGACTACGCATGAATGCATTTTAATTAGTTTCCGTATCTTGTCCATCGGCAGCTCGTTGAAGGAGATTGCTACCGAGTCGGAGCATGTGATGGCTAAACCAAAGGGATAGGTTCTGCTGAAAGATATGTGAGCATCCAAATTGGACCCAAACGTATATGCATCTGTCTTCTCCCGAAGGTAATAAGGACGGCCGAATTTATACACAGTCTCGTACTCATAATCCTTCAGAGAGCAGAGGTGGGTCACCTCGAGGGAGCCATCAGTCCTTTCAAACAGTACATTGTGCCACTAATCGATGACTATTAGCCAGTGCCATTGAAATGATGAGAATGATTGAGTACCGGTGTGGCCATCATCCCGGCATTCGGATATAACCTCAATGCAAATTTGGGGCCCTTGTTTGGGTGTTGATGGCAGCTCAAGCGAATTGCAGAAGGAAATTTTGCCTGAACAAGATCAGAGAACCTCTACAAGATACTCTGTTAGTGAGAGTATCACACAAAACTGTACGACCACATACCGCTCCACGAGAAAGCATTTTCTTGGCAATTTGTCGTCGAACTCTATCTTGTTGCTTCCCTGACAAAGGTTGTCCCTCGGGAGACTTTGTTAAAGAACTTCCGTCAAGGTCAAGTTCCAGAAATTTCAGGTATCCTCTGTATGTGCGAATAAGACCAGAATCCTGTTGTAGACCAGTTTCAAGTTCAAAACTGGGAACTTCGTGCGCCAAAAACTGAGCACGGGTTTTTGGCATGAGTTCAAGGTATTCCTGCAAGGTTGTCTCCTCTGAGGAGATGTCGAGAGGATCGGAGTTAAACAAGTCCATAACACGGACAAAATGAATATGCGTGAGTTGTTGTTCTCTGCATATTCTACGAAGTTCTGCGTTATATTTATAAACAGTTGAATCATCCTGTCCGAGTATGTCTGCATAAGTTGCGGATAAGTATACAGCTTTCTAGTGAGTAGCCTAGGAACTTACCTCCGTAAACGAGACCGTCACTGACAATGAATATTGACGCTCCCGGTATGTACTCATCTTCGATGGAACATGCAAGGGTCTCCAGCCTACGAAGAAGAAATTCTTCTCCAAGATCTGGATAACGTCCAAGAGCTTTCTTGTCGCTAGGACTCTTGAACGGGAAGGCGGGGAATACCAGTTCGATTTTAGCCTGACTGTTGACTAGCGTCGATAGTTGATCATGCAGATATTGACGACCAGAGATCTCGAATTGATCTTCTTTTCCCTCTAGGTAAAGAAATTTAGAGATAACATACAGGAGGCGGCTGGCCTGATCGTTCTGATCCAAAGTGAACCACCAGGGACGCAGCGCCCTGTGTATGACTGAAGCAGGCGAAGCGCAAAGAGGCTTCCCATCGCCTCCTAGTTTGAATTCAGATGGTAGTGGAGTGAAGAGTGTAGAAATGTCGATCATCAGGAAAAGATGCGAGATGAAAAGTCTGCAGAATTCCAGCTAATCACTGGCTCTTTAATAGTCTTGATTCCTTCAGACCTTTTTAATGTACCCCATTCGGAGGACAGTTTCAATACTTCTGTCCGATGTTTCATAAAAGGCTTGCTGCCACTGCCTCGCGGAAAACCATATTGCATCGCCGTACGATATACTTGTCGTGCACGCTAATACACAAATCAATAGAAGTGGCTAGCGTAGACAATCATGAAAACATCAAGACAAAAATCAGCTTAATTCTGAGATTGGTCTTTTTCACTACTTGAGTGTCCAAGTAAGATTGATTCACTATGTTATTACGTCTGAGAATCTCAGAGCCAGTGATTCAGCTCACTGAGATCTGAACCGAAGTACTTTGTGTCTAATAGACTTGAACCATGTATAAATTACTTGACACCAAGCTTGCGCCGGCTGGTAATCCAAAACAGGTACCAGCAAGAACGTTCAGATACCTAGCAATTCAAAACCGCAATGATGTTTTCCTTGAAGAACGCTAATCATCGGAAAACAAATCCAAAAGGTTTACGCTTAATACTATATATTAGCACTTGGCCCGATTTTCACAGCCTTTGCTCTCATCGGCGCTTTCACAAGTGCTCGTTCCCGCCCTAGTTACGGTATAATATGAGCAAAAAGATATCGGATGCGATTGAGCAGGTATTTTATTAAAAACTGACCGGAGTGTGTCGACTGTAAATAGATATGTTTGAGATGGTTCGGTATGAGAGAGTGGCGTGGGGAGCAGCAAGTCTCCACAGGCTTATCTGCCTGCGATAAATGATGAAACTTCAAGGTCTTCTTTAGTGGAGGTTGCCTACCGGTCGTTCTAACGTTGAAAAGTACTAGCCTGACAGCCCAAGCAGACAGGTCTCATGTACTGCGATCACCGGTGATTTAGGCGATTGAAAGAGCTCTAAGTCCGCCTCTCGATACAGGATTTTTAGAAAAATACATGTACTAATAGTGTGTATATAATCCCAGACTACTGAATACAGTAGTAAAGTAGATTGCCCCACATGCACATGTCTGTTCTAGTATTAAGTTGAGTTCATGCATGACCTTGAAGGTACCGAAGTCCGCGTTGAGGAGTTGCAATGGCAGATACTATCCAAAATTCTACAAACTGCGCTAACATCATTTCCATTAAAATTTGAGGCCACAGCTTTGTGTAGGATCTGAGCAAATAACCACCACAGGCACTACTATCCAAATCTTGATCATTATCCGTATAGACTAACGGTGTCTTTTTCAAAAAAGAAAAGTATTGTAGCGTCTGGAGTAATATGTACTAACAGCCCGTTCCCTTTGAGGTCGGATCACTGGAACTGCCGGCTGGTGCCGCCCCGGAGTGGTATTACGTTACACGTGACTCCCTCGACCCAACCACCATCATGAACGTTTCGTCTTCTGGACTTCCGTTAGCTGCACTTGCACTAGGGCTTGTCAGTTTCTTATTATTGGAGTTATTCTGTGCTAACCCTCGGCAACCTGTTATCTGACAGGGGAATCATCTCTACTGGAAACGATATGAACGAGAATCGACCACGTTGATGTTGGTTTTCACGTCGTTACTTCCTCAACCTGTCATCTTGGCCCTTGTTACAAGCTCATTTAATCTGAAGGGCATCCTGGTCTCTTGTGCCTACTTTACTCTCAGTTTGCTTGCCTCAATTCTGGTTTACCGCCTGTCACCCTTCCATCCGTTGGCAGATGTTCCTGGACCGGTAGTTGCTCGGATCACCAAGCTATGGAGTTTTTACATCGCATCTACCGGAAATATGCCGCGGGTTCTGAAGAGGCTTCACGACAAATATGGTTCGATAGTTCGTATAGGTAATCCGTGTTGGATCAGTTCTCTATTCACCCACATATCAATGATATCATGCAGGACCTAATGAAATTTCGATCGTCGATAGTGAAGCCGTAGAGGCGGTGTATGGTCAAAACGGACTGCCAAAAGGAAAATGTGAGTTTCGCCTAATTTGTATCTTATCTATCACTTACAATACCAGTTTATTCGATTCGCACGGATCCACATAATCCGACCAACCTGCTCTTTATGACCGGTCCGCCCCATGCTCGGCGGCGTCAGCGCTGGAATAGAGCTCTTGGCATGGAAGCTGTGAAATACTATGAAGAAGTCATCAGTCGACAAACGAATAAACTGCTCGATAAACTGCAAGAAGAACTTTCAGCAGGCGAGATTGACATTTCTCGTAAATTTGGTCACTTCACGTAGGTAGCGAAGCAGAATCTCAAATAAAATTAACCTCTTTTCTCTTAGATTCGATATCATGGGCGAAGTTTCGTATGTTTTTTGAATGACTTCTACTACCACCACTGATTCTTTTGACAAAAGGTTTGGTCAAAAATTTGAGACACTCAAAACAAATGATTCTCATCGTTACGTGCAATCAGTCCTTGACTTTTCTGAGTATGTCCTCCGACGAACGTGTCAAGTATGATATTCAATCCTCTGTTTTTCTAGAAAGGTCAATGTTCTAGCGTGGCTTCCCTGGGCATTTCATGTCATGGGACTTATCCCCAGCATAGCGAAGGCCAGAGGTAGACTAGTAGCATTTTCGCGAGAATGTGCTGGACTGAGAGTAACAAGCGGTGCCTCGGTGAAGGATATCTGGTATCACCTAGTAGGTGGACATACATACGACCTCTTCCGTATATTGCTGACATTTCCGAGATGGACGAAGCTGATCGTGAGCAAGAAAAACCATCCATCCCCGAAGTTGTGGCAGATGGAATCTTGGCGATAATTGCTGGATCTGATACCAGTGCATCAGCTATGGCTAGTGTGATCTGGTTTGTTCTGCGCCACCCAGAATGTTATCAAATTTTGCAAAAGGAGGTGGATGCGATTTTTGCAGATGGAGAAAATTTTCTCGACAGTTCTCGACACAAAGAACTTTCGTATCTCTCTGCGTGCATGTGGGTGTAACTACTTCTGTTCGCTTTGCGGCGAAAGTAATGATGTCCTTTCAGCTCGGAAGCCTTGCGGCTACATCCTCCAAATGCCACAAATGGTCCCAGAGAGGTACCTTATGGATCGGGCGGTAGGACAATTTTGGGAAGGTCAGTATACTGTTCCGCTTCCATCTCCTTTCTAATAATATACCCAGGTACCTACCTGAAGGGACACAAGTACTAGTCCCCCCATACGTCGTACACCGTAACCCAAAAAATTTCTCGTCTCCGGAGAAGTTCCTTCCTTCTCGTTGGATGCGAAATCTCGATGCGAATTTCGTCCATAAGCCCGAGGCTTTCATTCCTTTTTCTTACGGACCTGCCAGCTGTGTTGGAAGGGCCTTGGCCCTGAAAGAAATGCTGTTCGCATTATCTTCCCTTTTTTTCAAATTTGAGCTACAATTCGCTCCTGGTTTTGATTACGAGGGATGGGAGCGCACGAGAAAGGATTATTTTATCAGCCCAAGTGGTCCACTTGCTTTGGTTTTGAGAGAGCGTCACTAGCCTCCGCTTTCGTAGCAGTACTTGTCTACTTAATCAGTACTCACATATCTCCGTCTCCACCCTGATACAACCTAAGTTGTCGAATCGAAATGTATTCTAATGATGGAACCATATCATTGTTTACGCAGATGAATCCATGGGGTTCCATTCCCTACAAGCACAGGTGTTCTGATCGTATTTTGGGGATAGTCAAGGGATAGTGATCCATTCATTCACTATCTGAATATTACAGCACTCCGAGTCGGAATTCTTGTTGTGGCTGCCGGTGTTACAATCAAACCTTATCCCAATTGTCTCGGATATAATGCCCCAGATGTAATTATCGATAACACCTTGAGTATCGGAGATCATCACCCCATTGTTATACAGTCCAAGCCTAAGCAAACGCCCGTACTAGTACTGACCAACGGGCGATCCATTGATTGTATCAGAAGTCAATTTGGAACGCGATTTATCACCGACGAGAGATGTCTTGTATATATTCCCTTTAATTTATAGTTCGATACTACATACTTAATGATATGGAACTAACCAAAATAATATTCTGGTATCTACTCGGCTTCGGGTTCATTCACAAAGGGCGTACCATCGTCCGGGAGACTGGAAATTGGAATCTGGAGCTCTGGGAAACTTGTTGTGCCTGTTGTAGCTCCAGCGGAGTGGAGGTCGACACCTGGTTTGCCTTTCTCTATAGGATTGCCAGCTCGCATTTCGTACCCTTCCCAACTCTGTTGTACGTTAGCGTTTTCATCACAGTTAGTTTGAGGAACACCTCACCTCATCGAATACGGTTACTCGTACTCCGTAATTTTGAAGAATCAACCACAGGATGCATGCTGTCACTCCCCATCCGCAGCTGCTAATCACAGGGGGTCCTGCTGGTTTGAGTATATCCTCTCCTACTATACTAGAGATGATATCTCGACAATTCTCCAGGGGAAGTAGGCACATATTATCAGGAGGAGGACCGGCTAACAATCTTGCGAATGGCAAGGAGACAGCACCTGGAATGTGACCGATATCTGAATATTCTTCGTCGGGACGGGTATCAATGATGATATGTTTGCTGTCAGATGATACTACCTCTGAGTAGTCTGAATTATCCTATGTGTCAATGATAATGAATGCTCATTCGAAAGATACATTACCTGCAATCAAACTCTTGTCAACTTGAACCAGGGGGTAAATTGACGGAACAGCAGCTGGGTATGTGCCAGAGACTGTATCATACCCTTTTGCTTTCCATGCGGGTAGTCCACCATTGAGAACAGAAACTTTCTGATGGCCGAATACCTGAACTATCTCAGCGAAATGAGCTTCGCAACTAGAAAGTGGTTATACCTTGAGCATCCATGCACCTCTTGCAGGTGTCCAAAAGCCCAGGACATCGTAACAAACAAGATGATCATCCCGATTGATGCCCAAGCGTCTCATTATGGCAGTGAATTTTCCAGGGGTTGGAAGCATAATGGTAAGTTTGTTTGGGTTTTCAGCTGCATAGAGCTTCATCGAGAAAAATTTCGATCCTGGGATTCGTTCATTTAGATGCTGGACATACTCGGACGCTGGAGGATAGACCAAGGAGACGTCAAGAGGAATGACACGGCTGGAGCTATCAGCGAGAAGCTGGTGAAGCTCTTCTGGAGAGATGATCTTTGGTGTGATGGAATCCATGTTGATCATTGTCTGTATCTGCGCCGTTTTGTTGGGTTCGAAATGCACTACGTAACCCTTCAGCCGACGAAGCATGTACATTAGTTCTGGATATAGCTTGGCTATACAACATCAACTTCGAATCAGCATCATTGACGCTCCCGCTCAAGACAGAGTTCACGGAAGTTTGGTCAGCTTCTATCCTAAGGAAGCTAGTCCGTCTCGGTGAATTCATCTCATTTGAGGCCCGAAATGTCCACATGAGGTAAGCATGCCAGGTAGACACGCGTCCGCGCGCTCCGACTCGGACTTGCACATATCAACCATGAGCTGACCCATGAGAGCTCGAGCATTTGAGCCTTCTGTTTCCACCGTGTGAGACGCACCAGCCCACTCCCTTCTTCTTGCCTCTTTGCTCCTTGACCAAATCATGGAAAGGGCTACCTCGCCAGAAGATTTTGACTTTGGAAAGTCGTTTCGCAGTTTTCTGCAGAGGTCAGTGACTTACTGCACCCCATCTTTGTACACAAATTGATGCTCTCAAAAGGAGAACAGAGCACAATGTCCTTTCAAGAGAACTTGGTGTACTCTTCGAGAATCTCACAGTAGTGGGGGCAGGTTCAACAACAACCTATCAGCTCACTTTCGAATCTTTTTTCAATCCGAAACACATATACGATATTGTGAAAGAATTCGTTTCTCCTCCAAAACGGAATATCTTGACCGGTTTTGATGGGGTCGTGTTCCCTGGAGAGATGCTCAGTACGTGTCTTCTTTACCTTTGGGTCCGAGTTCAAATCGTAATGCCCCTTCGCCAGTCGTTTTAGGCCGTCCAGGATCCGGTTGTAGTACTTTCCTCAAAATATTGGCTAACCAGAGGCAAGGGTATCATTCCGTTCAGGGAGATATCCATTTCGGTGCTTTCAATTCAGAGGATATTGCCCAAAACTTCCGTGGTGATGTGTCCTACTGTCCGGAGGATGACGTTCATTTCCCCACGCTCACCGTCGATGAAACTCTGCACTTTGCAGCCAGAACGCGCGCACCTAATGTTTTGGGGTCTTGTCCTTCCAAGCCCCGTTTTCTTAGCGAATTTGTCGAGGTCTTGAGCAACGTCTTGGGACTTGCACATGTTAGACAGACCGTAGTTGGAAATGAGGCGCTTCGAGGGGTGAGTGGGGGTGAGAAGAAGCGAGTAAGTGTTGGAGAGATGCTTGCTTCTCGCTCAGTGATAGGCTCCTGGGACAAGTGAGTGTCGAACAATTTATTCGGATTTTGATGCTCATTGCATTCTGTAGTACCACACGCGGCCTTGATTCCTATACTGCCCTCGAACTACTTCGGGGATTCCGTACTGCGACAGAATTGGGACGCCTTACCACCATCATGGCACTCTATCAAGCTGGAGATTCGCTTTATGATGTGTTTGATAAGACCTGCGTCTTGTACGAAGGTCAAATGGTCTACTTTGGGCCAGCTCATCTCGCCCGGCAATACTTCATCGATATCGGATTCCAACCTGCTCCACGTCAGACGACAAGCGATTTCTTGGTCTCTGGTATGTAACTGATCTTTATACTCTTCATATGCTAACTGGATGTCAAATCTGTAGTCACCGATCCAAATGAACGAACAATTCGTCAAGGCTTTGACGAAATAGCCCCAAGAACCGCTCAAGAATTCGCTGATCGATTCCGCAACTCCGATCTTGGTAGACAAAACCGCGAAGAAATGGATCAATATCGAAAGGCTATTTTAGAAAACGGAGAGGGAAAGGGAAAGTATAGAGAAAGTGTCGCTCAGGAAAAGTCGAGCTTTTTGAAAAGCTCGAGTTCTTTCACGGTGTCATTGCTTGCTCAGCTTTTGGCTCTCATGACAAGACGAGTACAGGTAAAATTTCAACTTTTAATTCTTCCTATGTCTCAATCTAATCCTTTTAACTCAGATTCTGAAAGGCGCTCGTTCAGACCAATTCCTTATCTTTGCGTGAGTTTCTCTCGTTGATTGGCAACTCCGCTTACTGACTACTTCTGGTAGATCCTACGTCATTTTCGGTATTGTACTTGGAACAGTGTACTACAACTCTCCCGAGTCCACTGTTGCATACTTCTCAAGGGCTGGTGCACTATTCTAGTGAGATATGTTTCAATCCGTAATCACCAGAAAAATCTAACATACACTGTTCATCAGCACTGTTCTTTTCATCACTCTTTCAAGCATGTCCGAAATCCCGATTCTGTTCAGCCAGCGACCTATTGTCATTAGACAATACAAAGCTGCCATGTATGAGCCTTTCCTAGAGGCTCTAGCTCAGACCCTAGTCGATCTTCCCATCTCATTCATTACCACGGGTGTTTATTCCTGCATCATTTATTTCATGGTCGGTCTGCAAACCTCCGCTGGCCAGTTCTTCACATTTTTCGTAACCTTGTTCGCACTCGCGGTCACGATGAAAGTGTTTGTGAGGTCATTATCTGCTGCTGTGGGATCTCCTGCTCCCGCGCAGACAATTGCGGGGGTGGCACTACTTGCTTTGATTTTGTACACTGGGTTTGCCTTGCCTCGACCATCGATGATCGGCGGTTTACGATGGATTACTTATTTGAACGTAAGTCTCATTATTACGGAACATACCTTTACTGATCGTTATCCTAGCCGATGCGTTGGGGCTTTGAAATCATCATGTCGAACGAGTTCCATACCCTGAACGGTACATGTTCATCTCTTGTTCCTCAAGGACCTGGATACGAGAACGTGTCTCTCGCAAATCAAGCCTGTGCAACTCTCGGATCCTTGCCCGGACAGCTGACCGTTGATGGAAACGCGTATATTGGGCTATCTTATCAGTATTCTTACAGCAACACATGGCGGGTGAGTATTATCTGTTTCCAAGCATAACAGGCTCGGTACTGATCCGCAATAGAACTTGGGAATCGTCTTTGCATACGGGGTCTTCTTCCTCATCCTTCTACTGGTATTCACAGAAGTCAACACTTGGATCGCTACTGAAAAGGCCATAACCTACTTTAAACGAACCTCCTCAGTAAAACTAGACAAGCCAAAGGAAGATGAAGAAGCAGGCCACGTATATCTTGAAAAGCCCATTGTCTCGGCCCCACCCCGACGTGATGCAAACGACAAAGAGGCTTTCTCAGCGAAGCGTATCTTGACTTGGACGGATCTGAAATATGAAGTACCAGTCGGGAATGGACAGACACGTCGATTGTTGGATGACGTCTCGGGATACGTGCCACCTTCAAGGTTGACGGCGCTCATGGGGTCCTCGGGTGCAGGAAAGGTACAATCGAGTTTCTTCGTCCTAAAAATTACTTGTATTGATGGTAATACAGACTACTCTTCTCAATGTTCTCGCCCAACGTACATCTGTCGGCGTGGTTACGGGAGACATATTGGTCGATGGCCGTGATTTACCACTGGATTTTAGAACACAGACGTAAGTGTTGGTACTGATGCATTTCTGCTCTATATTCAAGATCTTTATAGGGGCTATTGTCAACAATTAGATGTTCATCTCCCTTCTTCCACAGGTGAGTAGCTTTTGAAATGGATAGTTGCAAAAAGTTAATTTTCATATAATCAGTCCGAGAGGCGCTCTTGTTCTCTGCTAAACTCCGACAGCCCGCGCACGTCCCAATGTCCGAAAAAGAAGCATAGTAGGCCCATCCAATCTACTTATACGCAATATCTTGACAAATACATACTCCTAGCGTCAACACAGTCCTCCGCATGTGCGGTCTAGAAAACTACGAACA
Organism: Stygiomarasmius scandens; assembly: GCA_037954225.1. Taxonomy (NCBI): domain Eukaryota; kingdom Fungi; phylum Basidiomycota; class Agaricomycetes; order Agaricales; family Campanellaceae; genus Stygiomarasmius; species Stygiomarasmius scandens. Next base: position 102,203 of record JBANRG010000046.1, read on the forward strand.
CGCAATCATAGGCAGCCTCAACGTCGAAATGCGAAAACGTACAACCATCGGCGTAGAGCTCGCCGCGAAACCAGAGCTGCTTTTGTTCTTGGATGAGCCTACTTCGGGACTTGATTCTCAGAGTGCTTGGGCAATTCTCGAGTTCTTGAGACATTTGGCAGATCAAGGACAGTCGATTTTGTGCACGTGAGTTGTCCACTGTTCTGCTCGATTGTTTTGTACTGATCTGTTTTTGTGTAGGATTCATCAACCTTCCGCCCAGCTGTTCAATATGTTTGATCGTATTCTGCTTCTCGAAAAGGGTGGACGGACGGTGTATCAAGGAGAGATTGGAGAGAATGGCCAGATCTTGATTAATTACTTTGAGCGTAACGGCGGGCGCCCTTGTTCGTCGGATGAAAACCCGTAAGTTCCGTTCTATCCATCTATCTGAGCGCTCTAACTATATAAATGCAGAGCGGAGTACATGCTCGACGTTATCGGCGCAGGATCAAACACTAGAATTGGCGCTGAAATCGACTGGCACAAGCTTTGGAAGAACTCTGAAGAAAAACAACAGCTCGACCGTGAGATCGTTCAGATCTTGGAGAGCAAACAGCAAATCAGCAATAGAGACAGCGCTACTTCGGAACCTAGAGAATTCGCTACGAACTGGTTCACTCAAATAACGATGTTGCTGAGGCGCGATTTTGAGCGTCACTGGAGAGATCCGATTTATTTGATGAACAAGCTCATGTTGAATCTTATTGGAGGTCTTTTCATGGGTTTCACCTTCTTCCAGGCCAAGGATACTCTTCAAGGGACACAGAACAAAGTATTCGTGAGTGATGAGCCATTTGAAGAGCTCTCTTTTGAGGCTAACATTTTACGCTAGGCAACATTCATGAGCTTCATTATCAGTGCACCCATCGGTGACCAAATCCACATCCCATTCATCCAAACTCGGAATATTTACGAAATCCGTGAACGCGCCAGTCGGATCTACAGTTGGACGGCTCTTACAACTGCACAGTTGATCACTGAAACCATGTTCAATGTCGTTGGTTCTACTGTATACTTTGTTATATGGTATTGGATTGTCGGGTTACCAACTGATCGTGCGGGATATTCATATCTTATGATGGGATTCTCTTTTCCTTTCTTTTATACTACATTCGGTGAGTATCCGATGCGTTGCGATAAGATCCAAATACTCATACGACTTTAGTTCTCTCACTGGCCGCGATGGCTCCCAGTTCTCTCATTGCCTCTTTGTTGTATTTCAGTCTCTTTACCTTTGCGGTGACATTGTAAGTCTACCCATTCTCGACGAGCGCTGTTACTTATCGCGAAAATAGCACCGGTATGCTCCAGCCCTACACTAGACTCGGCTGGTGGAAGTGGATGTACAGAGTCAACCCATTCACTTATCTCGTTGAAGGATTCGTAGGTCAAGGTACTTGATTTCATACACTCTTACCTCCGACCATTTTTTAACCCCTTGATCCCTTTCAGCTGTTGGACACGCCCAACTTACGTGCGCCGAACAAGAGCTAGTGCAAATCATCCCACCGTCAGGCGTTTCCTGTAATCAGTACTTGGACCCGTTCGTCTCCTTTGCGGGTGGATACCTCGTCGATGCCGGTAATGGTGCTAGTAACTGTTTGTACTGCGCGGCACGTACTACAGATCAATTCCTCAAGGCCAATTTCAACATCGAGTATTCGCATCACTGGAGGAACTTGGGATTCGTATGGGTTTATGTTGGGTTTAATGTGGGTGTACCGATGCGTTACGTTTGGGCGATACTAACTCGGGATATTCATAGGTCGTCGCCATTTTTGCTTTAACTTGGTTATTCAGGATCCGCAAATCAGGGATCCCAGGGATCAAAAAGTTGTTTGGGCAGAGAGAAGGTGGAGAAATGCAGTGATTTTATGATCGTTTTACGAGACGCTGATGATTTTTTACCTTGGAGTTTTTATGATTTCTTTTGACGAGTAATTAGAGTACTTTCTAGGTAGTTTATTTCGTTCCTTTGAAACCTACTGTTGCACTATTTTAATCATGAATCTTCGAATTTTTCTTGGTCACTGCCTCATGTATGTAACCAACACTGCTATCAGTCTCTGGAGGATTTATAATCCATATGAGCTCAAAAGCTGATCTGAAAGTACTCTTCTGAGTGGCATAATGCACATTCCAATTTCCTATTTTAGTCTTAAAATTGTGTGTATCAATTTCTATGAAGAGATAATCAAAACTGAGAGAGTTTCTTGTTGCATTTCTAGGGTTTAGGGAGTATCTGTAGGCGGCGTTTATGAGCGCTCCTTGCTGGCTCAGAGTGAGCATAAGCATAGGTTCAGCGCCCTTCATACAAGCAAAATATCATTCACTGATTCACTGATCCAAACTGATCTTTCATGTAACCACACAGCCAAATGTGCGCCTTCTCTGGTCAAAATGGTATGAGATTTCAAAGACTACTTATGGAGGATTGATACTTATCTCTGCGCAAATTTCTCTTTTACGGGAAACTCTTGTTACCGCGATAACTAACAATTTAGGTCATAATTATTTGGCTGCACACAGCTTAAACCTGGCTATACCAATCAATCTTCAGCTTCATTCTGAAGACAAAGATCGTGTATAGGCTGGGAGCAGTGACGTCTATGCTAAACATAGAGCTATACGCTGGTGTATACAGAATACCTGGAAAAAACCGTAAACATGGAAAACTACTCCAGATTATTATATCTGATGCCGAAAACATAGTATGGATAAAACCTAGATATCCAGACACAATCTTGGCTCCTGAAATAAAGTTCAGATCAAACTAATCACGCACATCGGGAGTTCATTTCAATATGCGGTAGTATCAAGCCGTACAGTACTAATATAGCGGGCCGCTGTTACAACTGGCATTGATGGATTCAAACGCCAGCCTCTACTTAATAGGTACGTTGTTGGCATTGCTCGTCATCGAAGATGGAATCATTTCAAAGCTATAGTGAACCCGTTCAGAGGCTGTCAAGTCGGGGCGGGGAGAGAAATTATCAACCAAGCCTTCAGGGACCGTAGCCAACTTCCAAAACATTATTGGTTACTGACCATTCATTAGTACTGTGTCTATACAGGTGATGGCGGAAAGATGGGACTGCATGATGATTACAGCTTTTTGGCAAACACCCCATCCAAGTACAAATACCAGGCAGATGTTACACTGTGAACCCCATCACCTAGCTGGTCTAGTCAGTGGTCATCACTTAATTCTCCTTTGAGACACCGGTGGTCTCATACCCCTCTCACTTCATTTCGATGCTGCGATCCAAGCATAATTCGGCTCTCTTTGTATTCGGGATGGTTTTCTCCACCCTGATGTATTCCGCATCCACCCTTGCCATGCCCACATCCCTCGCTGTTCGCGATGACACTGCGACAAAAGAGGGGGCCAAATCCGCGAAACAACAAATGCAAGAATCATTCGATTGGATTCTCGCAGCTCGGGGTGTACAAAGCGCACCAAGCATCTTTCTGCTTGATGGGTGGAAAACGGTTGATTTTCTTGGACAAAACTCTGCCGCCACAAAGATCCATGCCAATGATATACTCTACAAGACGCTTGACAGTGTCCAGGCCCATTCAGGCCAGGAGAGTAATCCGCAATTTCACGTCGTCTATTCTGATTGGATCCAGAAAGTCGCCCAAGCCGTCGGTATGAAACCTAGTAATAAGGATCAGGCGAAGATTAATGCCACAGAAAAGGCAGCGAATACGGCGTGTCATGGACAGACCGAGGTTTTGCAAACACTCTTTAAAGAGTGGGAAGATGACGGCGGAGGGCCGATACAGGGGATTTCGGATCCCAAGTTCAAACAGTGGGCAGAGGCGGATTTTAGGTTCGAGTCAGCCTCGACCGACTGTCAGCGAAAGGCAAACGAGTACCACAATACGCTTAGCGAGGTCAATGGGCCCAATTTTGCTGTATTCTCCGCTGCTCAGAATAACATAGGAAAACTTAATAGTATGACAGATGTTTGCTATCCCGGTATCACAATGGCAGTTACTGAAGATGAAGGACCAACAACTTCTCCTATGGCCGGAAAGTGCGTCGCATACTACGACATTCCAGTTCTCAATGCCACTGTCAACGCATGGCAGAAGGGAAACCAATTACAGTCTTATGACTCCAGGACGGACACAGCAAGTACGACTAATAGTAGCGAGTCGCACAAATCAGGTGCAGGAGTGGGACTCAATTTCGAATGGGACTCTATACCCGGAAGCGTTGGTGGAGCTGGCTCTCACGAAAGCTCGAAAAACACCAGCAATGCTACTGCCGAGAGCTTTGTGATCAAGTTTGGGTCGGCAGCGCTTATGGACATTGATATGGGTTTGTGGAATGACCTGGGTGCTTCAGCGAGTGCAGTTCTTCACGCTTCGGGAGACGATCCCGCGGCCAAGAAGGAAGCACAAGATGTGTTCAAAAAGTACATTGGAACACAGGATAAACCAGGCCCTGCTGCTATATGGAATGATAAGGCTATTGTTGTATATCAGCCAGAGATACAGATGAAGTTTTCGTCCGATTCGTCTTATGAAGAAGCTCAGCGCACTGTGGTCACTGCCGAAGGTTGCTTCCTCTTTATATGCCTTCAAGGTTCTTCGGACGATATGAAGCGGATGTCTTCGTCTTCCAAGACTAACAGGACAATTACGTTCAAGGACACGTCCAAGAATGCATATATAGTGGGATTCGTACAAACATCATTTTGGGCACCGAGTAAAGTAGGAGCAGGAGATGATAGCTCGAATGAGGGAGGAGATGGGGGAGATGGAGGAGACGGAGGGGATGGATGGTGATCGATGAATCACCGATGAATCACGGACTTTTTGAAGGAGATCAAGTATACGTACTATTTCAGCATTTGGATGTATGTATGTATTTGGGTAGCTAAATCGATGTGTTGCTTGAATTATGGTGAGATGTCCTGAGCTATTCGGAGTCACTGCCAAAGGACGCGTCGCTGAGTGTTACGTAATCGGAAACTCTTCAACCCTACCGAGTATAATGCTCCACGGTGCGCAATTGAATCACATCTGTTTATCATCTACCCTTACTGAAACATAGTACTCAGATATAGAACGAAATCCTTTTTCCAAAATGAGCAAACCATCCGGCCTCCGAACACGAACGCGAAGCCAAAGCATCTCCGGACCCATTATAGGAATAGGCGGCGATACCAAAGCAAAGATCAAGAATGACACCAAAGCTCGCGAGAAGAAAGATGGAAAAAGACGAGCGAGTGGTCGTTTGCAACCGTCTGGTCATAGTGTGTATTCATACCAAATATCCTAGAAGCGAAACTGACTGTAAAGAAGAAGGTCCCAACATCGACATCAACGCTCTATACGTCCCACTCAACGCCGCACTCGCCATCGCCCTCAAAGCAGGGATACTGGACACTGACATTCGCAAGCAAATAGTGCTCTCTGAACGTGTTTCAGTTATAGACGAGGCCCATCCTCACCTCGTAATATGTTCATCAGTGCACTATTCATCGTTTGCTTTTCTCAACACCTGGACTCTAGATGGAATTTTCCCGCCTTTTCCAACAATCATGTCTCGAACGAACAGCGAATGCATACAGACTCTTGCTCACTTTTTGGCAAGTCGCAACAGAGATTCCGTCGACGCTTATGGAGGATGAATGGTTGGAATGGAGACCGAAATTGTCATATGTTAAACGGGATGTCGCTACGGTTGCATATCCTAAAAGTAGCTCAGCTTTCTGTTGACTTGGTTGCAGTTTGGGCCGTACGGCCCTGATGCACAGAGTATACACCCACCAATGTCGTCGTCGTCAAAGAGCCATGCTAGTACTTCTCTCAAGCTCGCATTACGATCAAGGTCAATCAGGAGCTTGGAGTCCCAAGTAGGAGACCCGCTTTCGCTCTCGCTTTCTGAACCAAGAGTCCATTTCACACCGCCTAGCAAAGCCAAGACAAGAGCTACGTCTAAAGGTACTGGTAGTGGAAACAACGCCTCTACGCCAGAAACTCCTACTCGTAGACTCATCATGGACTCGGTAATGGTGCCCAGACGTGGATCATCTGAATCCCCCGTCGGTGTTAAACGAAAACGCGTCGGAGAAGAAGAGGGTGCTTCGGTGAGGATTCGTTCTCCGTCCATCTTTTCATAAACACTCAACAGAACCGAACCCCTATGTTACCTTCTTTATCACGATTATAGTACTGAAGTCGGATTATATTAACATATTCGAACCACATGTCTACCGAACTTACTTGGTGAAGCTCTTTTAACTTTCCTTCGAGCTTTTTCACGACATCCCGAAGCTTTTGTGTGATGAGGTCAAGATGCATAGGGGGGAAGATGGGAAGATTCTGAATCTGCAAAGACAACGACTGCAATTGTGCATCTACTACCAACACAACGTACTCGAAAAGAGAGTATATATACACCACAGATTGATGCTCACCCCGAATATCCACTTTTCCAATGGTCTACAGATGCGAAACTCGTCAAAAGGGCCACGCCGAGGACAGAAACATTAACTGTATCAGGTAAGGGAATGAATAAGCCACGCACAGACCAGGGGAATGTATGCCTTCCAAGATCGAAGGATCCGTAGCAAAGGGTCTGCCCACTCTTCTCGCGCCCGATAGCTTTCTCCTTAGTGGAAGAAGTTTCTCAGCGGTACACCCTCCATCTCGCCGATATTTTTTATATGAAGAGCCAAAATCCGATACCAATAAGCCTCGCGACAAAGAAGAATCGGAAGTGTGGTGGTGGGACACTAAAATGGAACGAAAGTATCCATACCTATCTTGTGTGGGAGGGAATTGCGCACCTTTACGTTTGAAGCACGTCAGGGGTTCCCGCCCTACAGCTGGCAAACTGTCTTTGTTGGCGATGATCGTCAACCTCCACTCAAAATTGCAATTCTGGGTGTCCTACTATGGATTAGGGTCAAGCCAAAGCACGGAAGCCAAGAAAGTCAGGAAAGTCAAGAGCCGCCCTGTACCAAAGGGGTGGGATTTGAAATCTCTAGAGGAACTCGCCGAAGATGTGGACACATTGATGGATCTGATCTTTCATACCTAACTTGATTCTCATTTTGCTTCAGGCTTTCCCGTGTTTGAGTCTGCTTCGGTCTTTGACTAGCCAACTGCCATACTATATGGTTGTTGAAGTCGGGCATTATATTGTATTTTGGACCCATGTTTGAGTCTGCTTCGGTCATTGACTAGTCAACTGCCATATGTATACGGTTGTTGAAGCACCATTGTATTTAGGACCTGTTGTTGTATGATCTTGTTCCTTTTTAATTATAGACCTTAATAAATTTATTGTGCACAAGACGAGTTCCATGTCTGGCTGTTTCACCAGTTTTGGCTAAGAGCTTCCGACGTGCCTCGCTTGTACGCGCACAGACCAAGTTCTGACATCGGGCGGCGGGCCCTCCACATCCGTCGCTTCATGTCTGGACTCTGATCAGGTAGCGGGGTTGTAAGTCCATACTGTCCCGTCTCCCCGTATACTACAACTACAACTCTGCCCCAGGCCAGTTCACATACTGTAACGAAATTCACTTCACTCCCTCGCCCGTCAATGATGCCTTTCCTGCCAGCACGAGTTTCAGTCAAACCATGGCGATACTAGAGCGCCCCATCCCAGGTGCAAATCTCAGCTCGACATACACACCTATACCAGCTGCCCGAACAACATCCTTTTTCAATAGCCTCGACGAGACACCCAATTCACCCACATGACCGGTATTGCTTCTCCTGTCGTTGGCATGTATGCTGGTCCATTTGCACATTAATTCCCATCTGTCTTCATTGAAGTCATGCCCGGTTTCAAATATAGTATTACCCGTGTTCAGTGAAAAGTGGCAACGGATAAGATATACCCTTGCTTCAAGGCTCCTCATATATGTTGTTCCCAGCTGGATATGGTATATAATAATCTTTCTGAGCCATAAAAACATCCATGAAAGGTGGAATTCATCTGTAAATGAGGAGGAAGAGAGGTAGTAATAGCGTTTGTGTAATGAAATAAGATAAGATTAGTTGAGATAACAAGAAAGGATATCTATGCAAGATAAGATAACTGCACTTAGCGTTATCTACAACTTCTTACTCCCCGAAGCTCATCTTCCAGGGCCTTCATTGTTCAGATAGCCAAATATTGCTGTGTAGAAATCATTTTAGAGCTAGAATATTACATTTGGAAGGGGGGAAGAGGCCTTATTGTGATGTGCAATCCTTGCCGAAAACGGGGACTGACCAAAATCAATGAAAACGGGTGTGGCATTGAATGAAAACAGGTAACTTGAATTATTGTGCACTTTGGACAGCACAATATCATACATCATCGAAAGATTCCTCTGGGAGGAATTTTTTCTACTTCTGGTGTGATAGTTGTCACATTGTCGCATTCCAGAGTTATAAGTGAAATTCACCATTTTCTTTATTTTTGTCCGACACTGTGGTAAGGGCGAGTCCTACGTAACCTCCGGCCTCATAATACACGGAGTTTACAAGAGAGATTAGATGTAGATAAGATATATGATAAACTAAAAGGAGATATACATGTGATAAACCAAACGGAGATATACGTGGAAAACCAGCAGGTTAGAGTCCTCCGTAAACTCCGGCCTCGTAATAAAACAACGCACGCGGGTCCTGTAACTGTGTTGACGAACATGCCATGGTCCCGCGTCTAGTCTTCATCGATTTCAACAAGGGCAATATGCACATATTTGCATTTGACAAGCACTTAGCGTCGTCTCAAACCACCTATTCATTGATTACGAGGCCGGAGGTTTACCGAAGGACTCGTCCTTGCTTAACTCGAGCTCACCGACAGAATTCCGTTTGCAAACCCATTTGGTAACTTCATCACTAAGTTGTGTGACCGGCATTTCGGCATTTCTTCCGTAACATTATTATAACTTTCCGGCCTCGTACTTGCCACGCGGCAGCGATGGCCCAATCCCTTTATATTAATTGGGGGACTGCCTTCATCATTAGTGTTCGCAAACTCGAATGGTCTAGTTCTACCACACAGTGTTTAATGGTCAGTTGAAACCGCGTCTCAATCTTTAAATTTGTAGACTCGAACTTGATTATAACAAACTCCTGAAGCTGGACAAAATCTCGACCAACCATTTTGTTTTGAATCCGCGTTTAACGGATCACTGTTGTCTAGCCCTTGTCAGACGAACCAACTCATGAAGACAGTATAAAAGATGGACGAGGGCTCCGGGGACACCACTCAGATCTTCGAATCAAAACTGCTCACAATGTTCCTCCTCTCCGCTCTCGCTCTTGCTTGTGCAACTCTTGTCGCTGCTACTCCCCTGCTTCCTCGTCAACTTCAGAAAGGTCCCGACTGCGCTCTCAATGCGATGGGCAGGGGTGTATCAATTCAGATAAACGACACCTCTAATCGACACTTTGAACTGGGAGTACATTACATTGATGCTGGTGCTCCTCTCACGGCCTTCAGCTCAATTCATGGCTGGGAACAGCCTGACTTCCTCTTACAGCAGAACGGGCAAGCTAAGCCCAGTTATATCATCAAGTAAGTGCTGCATTTGGATCTTCTAGCCTTTTGGGACAAGAAATTGACGATACTCTGCACTTTTCGTTACCAAGAGATGTCAGCGATCACAACCTCGCGCTGACTTTCCTCGGTCAAAGCAATAGAGCTACGCTTGAACAGGCTTCTGATAGTAGTACTGATGTGTATGTTTCCTTGTGATTTATTCCCTCCTAGTCACCATTGACTGACTCCTTCATCGCTACCCATGTTTAGAACTCAACTTTGGGACTTTTCCTGCGACTTCTGTGACCCAAATGCCGCCACCCGTCCTTCTGGTGTAGTTTTGGGTGGAGTATGTACGATGCATCCCCATAACTATCCCGACTACTGTGTTGGAATTGGATTCCCTATGCGCACGCCTCCCTATCCAGTTGTTACTCCTTGTGACGTGTCCAGGTTGCAGTTCTTTAATGTGGTGATTGGCGATTGAAGGATTCAGGCTCAATGGTAATTGCTGGACTCCATCGGACATGACCTGTTTTGTATATTAAATATACAGTATAATATGCACTTTGGATATGAATAATGAAACGGCTATTGTAAATTTACTGCTCTCCTGACACCAGAAATACCTTTACAGGACTGCACTCGATCATGATACCTTGGGCCGGCTTCCGGGAAGCGTCGAGATGTGCAGCGTACAAGATTGTTCCCAAAATGTAAATTATGCCCCCAGAAATTGAGCAACGTGTTCCTGATACCAGAAAGAGTGGATATACTGAAAATGAAGCAGATTCACAGGTCAGAAGTGGCTGGATTCTTGACCTAGGATTTGGATGATGGTGGTTTGAATAATGCAACAACTCCATGGTGCGCAATCACATCCGTTTATCATCTACCCTTACTGAAACATAGTACTCAGATATAAAACGAAATCCTTTTTCCAGAATGAGCAAACCATCCGGCCTCCGAACATGAACGCGAAGCCAAAGCATCTCCGGACCTGGCATTATAGGAATAAGCAGAGGCTCAAAAAAGTGAATTTGAACAAAAAAGCTTACGAAAAGTTAAGAAAGTTGGAGAAAAGTTGAAGAAAGGCCGTTAAAAGCAGAGTTGTAGTTTTGCTGATGTAGAAATAGGCGGGGATACTAGCAAAGCAAAGACCAAGAATCATACCAAATCTCCCCAGAAGGAAGATGGAAAAAGACGAGCGAGTGGCTGTATACAATCATCTAGTGTATATTCCCAATATATTGAGGAGCGAAGCTGACCGTAAAGAAGCTCCCAACATCGACACCAACGCTCTATACGTCCCATTCAACATCAGTACTAGCTGCACTCGCCATCGCCCTCGAAGCAGAGATACTCGACACCGACATTCGCAAGCAAATGGTGCCCTCTGAACGTGTTTCGGTTATAGACGAGGCCTATCCTCACCTCGTAATATGTTCATCAGTGCACTGTTCATTGTTTGCTTTTCTCAACACCTGGACTCTAGATGGAATGTTCCCGCCTTCTCCAACAATCATGTCTCGAACGAACAGCGAATGCATACAGACTCTTGCTCACTTTTTGGCAAGTCGCAACAGAGATTCCAAGACGCTAATGAAAGACGAATGGTTGGGATGGAGACCGAAGTTGTCAGATGTAAAACGGGATATGGCTATGGTGCGTCTCCTAACAGTTGCTGAGCTCTTTGTTGACGACTTTGATGCAGTTTGAGCCGTACGGCCCTGATGCACAGAGTATAAATCCACCAACGTCGTCGTCAAAGAACCACGCTAGTACACCTCTCAAACCCGCATTACGAACAAGGTCAATCAGGAGCTTGGAGTCCCAAGTAGGAGACGCACTTTCGCTCTCGCTTTCCGAACCAAGAGTCCATTTCACACCGCCTAGCAAAGCCAAGACGAGAGCTACGTCTAAAGGTACTGGCAGCGGAAATGACGCCTCTACGCCAGAAACCCCTACTCGTAGACTCGTCATGGACTCGGTAATGGTACCTAGATGTGGATTGTCTGATTCCCCGTATGCGTTAAATGAAAGCATGTCGGAGAAGGAGATGATTCAGTGAGGATTTGCCCTGCATGCGCATACTTGCCAGTTCTATGGCGAACTTCGATCTAGTCTTTTGTCGTACTTTGCCTTGTTCATCTTGCTTGTCGCCGTCGATTATTCCTATTTGTATTGCATGTATGCGTGGTTTAACCCATTTTTGCTTCGAGTTCTTGTTTGCTCAAGTCCACTGTTTTTTTTTTTCTATTTCCATCTTTGCCTTCTCGCTTGAAATACCCTACCCGGATCACTCGTTGTGCGTACTTGCAATTTTCACAGCTATTACTGTTTCTTCAATTACATTAGAAATGTCAAACTACTTGCCTTGTTTCAGCTATATCGTATTTTAGACTACAATTCTGCATATCAGTAAATTAACAATTTTTTGGAGCGTATAGCAGACATAGAGATATTTATTCTCTATACTACCTATACATATCTGACATCCGAAATTTGTATAGAGTGTGTATATATATATGGGCTCTATCTACTCAATTATATGATTAAAATTTTTTGACTCTAAAAATATCAGTGATGAAGGAGTGTGTTGAAGAGTGCAGGCCTGAATGTGACCAACGCGAAGCAGAAAAGCACGTGTGCAGTCACCTGATAATTTCAAGCGGAGTTTTAAACTTTTGTTGATCACTTCTTCCCTCGTTTCCTTTTCCCCCGCTGTTTCCCCCTTGCTACTTAGCATTGTCCGTCCCAGGCTTTGTTGGCTATGGTGAGTAATTGACTGTATGCTTTGACTCTAATACACTGACAAACAGTTCTACAGTCATTATAAGCTAGGGCATTGTTAGGCATTGTAGGGACTTATACCACTCAGTGCGTGCTCATTATTTTTTGTTGACCTGTTTCTGACTCGATTGTTCTACATGTTTAGGAGTTTGAGGAGATTGGGATTGTGTGAAGGTAGGGTACAGTCTTGGGTGCAGCAGGCTATTTTGATGAGAGTGGTGGGTTTGTGTACATGTCCGGCACGGATGAGGAGTACATTGATGTGGTCTATATGCACTGTATGTACAGAATTAATGCTAGGATCATTCGTGGCCAATATTATTATTATTATTGCGTATGGAAGTGGTATAGAAGTAAAAAAAAAAACAAAAGCCGTAAAAGTTCTATCCCATCTATACTTTTGTATGCATCTATACATTTGTATAGACCAGCACATGCCCCCCTTTTCTATACAGGCTTTTAGTGTATAGAATATGTTAGATCCATACTGTCTATACAGTACTATACAGTACTATACTCCTCTGTAAAGTTGCTGGTCTGCATGCACGCTTCATATAGAAATAGGATCGAATGACGCATCCCAGATCCCACCTACAACCATTGAAGGATATCTATAGGATCTATCTAGATAAATCTTGCTTTGAGCCTCAGTATCATTTACTCCTAAACCCTTATCCGTTACTTGACGATATACCTCTGCTTTAGAATACATAGAATATCAGCTAGCTCCACGTACTGTATAGACGTCTTAATGAATGATAGAATCTCCAGTAGTTTTTTCCCTATACCACGGAGAATAATAATAGTTCGCTAAAGACCCCAATTGAACAGAAGTAGTAGATTCCTATGTTTTATCATTCTCTGTGAATAAAATGTCAACCTTGTCCAGTGGCACCATGTACTGATGTCTGAATCTCATACCTGCAAAGGGAGTGTTGAATTAACCATTGCTACAGAGGGTGAAAATGGGTTTTCTCATAAAAATTTACACAAGCTACTTTTTAATTTCTGGAAGCAATTGATTTACAATAATGGTGTTGGAAACATTGATTTACATTTCTGTCAGAATTCATTTTATACTTATTGTTCTAACCCATATGCTACACAACAGCTTTATACTTCATGATTATCAGTGCAGTCACCTATTGTCATTTGTCATACTACATCACATGGGTTTTATTGTTCTTTGTTCACACCGATTTAGTTACTCTATTATAAGTATTAGGTAAAAATCATGTAATACCTCAAGCAAGCTCAGTGCAAGTGCTAAATATACAATATGTTCAGCTCGATGATGATTATGGTCCTCTTTAATAAATGGAACCACCAATACATGAAGAATGAATAGAGTATCCCATTATCATTGCAACAGCTTGCACCTATAACAGTTATTATCATTTGCACAATATGTGAGAATCTGCACATCAGCAAAAGATGTAACACATTTTTGCACTGTTAAGCAAAAATTGACTCATATCTCAACAACTACACCATTCCCCACCTTGTACTGGGTATTGTTTTAACAAGAAAAATTGCCCCAACAATTCTAACCAGTTGGTTTCAGCAGAAATTGTTTTCTGAGTCATTCATCTCTATGTTCTCAAGACTGTGCATTTGTCCATGGCATGTTTGGTAGATCTTCACAAAATGAGGTTGTGTTCAAGCAAAAAAAAGTCGACAGCACTGTTGGGATAATCTTTCTTGTTCAGGTGATACCCAGTATATAATGAGGAATGGTGTGGTTGTCAAGATATGGGTTGATTTTGCTCAATGGTGCAAAAATGTGTTACATCTTTTGCCGACGTACGGATTCTCACACATTATGCAAATGATAATAAAGGCAGAATTTAATGTAAGATAATTGAATCACTTTTCGTATGTAAAGCGTTAAACTGCCTTTGATACACACACTTATCAAGAGACAATCTAATACCATGATGCAAAATAAACAACAAATATCTTAAAAAGTTCCGTGGCGTCATTGCAGCCCACATCGACAGTATGTCGCTGCTTAAGCCTCATGGCATACCGCATGTCAATCACGCCAGCATTTGCATCAAAGAACTAGAACTTAAAATCTATTCATTCTGAACTTTAAGACTGTCTTTTAAACCTTAAAACTGTCAACTGACAAGTGGACTTCACGTGCATCTGCGCAAGTTCCTCCACGCTGTCATTGTTCACGTCCGATCACTGAAAGCACGCGATTTCAATCTTCGAACTCATCGACACGTATAGCGATGTCTGCCAATACTCCACCAACTAACAAACCCATGAAAAATTGGGTCAAGAAGATGATAGCGCCGTTCTCTGGAAGAAAGCATAAGAAGAATTCGGCCAATATAGCTGCAGGTGCCTCTGAGCCCAATTTGATTACTAGAGGTAGCTTTTTGGGTTCAGGCTCTACTATATCTGTTGCCTCATATCCAGTTCAAAATATTCAAGCATGGGGAACAGAGCAGTCACCTGTTGGCCCAGAATCTCCTGCTGAGACTATTACCACACCACAAGTAATCACTCCCCCTACTCAGCCTCAGACTACAGATCAAATTCCAGGAGTCCAAACTCCAGTGTCCACTGGCAACTATGCCCAGTTAGCTGGAACTGTTATCGGAAAGGGTCTTTCTGTTATGAAAGGAGTTGCTGGATTAGTTCCAGTACCTGGGCTGGGGGCTGCAATCGATGCAATTTGTAAATGTGTCGAATGCTATCATGTAAGTTCTATAGACAGTTGGATGTATTTCTCTGATATATCTCAAACAGCAAGTGACTGAAAATAAGAAGCAACTTGAGGATCTGGTAGCAAACTTGGTATCTAAGTCCAAGTATCTTCAGGAAGAAATGCAGAAGAATAACTCTTCTGAGTTGAATAAACATTTCGAAGTGTTAGCAGGGTAAGAATTTCAACAAGTATATTAAATCAGCTACTTTATTCTTTTCAGAAAACTAACGTTGATTCATCAACAAGTCAACAATAAGCAAGATGATCAGTCAATGCTCAGACGCCTGCAGAAAATAGCTGATCCAGATAAAATTGCAGCTGAAATTGCTGATTATGGCAAACAAGTAGAGAGTGTTTATGATGATTGCAAGGTAAGTTATATTCTTCAAAATCAACTTTTTCTCAATGATTTTTTTAGACGGAAGTTTTGTTCTCCATTGAGAGAAATACAAGTATGATTCTGGAGGCAAGTATATCAATGCAGATAAAGCTGTTAAACATCAATATTAATCAATTCTATTAGGACCTCCTGTTTCGCAAGCTCAATCATTCACCTCAGGCACTTCATGATGCTGATAATACTGGAACTCGTGTTCTGTCAAGCTGCACTGAAGGAACTAGAACACATATCCTCAATGAGATTGAAAATTGGGCAAATGATCCTTTAGCCTCACAAGGATACTGGATGTGTGGCATGGCAGGAACAGGAAAAAGTACCATTGCAAAATCAGTTTGTCTGATGCTGAAAAAAAGGGTACTTGGAGCTTCATTTTTTTGCTCTAGACAGATTCTTGAGTGCAGAGATCATACTAGAATCATTCCTACTATTTCACATCAACTTGCAAAATATTCTTGTACCTTTGCTGAGAAGGTTTTGCAAGAATTGAAAGATGATGAGGATCTTGCCACCAAGACACCTGACATCCAGTTGGAGAAACTTTTGATTGGTCCATGGAATGCTGCGGTAATGTCACAAAGATTCAAGATTGTAACACCAGTGGTCATTATTGATGCATTGGATGAATGTGAGAGTATTGAATCTGTACTTGAAGTATTGGTTCCTGCTGTCCAGAATGGAAAGATGCCAGGTCTAAGATTTTTTATGACAAGCCGTCCAGAGCTGCATGTGGATCAGCATATCAAAGCACCTATTGAAAAATTTTATCTCCATAATGTTGAGGAGTCCTTGGTCCAGAGTGATATTTTAGTATATCTCAATGATCAGGTTCAGAGGCAGAATATTCCTATTACTGAAAATGATGTCAAAAGGCTGGCTGAGAAATCTGGAAAACTGTTCATTTATGCAGCTACAGCATTGAAATATATCAGCCAAATTAAGGGAAGAGAAGAATCAAGGTTGGATAAAATTCTGAAAGCTAGTCACATACCTGGAGACCAGACTGGAAGCTTGAATAGGCTTTATCATGAGATTGTGGATGCTGCAATTATTGAAGATGAGTCAGATGAAAGGGAGCAAGTTCTCAAGATGATCTACACTGCTCTGTCCACTGGAACTCAAGTATCTTGTGGTATAATTGCAAAATTGCTCAGATATCCGTTAAATCTTGTGAAGTCAGTAATGATGAGATTGCAATCAGTTCTTTATATTGACAATGTAAAAGAAGTAATTTATGTTCTGCATGCATCCTTTGTGGATTACATTTTCTCAAAGGAAAGAGCAGGAAAGTTGGGTTGTGACATTCAAGCACAACATGTTTCCCTGGCCAACTCCTGTTTGGACCTGATGGAGAATCAACTGAAATTCAATATCTGTAATCTTCCATCATCATTTGTGAAAGATGTAGATGTCCCGAATATAGAGAATATAATAAAACAAAAAATTGATGAAGGATTGTGGTACTCTTGCAATTTTTGGGAGTATCATTTGAGCCATGCAAGTTTAGGTGAAAAAATTATCTCCAGAGTGAAAACATTCTTGGATAGAAAACTTCTACTCTGGATTGAAACAATGGTTTTAATGGGAAGAATAAATGGTGGACAGAAATACAAACATCAAGGTGCCCCAGCATGTATTGAAATTCTCAATTCTTGTTCAAAGGTATGTGATCTCAGAGTATTTTTACACCCAGATCTAATGCAAAATGTTTAGATTGAGAAGCTGCAAGAGTTGAATGAAGTGATTCAAAATATACAATCATTCATAAATGCTTTCAGCCAGAGTAAAGTAAAAGATATGACGCCTCATCTATATTTAAGCATACTCCCATGGTGGTCAGAGGAAATTCCATCAGCAAAATTTTTGCAAAGGGGACTGAAAGTCAAAGTAAAAACTAAGCAGACCAATGTTATGTATTGGAACACACCTTCCCAAGTCAACTGCATCAGCATCTCCCCAGATGGAAGGAAGCTTGTCACAGCCCTTTCTAATCACATGTGTGTAATCTGGGATACAATTACTGGTGTTAAAATTGGAAATACCCTTGAAGGACATAATGATACAGTCAATTCTGTAGTATTCTCATTTGATGGGACAAAAATTGTGTCTGGTTCAAATGATAAAACTATCAAAATTTGGGACTTGAAAGCTGATACATTAATTTTGACCTTGACAGGACATGAGAGCAGTGTATTATCTGTAGCCATTGCTCAAAAGGGATCTCACATTGCCTCAGCCTCCAGTGACAACACAGTAAGAATCTGGAATGCAAATACTGGAGTTGCAATTGGTAATCCTCTGAAAGGGCATACAGATCAGGTCAGATCTGTACAATTTTCTCCTATTGGCCAACGGGTTGTTTCATGCTCGAATGATCAAACCATCAGAGTTTGGGATGCAACTACTGGAGAACCACTTTGTAGTCCCCTACATGGGCACCACTATTATGTCCTTTCTGTTGCATTTTCTCCAAGTGAACAACAAATTGTCTCTGGTTCTGCAGATAGAACTGTAATAATCTGGGACACTCAAAATTGGACACAAATCAGAAAATTGCAAGGTCACTCAGACTGGGTCAGATCAGTATCATTCTCTCCAGATGGTGAAAAAATCATATCAGGCTCTGATGACAAAACAGTAAGAATCTGGGATGCAAAAACTGAAGCTCAAATTGGCAACCCACTTCAAGGTCACAATGATTGTGTCAACTCTGTAGCCTTTTCACTAGATGGAAATCTAATTTTTTCTGGTTCTGATGACAAGACTGTGAGGATCTGGAATCCAAAGACAGGAGCTGCAGTTGCAAATTCATTTTGTGGTCATGATGGTTATGTTTATTCTGTGGCATTTTCTCCAAATGGATCTTATATTGTGTCTGGCTCTTATGATAATACAGTTAGGGTATGGGATGCTAATACAGGAGCTGCAATTGGGGATCAATTTCAGGGCCATGGGAGATTAGTCAAATCTGTAGCAATTTCTCATAATGGAGAAAAGATTGCATCAGGGTCATGGGATAATACTGTGAGAATATGGGATTCAAAGACTGGATCACAGATTGGAGATCCCCTTCAACACCCAGATGGTGTGTATTCAGTATCATTTTCTCCAGATGGAAAATATATTGCATCAGGATCATATAATAAAGCAGTAAGAATATGGGAGACAAATACAGGAGCACTGTTGAAAACTCTTTCTGGTCATAAAGGCATAGTTCAGTCTGTTGTTTTTTCACCAGATGGAAATAAAATTGTATCTGGCTCTTCAGACAATACAGTGAGGCTTTGGGATGTAAATTCTGGAAATGCTATTGGAGACCCTATCTCTGGCAATGAGGGTTCAGTGTATTGTGTGGCATTTTCTCCAGATGGACAAAAAATTATATCCAGCTCTGGAGATGGGAAAATAAGAATTTGGAATGCAGAGGCTGGGACTACTATTTGTGATCCTCTACAACGGCATAGAGGATGTGTGAGGTCTGTTACATTTTCTTCTGATGGAAACTGGATTGTGTCTGGTGCAGATGACAAGACAGTGAGAATTTGGGATGCAGAAACTGGAGCTGCTGTTGGCAGACCATTTCAAGGCCATACACATAGTGTTTATTCAGTAGCATTTTCTCCAGATGGAAAGAGACTTGTCTCTTGTTCTAGGGATAGGACAATAAGAGTTTGGAATATTATGAATGAGACACCTGTTGGATCTCATTCAACTTGTAACCAACAATCTGTACTCCCAGCTCAGCAGAGCCCTGTGGATGCATTTTTCAAACAGGGTGCTAGTGATCAGAGTGGTCAACAGAATACTATTGGTCCTGGTAAGTTTGAGATTTTGAGATCTATTATTTCCTTCATTAGTCTAATTTGCATTTTCCAGGGACTAATTGGACTTTACATGATAATGGATGGGTTTATTTTCCAAATGAAGAAAATGGAATTGTTTGGATCCCTCCTCAGTTTAGAACAAATTTGTCTGCTGAAGACACCCATTTTATCATTGTGAAGGATGCAGGATATAACAAGGTTGAACTCAATGATCATGTCTATGGAAATGGCTGGGCTCAATGCTACTCTGAAGAATGAACCAGCCCTCTGTTTGAAATTTGGATGGCCATTCAGTACATCTTAATATAGTTTGTGTATTTGTGTTCTTTTTCCATATGTTTCCCTTATATTGTGATTTGACTTTTACTTGCAAAGTATGTACTTTAGGTAATGTCATTTTTGAATATATGCTTGCATTTGACCTTTGTTTTGCTTTGATTTAGGAGTATCATATGGTATAACAAAAATCCGAGTGGTATAGACCTAATGAAAGTAGGTGGGTCATTGATGAAATGGTGATATTCTATTTGAGACATACACTGATGTGTAGAACGGTCCCGGCAGTAATTGATGTATCTATCTTTGAATAGATAAATAAGAGCTAATTGAACATTTCATTGTAAATGCGGCCGAGGGGCATATTGACTGCGCGGAGCTTTACATCTAAACAGTTTAAGCTCATGGTAGCCAGTGTTCCACTTAAGGGTCAAAGCCTTAAACCATTTAAGCCTTATATGCCCTTAACTTTAAACCTTAAGAACTTACCTTGGAAAGTTTAAGGCTTAGCTAAGCCTTAAGCCACAAGCGAAAAGTCAGGCTGCCACCCATAATATCCCAGTCATTGTTTCCCACAGCAAGGAAAAATTTTCGCACTCAATACTACCTATCTGTTCCTCATGTCTACTCTAACAAACCCATTATGGCAATATTTCTGCAAGGGAGAATGGAAAACTCTGCTCACCATGAAACTTGATGTAAGGCTTATGTCAAACACCATCAACAAGGGCAACAGGAGCTGGAGGATTTCGACAGACATTTGATGCTCTCCTGCACATTACCAAACCAGCGGCACTTACTTTGTGGATACTTTTTGGCAGGCTCCCAAAGCAGCAACAGGTTTCTCAGGCCCAAATCAATGAATAGGAGGTACTTATGGAAGCATTGGCTGATGCAGAAGAGGATGAGAGAGCTGATGATGGTGCAGTAGAGATTGATTTAGATGAAGAGTACACAGGTTAGCTTATAATTTGCGCCTTAGTCTTCATAATATTTCTACAAATTTTTTGGATTTAACCTTTAAAGAAAGGCCTTAAATAATGCCCTTAAGCTTAAATAAACCTTAAACATTCAAAAACCTGTATTTAAGGCCTTAATGTGGAACACTGATGGTAGCTGGTGCATGATGACGTTTGGCAGAGTTTGGAGTTTAGACCGGGTATAGCAATCCGAAAGATCCATACAAATTCGCCGAAGATGAATCTGGATAAAAATCCCAGCCAGACGTGTGGGGCTGCTATTTATACCAAGTAATAAAGATGGCCGCACTCGTTGGTTCGAGAACAGAGAGCGGGCTGCACACCCTGGATACCTATCTCGTATGAAAGCTATGTGAACAAGACTAGAAGAACTGGGACCCCTGATCAGTATAATTCCCGCTACCGTAAGGTATAGGGTCTTATGGGACGAATCCAGACTGCCAGTTTTCTTCTATCGATCGATTTGGCGGTAAAAGCCCACGCGTTGCATAGTCCTGCTTACCCTCTGAGCCCCTGTGGGCCAAAGGCCGACGACCCAAAGGCCATTCGGTGGTTCATCGCAGAAGGAAGGTGCCGCGTTCACACGCCCGAATTTGCTGAGTGTTACGTAATTGGCAACTCCTTTTCAATCCCCACTCCGAGTCGCTCTATCGGAATGCACAACGACTCTATGGTGCGTAATCACATCCATATACCATCTACTCTTACTGGAACATCGTAAGCAGATATAGAACGAGTACCCTTTCTTCAAAATGAGCAAACCATCCGGCCTTCGGACTCGAACGCGAAGTCAAAGCATCTCGGGGCCCATTATAGGAATAGGCGGAGATACTAGCAAAGCAAAGACCAAGAATGACACCAAATCTCGAGAGAAGGAAGATGGAAAAAGACGAACGAGTGGTCGTTTACAACCGTCTGGCCATGGTGTGTATTCATACCAAATATCTTGGAAGCGAAACTGACTGTAAAGAAGCTCCCAACATCGACACCAACGCTCTCTACGTCCCACTCAATGCTGCACTCGCCATCGCTCTAAAAACAGAGATACTCGACACCGACATTCGCAAGCAAATGGTGCCCTCTGAACGTGTTTCAGTTATAGATGAGGCCCATCCTCACCTCGTAATACGTTCATCAGTGCACTGTTCATCGTTTGCTTTTCTCAACACCTGGACTCTAGATGGAATTTTCCCGCATTCTCCAACAATCAGGTCTCGAGCGACCAGCGAACGCATACAGGCTCTTGCTCACTTTTTGGCAAATCGCAACGGAGATTCCGTCGACGCTAGTGAAGGATGAATGGTTGGGATGGAGACCGAAGCTGTCAGATGTTAAACGGGATATTGCTAAGGTGCGTCTCCTAACAGTCGCTGAGCTCCTTCGTTGACGACTTGGTTGCAGTTTGAGCCGTACGGTCCTGACGCACAGAGTATACACCCACCAATGTCGTCGTCGTCGAAGAACCGCACTAGTACTCCTCTCAAACCCGCATTACGAACAAGGTCAATCAGGAGCTTGGAGTCCCAAGTAGGAGACCCGCTTTCGCTCTCGCTTTCCGAACCAAGAGTCCATTTCACACCGCCCAGCAAAGCCAAGACAAGAGCTACGTCTAAAGGTACTGGCAATGGAAACAACGCCTCGACGCCAGAAACCCCTACTCGTAGACTCATCATGGACTCGGTAATGGTACCTAGACGTGGATCGTCTGAATCCCCCCTAGGCGTCAAACGGAAGCGCGTCGGAGAAGGAGAGGGTGATTCGGTGAGGATTCGTTCTTCATCCATTTTTTTCACAAACACTCAACCCTTCCTCAGAGCCGAAATCTTATGCTGCCTTTGGTTTCCTCCTCAAAGCAAATCCGTCCAAAACCCAGACCACCTCCTAAACGTCCGCGCCTCGCCTCCACAACCCAAACGCAAGGCGAGAATAACGACGAGGGAGGACCAAACTCGGACTCTGATGCAGAAGACGAAGACGAAGTCCAAGATGCCCTCGCTGGACTTATAGACACCGACGTGGATTCTGTCATTGATGATGGTGATGATAATGAAATGCTTTCACCGCGTACTGTGATTCCAAAGGGGAAGCGGAAAACTCGGACTCGGACTCGGACTCGTACCTCTGCTGCTTCTGTCCAAGATGCTTTGTTACCTGGACCCTCGAGGAGTATGCGTTTCGGGACGAGTGGTAGTGGTTCTCGTCCTATGGGTGTTGCTTCCAATGTGGATTCTGGTGTAGACGGAGCTCAATCAGAACATCCTTCCAACCCGTTTTTTGATGATACACCTCACAAGGTACGTGTTGCCTCCTACATTCATCATCAGCCTTTCTCTCCGCATTACTCATATCGTGTATCCCTTTGCTCTATTCTCTAGCTCTCATTCCGCTGCCTAACCTGCGTATCCCACGGAGACAAAAACTGCACATTCTCAGGGTGGAACGAGCGTTGTAATAACTGTAAACTCAAGAAACGAGGAAACTGTACGTTCAAGTATTCTTCCGTGAAAGAAGATAAGGAAGCTGCGAGAGAGTCTTCATGGGGAACAGTCGATGGTACGCCGCGCTTTCTTCTCTTTAAGTTTAACCCTAAACTCGGACACTGATAATCATTAACCATTGGTTGGGTAGACTACCGCTCCCTCTTAACTCAAACCCTCACACTCGACTCTGCTGCACGTGCTGCAGCTCAATCCGCGCGGACGTTGTTTGAAGCGAGGGATAGGGAGGTGAATGAGATACGTGGGTTGTTGGAGAGGGATTTGAAGGATTTCGAGGGGGATTTGGGGTTTTTGGATGAAGTTGTGGATGGTTTCGGGAGTGATGAGGAGGGCCCTGTGGGTGTGGGTGGGTTGTTAAAGGGGATGATTGAGTGGGTGAAGGGGAGGGGAGGTGGAGGTGGACACGGGGAGTAGATGCGAAGAATCAACGTGGAATCGACTGGTTTTCTTGGTGCCAGATTTGGACCTTGTTTCTTGATAGAAATTGTACTTGCACGAATATTTGTAGATTAGAATACTGTAGTGTTGTGTACTTACCCCAATGAGCTTTTAGTGCATAGTTGTACCTCCCTTTTTGTTTCTATCGGTTCTTCCAAAGTTACTCGACGATTATTTTTCAAGCAAAAAAATCAACCAAGGGATTGGGGGTGCCGTGGACCGAACGCGGGACCTTCAGAACTTCCAGATGAGCTACACCCCCGCCGATTTCTTGGAGAACTCTGTGATATTGCAAGGGGCCTGATGAATCCTGCTTGACCTCATCTTGAAAATTACGGCAACTTTTAACTGCCTTTTATACTGTAATGTCTGTAAAATTATCTGTGTATGATATTGCAAAAACACAAAGAAATGGACAAATAAATGACAGGTTTGAATTATTCAAATGCAGTGCTTTACTTTATGATCTGTTCAGGAAAATTCAACGTGAAATTGCATTCTTACATATGGGGGTATTACATGAGGACAATCCAGACTGAAATCTTTGCACTAGACCTGCAACTTAGGTCCTTCAAAATTTCGAAATATGGCGCAAGCTCCGCTTGTGTAAAACTTCGAAAAATGAAGGGCCGATGGTCACAGGCACATGGTTCGTGTCAAATAAGGTTTTCGGCTTTTCCTACTTTGAACGAATCGACGATATGTGGCTGTGCATGTAGTCTTGACGCATATATAAGTACAAGTCTATCAGACGCTCATAGCTTGATACTATCCTTCCCGTCCCACGTCATCCTTCCCATGGCTGATTATGTCGAGCAGCTTCATTCGTCTCTGACTCAAATGAATAACAGTCAAGACAAACTTTCAGCGCTCCTATCAGCAATGAAACTCGGAGAAGATATTGATGACCAGGAAAATACGTTTGAACAAATGATGGGGCTCGCTCAGAGACATGGTTTGGAGAAGGAGTTTGTTTCCTCAATGTTTCCGGGGAGATTAGGTATACAGGATCAACCTCCATTGCCAAAGTCGAATCATCCAGTTCGACTGGAATGTGGAAATTTTGACATGCAGGAATCTCATCGCTGCAGGGAACCTGCCGTCAAAACCTGTAGCGGCTGTCGTCTGGTCGGTTACTGCTCGCATAAATGTCAGAAAGAACATTGGTCGAGACATAAGCTTGGTCAGTTGTTTAATAAAATTGATTCAGATTAAGACAATCTTAAATATTTTTTAGACTGCAAGAGTCCCTGGAGAGAAGAAGACTGGCAGCCAAGATGGGTCCATGAGAAACGCACACCCCAATTTTTTAGGAAAACAATGGAACCTAACCTCAGAACATTTGGTTTCTCCTTCCACCTGTAAGATAACTTTTCCTTCTTTCGATTCAACTCACAGAGCAGTATTTAAGCTGGGGAAATATGCCTGCTTTTGATGTCTTGAATTTAAACAACAATGAAGGTTTAAGGGAGTCGGTTTCTCGGGATTTCTCGCTTGCATTTATCGGTATGTCATATATTCAAGTGTTGGAAAGACAGCCTTTGTGATTGCCTACAGCCTCTGGAGATCTGAGGAATGTAATAAGGACCGTCAACGAGCTCCCGGAGGATTACCAAGGCACTATAAACATGCTGATTAACGATTTCAACCCAGTGGTAGTCAGCCGAAACTTCCTGATTCTGATGATTTTGGGTTTATTGTCAGACATAGTGAGTTGAGGGTACCACGTTTCTTTCCTGTCAACCCTCATAGAATTTATTCCAACAGGATGAAGCTACTGAGCTTGCACTGCATCTCTGGTACTCCGTTTTCCTCCCAGAGTCGTGGAATACCCACGTTTTAACGATCCTTGAGGCGGTCAGGTTCGAACTTGATCGCAGTCACCGGTTCTCTTTCGGTCCAAACTCAAACTTGAACATAACATTCTCAAACGATACAAAAGGGGGCATCGTTGCAGCTTTGATGATGGATGTCTCTGGTACCCTGACTCCAGAGACCGCCAAAACTGCCCTGTACCAAGTCATGTTGGCTCCCGAACGCGTGGATTATCGAGACCGTTATTATTTCCAATTGAAACCGTCACATCGATTGGCGGTTCAAAGATGGCGGGAAACAGGATTACTCCATCCCTTTGGAGCATCTAATGCACATTTAAATCAACCCAATACATGGTTGTTCACTCCTGGAGGCAAGCACCTCTTATTGAAAGATAGTGCTTCCCCAATTCAAGGCTGGGAGTAGGTCAATTTGCTATTGAAGAGTAATGGCTTAATTTACTATTTGCAGTATCAGGGCAGCCTTTGAAGCAGGAAAAGCTCATGGAACAAGTACAGACGATATCATGGGCTGCGTCTACTTTTATGTCAAACACCAACTTCGTACTTTTGCTAATCGGCTGCGGAACTTTAATATCAATATCTCACTCACAGACCGCGATGCTGTGAATCTCGTAACAGATATTCGCAATGGGAGAATATCTGGAGTTCCACGAACAGCTTTATTCGACAGGATTGAAGTGTCTAATGTTGTCGACGAGAACTACATTGGCTTGAAACGCGTTTTGGATGCATGGGGTCCTTTAGTCAACAGAGCAAACAAGGAAGCAGCTTTAATAGGCCTTTTCATGAACTGGTATACACTCCCATCTGGCCCGGGGGCAGGAATGTCACTTGAGGACAAAATGTCTCCTCTTGATAGATTGAAATTGATGGACACATTCAAAAAAAAGTTCCCGGTGAGTAATCTTAATGTTTTTGATACTTGTTCTCCTCGGTTGACAGATTCTGGGACTTAGGAACGTTTTCCTCATATGAAACCCTCAAACAAACAGATGAGACATGATCCTGCCATACTAGCTGCCGAGAAATGTATACACATATGCAACGAGAGTTCGAGAGAATTTCTCGATTATCTTCAAAGAAAAGGTGGAACAAAAGCAGCCAAGGACACAGGCTTAACATTAAGAATGGTTAACAAAATAGTCTCACCAGTAAGTCCGATTTTCACCATTTTATGTGTGAAATGGATTTCAAAATATTTAGCGGTTTGGTACACGACTTGGGTCACCACTGAATGCTCTTCCGGAAAGTTTGCGTGAAGGAGGTAAATATGCTCTTGTAAGTCAGCACATGGTTCTAAGGTGAATTAGGACCATCTGAATGATTATGCAGATATCTTTATATTTTCTTTCATGGCACGAGCGCTATGCGGAATGGGTGCCGAAAATATAGAGATCAGGTTTTTCATTGTCAGAACAAATATAGGTATCTCTGTTCCATGAGACTAGTCATTTATATACTTCATATCTTTAAAATTACTTATGGCTTCACTTTGTTATGTGAAATAAAAGAATTAAATATGCAAATCTCTCTTGGCTGGACATTCATTGCGTCATGGCCCTTGTTTCAAAGAATCAATTTATTTATTTCTGTTGCAATGTCCATTTCGGGTCACCAGGAACTCAAGATGCGTGTCAAGATGCAGCATCTTGACGGGTACGTAAAGTAATACATTTGCATCTTGACTTGCATGAGTATTACCGTACCCTTGCAGAATACTTGTATTCACTTATGGTCACATATTTTTTTTTAGCTATGTTACACTTCATTAGCCAATACAAGTATTTAGTTCCTGTGTTCAATCCTGTCATATCCCAAATTCTTTAGTGATCTTTTGAAAACTGACTTACAAAGCTAGACTAGGAGCCCATTATATCTATAGATCACACATCTATGATAGAATTGGATATTTCTGAGGATTTATTTCTGTATTAGACTATATTTTGACCAATGTAAATGGATTTTGAGTGTTAATTAATGCACCTTTCTAAAGCACACCCTAACATAGCACATCTTAAAAAATCTTGACATTGGGCAAACCCCAACTGCATCTTGAAGCATCTTGAATGCATCTTGAGTGCATCTTGAGGCATCTTGAAACATCTCGAGTGCAGTGCATCTTGAGGCATCTTGAAACATCTCGAGTGCATCTTGAGTGCATCTTGAGTGCATCTTACATCTTGACTGCATCTTAACTGCATCTCGACTGCATCTTGAGCACATCTTGAAGCATCTAGGATGCACCCTGATATATCACACCTTGCTTGAAATTGTGTCAATATATAACTGGACAAACAATAGCAGAATTCAAATCTTTGACCTGACTTTGTTTTCTTAGTTATATCTTTACTACATTTCTTACGTCAAATATCTGAATATTACTTACACACTGTGACAACAAAAGCATATCAACTGGAACAAATCTATGGATAAGGGTTTTTGTATAAAATGCTAGTGAATGACCATTGCTACAAGATCTCTACAGGGATGATAATCCATCCAGTTCAAACTTTGGCAATATTTAAGTATATGTCAGAATGAGCAGAAAACCCCCCTATCCTTGTCTATATTCTCACTATGGGCATCAGTGGTACTTATAGTAGCACTATTCTGTAATAGTCTGGTATAGTATCATTTCGTCAAAAGATGATACAGACCTAAATTACTGAAAATCTGGGCTTATAGACATGTACAAGAGGTTCTTCTACACAAATTGATATATTCTCAAATTTTTGTGACTGTTGAGCTATAAAGGAAGAATTCTTTGAGCAAGCAAACTGATGACTCCTAAAGTATTTTGTTTCTGGGAACAATTATACTCAAACTCACCTGAAACATTACTTTTCAAACATGATGTTCTTGAGAAAATTGCAATTAAACATACTAAATTGAAAGATAATATTCAGTACTGCAATATAAACTGCAATATAATTAATACTTATTGTGATACCATTTGTTCAAAAAATAGTAATTTGTGCATAAGATGGCAAAAATCCAATCTGTGTTTATAGACATGTGCTAGGAGGCTCAGACTTTCTGCACAAGTTGATAAAATCTCAAGTTGTTGGGCTATAAAGAGAATTTACTATCACACTGTATCATATTTGTTTTGTACAGATTCCTACCACTTATGAGAACAATCTTTACTATCACACTGAAGTCTCAAAAGGGAGCTCAAACTGGTAAACATAGTAGGTATCAATAGCAGGAGAAAATAATAATGACAACGGCATCTTTACAATGCCTCTATCAGTTCAATGACTATTCATGCGTGAGAAAATAGTCATGGGTTGACAGCATCTTAACGGCATCTTTAGCGCATCTTTAATGCATCTTGACTGCGTCTCGAACGCATCTTGGTTGCATCTTGAAAAACTATGTGCCCGTCTATTTCCATTTTCGTGAGGTTCCTCATGTCAGCAAAAAATATGCAATACAATATATAGATTGTCGCGAAGAGGCGACAACGAGAGGGTAAACGAGAGCGAGACGAGAACGAGAGACCTTAACACAAACTAGTCCGAATAGACCAAGTTAGATTAGGAGAGTAGAAGAATACAAAGCATACCTAGTCCGAATAGACCAAGAGGTCAAGATGAGGACTAGGTTACAGGTTACGGAGTTTAAATACGGTTGTACAGAGATCGGAGATGTGAAACTAGGGCTAAGGGCCTACAGCACTACTAACGCATGTTCGGGAAAGATTGTGGTAAGGCTATGGAAAGGTTGTGGCAAGTATGATCGAAAGGGAAATGAAAGAAAGGTGTATACAAGGTGTAAAGGTGCGAGGCAGCGATAAGGCTGCACATACTGCGTGTTTAAGGTTTAAGGTTTGGAATTAAGGTTTTAAAGGTAATGGTAAACAGGAACATACAAATGTAAATGTCTGAAAATAAAGGAAAAATGAATATTAGTAATTGGAATAAAATGTTGGTATTTAATCTTCACGACATTACCCCCCTCCTTAGAGTCGATTGTCCTCGATGACTAGATTCTGGGTGCATCTGGGTGTTTTTTATGAAATGCAGTTATTGATCGTTTAGCATTTGTCAGATTTGTTACTGGTTCCCATGAATTATGTCCTTCATCGTATCCTTTCCACTTCACCAGGTATTCGATCCTCCTCCATCTAATCCGACTATCCAATAATTTCTCCACCTTGTACTCGGGTTCATCGTCTTCTTCTAGGTAGACTGGTTCTGGCTCCACTTCTAATTTCCCGTTAATAATGTTGCCTTTGAACGGGTAAAGCTTATCGACGTGAAAGACGGGGTGTATTCGTTCTAGGGACTTGGGTAGATCCAGTTTGTAGTCTAAGTTTCCGAGCTTCTCAATGACTTCGTATGGTCCCAGTTGTCGGTCTCCTAGCTTTTCACTGGAAAGTTGGAGGTTGATATCCTCGGCACTAAGCCAGACATGGTCTCCGACTTTGAATTGATGTGCCTTCTTTTTTCCTCGTTCAAAACCCTCTTTCATCCTTCTTTTTGCTAAGTGTAAAGCTGCCCCTGCATCTCTCCTCGCTTCTCTTAATACTTCGATCCGCTGTTCGATACTCACATTCCCTGTTCGTCTTCCTACGGGGATATTGAAGTGTGGTAGGTATCCATAGGTTATTTCGAAGGGTGCTAAACCATGGGCTGAATGGGTTCGAGAATTGATTACAAACTCTGCCATGGGGGGGTGCTCGACCCAGTCGTCTTGCCTTCGGTTTACGAATATCCGTAAATACTTTTCTACTTCTTGATTTGCCCTCTCCGTCTGCCCATTTGACTGAGGTCGGTATCCCGAGGTTAAGGTTGATTGGATGCCCAGCCTTTTGAGTAGTAATCTCATTACCGCGGCTGCGAATTGCGGTCCCCTGTCTGAAATCATTCGTAGTGGCAGTCCATGGAGTCGAAAGATCTCTTTGTAGTATAGATCGGCAGCTCCTTCCGTGGTCAGGTTCAAGTGACAAGGTATAGTGTGCAGTTGTTTACCGAAGTGGTCTGTACAGACCATTATAGCGTCGTAGCCTTGAGATTTTGGGAGTTGTGTGATTAAGTCGACTCCTACAAACTCCCATGGGCCTTCAGGGACCTCCAGGGGCTCCATCACCGCTCTCGGGTGTCTTTGTAGCTTTTTCCTCATGCATACATCACACCCTTCCACAAATTTCTCTATGAACGCTCTCATGGACGGCCACCAGTAATGAGTGCTGACCAGGTTGAAGGTTGCGTGTTTTCCTCCATGCCCGGCGGTCGGTGCGTCATGACACTGCCTTACTACCTCCTTTCTTAATTCCTCTTCTGGTGGGACATATACTCTCCCCCGATGGTAAATTAACCCTCCGTCCTCTTCCCATTCTGCTATTCCATCCGCTAGTCTCTTCAGCCCCCCCTTCTTTAATTCTTTCAGCCCTTCTACTACTTCGGCTTCTCTTGCAGCGGCTCGGCGGATCTTCTCTTCCAATGGGTTATTAAAATGGGATGCGGCTAGCTTCATGAAGTGTTCCGGTCGTAGTACCGTCCGCTTAATATTATCTTCCTCGTCAGAAACTTGGTGTAGCGGAGAGCGGGACAGGGCGTCTGCTAAGACGTTGGCTTTGCCTGGTTTATGTATTAATGTGAAGTTGAAGTTGGCTAGCTTCAAGGCCCATCGGGCTTGTCTTCTACTGTACTATTTCGATCAACTGTTCAGTCACGCATCACAGGCCTGCCTGAACAGTTCAATTTTTGTAGTTGATCACACATCACAAGGAGTTTTGAACTGTGTGACCAATTCCTATTTCATTAAAGATATCAATAAAAAATACTTGAAAATTCCAGCTTTTCTCCATGTAGCATTTGTTCTGCTACTTGATTTTGCTAGTATGTATTTACACTGAACTTTGTCAAAAATCCTGCTAGAATGAGCTAAAAATGGGTCAAAATGAACTAAATTTTTTTTCATCATGGCCAGACCTGGGGACTGAACACAGTGAACTGGAGGTGAAGATCATCACACGTCACACCCACTGAACAGTTGATCGAAATAGTACAGTACTCTGGGCCGTTCTCCAATAGCGTAGGTTATCATGATCGGTGATTACTTTGAATGGCTCCGGGAGTCCTTCTAAGTAGTGTCTCCACTCTTTTAGAGCTTCGATAATTGCTAGCATTTCTCGATCATGAATCTCGTAGTTCCGCTGGTGTTCATCCATGGAGGCGGACCGGAACGCGATAGGGTGCCAAAGTCCATCTTCGAGTTTCTGCATAATAACTCCTCCTGTGGCAAAACCCGAGGCGTCTACATCAATACGAGTAGGCCGGTCTGGGTTCCACAGCGTAAGTATCGGGGCTGAAATGAATCGGTCCCTAAGTTCTTCGAAGGCCTGCTGTTGTTTAAGTCCCCATTGGAACACAACTCCCTTTTTTGTGAGGTCATGTAGGGGCCTTGCCACGTCTGAGAATCCTTGTATGAATCTCCTGTAGAAATTGGCGAATCCAATGAAGCCTCGTACTTCTCGGATACTCTTGGGTACAGGCCATTTTCTAACGGCTTCTACTTTGGCTGGGTCCATTCGCACTTCTCCGTATCTAATTACGAGCCCTAGATACTCAATCTCCTCTTTTTCAAACTCGCACTTCTCCGGCCTTAAGTATAAATCATACTCTTCTAGCCTTCTAAGGACTTCCCTCGTGATCTCTCTATGCTCCTCTCTGGTACTCGTGAAGATGAGGATATCATCCAAGTATACCGCCACTTTTCCTGCCGCGATTAGGTCCCCAAAAATAGAATTCATAAGAGTCTGAAAGGTGGCGGGCGAGTTGGTCAGCCCAAAGAACATCACTTTTGGCTCAAACAGCCCTCGGTTGGTCGCAAAGGCTGCCTTCCATTCATCTCCTTCTCGGATCTGTATGTTGTTGTATCCCCATCAGACGTCAAACTTGGTGAAGTACTTGGCTTCTTGAAGTCGATTAATGATGTCTTGGACTAGGGGTAGGGGGTATCGGTTTCGAATGGTGAATTCATTGAGTTTCCGGTAGTCCTGAACGAATCTGAGCTTGCTGTCCTTTTTTTTGATAAAGAATACAGGGGAGGCGACGGGGGATTTAGAGGTCTGAATGTACCCCTTTTGCAGGTTGTCTTCTAAGAATCTTTCAAGCTCTTGCTGTTCATTCACCGACATGGGGTACACTTTGGTTCAAATGGAGGCGGGTGCTCCTGGTGTCAACTCAATTGCATGATCCCAAGGCTGATGGGCCGGAAGTCTTTCGGATTCTTCCTCGGAGAAAACTTTGTGGAACTCTCGGTAGGCTTCCGGTATCATCTCTTCCAACGTCTTCTTTTCCTTCCCTTTCGCGGCTTCTTCTGCAATTTGCTGGGAGTAAGTTACTCCCGCTGCACACCATACTTCGTCTTCCAGTTCCTCGATTACTCCTTCTCTCCTCCACTCTCTGCGTTGTTTTCGGTTTGCTTTAATTTTTACCGGGGTTAGCAGAGGTCCTCCTTCCTCTTCCTTCGTTGCTCTGGCTTTCACATCTTCTTCCGTTGCCCAGAAGTCGTCATCGTCATAGATGCGGTCACTCCTCCCTCGAACTTGTAGTAGGCCTTTTTCCCAGTCTATGCTCGGGTTAGCCTCTCTTAGCCACGGTAATCCTAAGATCACATCTTCTCCTCCTAGATCCGTGACTAAAAAGTCCATCCATCCACTCATCTGGTCTACTGTTAACCTTAGGTTTGCGCATTTTTCTATTTTCCCAGCCCGGTTTTCTGTTCCATCTATGTTGTAAATCGGCAGGGCCTTTTTCATTAGGAAGGTAGGGATCTTGTGTTTCTGAACAAATCTTTCATCTAAGAACAACGCAGTTGCTCCGCTATCCACCATTGCTGCTACATCCAGTTGCAATCCTTTCTCTTGAAGACACACATTGACTCAATAATGCGAAGCTCCTGGCTTTATTTCCGAAGTCATATTTAAAGTACATGCGTGTATTGAATCGTAGTTAGAGGAAAAGCGAAAGTTCTGAAATGTATGAGGTACTCGGGGTGCAGCAGAGTCCGGTACCGGCTTTAAAAATCCTTACGCTCCTTCATAAATGCAGCGAGTATAGCTGTTTGCTGAGCCATTGCTTCCTTCAGGGCTTTAATCTCATTGGTGGAGTCATTGACGTGGGTTGAAGGTTGAGAAGGGCCTGCTGTTGGGGAGATGTTATCGAATAGGGAAAATGGGGTTTCTGTGTTAGCGGACACGCGGGCTCCTCCTCCTCCTGCTTTTCCTGCTCCTCGATTTTTCTCCAAGCCCATGTACTTGTCCTGGCAAACCCTTTCAACATGCCCAGTTCGGGCGCAGTAATGACACTTCTTGTTCTTCATGCTACAGTTTCCTCAAATATGGTTTGGACTTCCACAACCAAAGCACCTTCCCCTCATTTCTCTGATAAAGTCGTCTCTGGTCTTTCCATTCCAATTTCCTCTTCCTCCTCCTCCTCCTACTCGAGTCGCATCCACATCCATGGCGTTAGGATCGGATCGGTGGTTATTGGTTGCATTGTAGGTGGGGTCGTGTAGAGCTAGTTCGATTTCGATAGCTCGGGAGATGGCTTGGGTCAAAGATTTGGGCTTTCCTTGCGCGATGTTGATGCTCACCATATGGAGTCGAATACCATGATTAAGTCCATTACAGAACCGTTCTAGGAGGTCGGCGTCTGAGAACCCTGTTCTGGATCCGACGTCCTGGAATTTCTGCGCAAATTGTGCAACTGTCTGTTTCCCTTGTTTCATGCCCTTGCCGTCCTTTCCCTGAATTACGAGTCCGAAATGTAATTGAGGATTCGTTCTTTATCGAAACCCCATGGCGTGATTAAGTGAATGTGATGGTTTGTTTGGCCATCCGGTTCCGGCAATATTATTTAACCGGATAACCGGCATTTACCGGCAGTTTTTCTACAGTTGGACGCGCGGGCGTGTTTAAGCAGTTGTTGTTGATTATTTGTTTCTCAGGTCATTGCCATTTACTCACAACTCCAAGTTGCAACTCTTATTGGGTCTAGAGAATTGTAATATACATCATATTTATATTTTCCTATTTCAAGCTGGTTTTTGTAATATAATCACCCAGTCTGTTTACTTACTAACATAAAACCTTTAAGCTGTTCTATAGGGGCATTTGAAAGGATAGTTATATAATTGCATAGACAAAAAATATACTGACCTTCTATCATGTGGTTTTAATATTTTTTACTACCTCCAAAGATTTATTCCAAATTGTCTAGTACTATGTACACTATAGAAATCTTGTTGATTCTTAGCAATCATTATAAGATTTTCTGGGGATCAATATTTTAGCATTAATGTTAGAGAAGAAAACAGTGACCATACATTGAAATTTATTCAATAATACTGAATTTAGTAAATTTTACTCCAAAGTCAAGCCCTTATAAAAATACAATACTTAGGGGTAAAAATCTTAAGCATTTTTGACAGAGCACATGTCTATGATATTTATCAACTGAAATAATAAGACAGTAGTCATTATATCCATTGCCAATATACTTCAAGTCACTTGTAATTTGTGAACAAATATATGTTATAATAATAATGGGTATAGTGCATTTGCCACAGTATTCCATACATTGCTATGCTAAAGCTCTATTTTCCCCTACAGTGAAGAAATATCAATAAAAAAGGACTCGTTCCCGCCAGCAGACCGCTGCTGGCCCACATACCCAAGTTTCCTTCCTAGCCTCCGACTCTTCATCTAATGATCCGAACCTAGTTTTGAATGCTTTGACAAACTCGTCCCATTTTCCATTAAACGGGAAGGAGGTCTTGGTGGGGTCAGCGTAATGCTGGAACACTCACCAGAGCCTGTATCCCTTTTACAAAAGTACTGATAATTTATCAGATCGGGAATTGTAAAAGTGTCGATAACTAATGGCAGGGGAAAAACCCACAAAATTGTGTCACCAAATGTAGTAAAACCTTGCCCCCTGTATTCGGACTGTGTCCCACAGCTAGTATTTAGGGTTAGGGATAGTGTTAGGGTTAATGTTAGGGTTAGGGATAGTGTTAGGGTTAATGTTAGGGTTAGGGATAGTGTTAGGGTTTATGTTAGGGTTAGGGTTTAGGGTTAGGGTTAGGGCCAGAACGCCTCTAATGAGCTCTAGTGATGTTTCTGCCTGGACACATCCCTCCAAATGGGCAATTTCAGTTCCAGAGTGGCCTCATTAGTAATAAAAAGGGGTTGGAACATGCATTTGATGGACTTTAAAGTTATTTCTAGGTGCCCACTTTTACAAAAGTTGTATTAACTTTTATTTTGAAGATACATACTTTTTTAAAAGCTGGATCTCAAAAATGCCTGCTAAAATTGGTTATCGACACTTTTACAATACCCGATCTGATAAATTATCGGTACTTTTGTAAAAGTTTTACCATATCAGCTGGAACACTTGGTCGGCATACTGGGCCGCCCAGTCTGCAGCGTCTTCTGTCATGTAAGACAAGGCAGAGGCAATCCAGTCGTGAGCGTTTCGGATTCCTTCTTGTTTCCCTGCCCAATTCTGAAAGAAGGCAAGGAAGCGGCGCACATCCGTTCCTTTGCCTGAGAAGGGGGCGGGTTTAGCGTTGGTGTTTTTCTTGTCCTTTTTCTCTGCGATATCGGCCTTGCTGATAGAGTGAGCGAGGCGCGTGACTTCGTTCTGGAGCATGAGCTGTTGTTTCATGAGGAACTTGATGAGATTGTCTTTGGACATATTGTCCATGTTCTCGTCTTTCGGTGGTGTTGGGGGCTTTTTCGGTGGAACAGGGATGATTTTGTGTTCGACATTGTCCCAGGTGGCTGTAGTAGGTTCGCTGATTGTTTGGAAGAAGGCATTGGGACAGACTTGGTCCTGACAAGGCCAGAACTTTCCGTCTGCTCTGACGTGTACGTGTCGTTTTCCGGTGAGGTCTACTCCATGTGGGAGCTTATAGCATGCAAGGGTAGTGGGATCGGACATGACTGTTTCTCGTGTTGGTAGGGTTGAAGGCTGGTTTCAATTACGAGGTTGGGGAACCACCTTACTCCTTTATAGGGAGTCCGGATTTACGTTTCGAAGCTCGTGTGGACGGGGGATGACCTTATTCCTTGAACCATTCGTACCTGCCCACCTGTGAGGCTCCTCACACAGGCTAGAGTTGATGGGCTTATGGGCCCTTGGGGATTGGGAGGAAAGGGATCGGGATACCAACGAGCACAGCATGTCTGTACAGGTCTCTTGATAGACGGGCACAGTAAAGGATCTTGACCTAATGTCGCGAAGAGGCGACAACGAGAGGGCAAACGAGAGCAAGACAAGAACGAGAGACCTTAACACAAACTAGTCCAAATAGACCAAGTTAGATTAGGAGAGTAGAAGAATACAAAGCATACCTAGTCCGAATAGACCAAGAGGTCAAGATGAGGACTAGGTTACAGGTTACGGAGTTTAAATACGGTTGTACAGAGATCGGAGATGTGAAACTAGGGCTAAGGGCCTACAGCACTACTAACGCATGTTCGGGAAAGATTGTGGTAAGGCTATGGAAAGGTTTTGGCAAGTATGATCGAAAGGGAAATGAAAGAAAGGTGTATACAAGGTGTAAAGGTGCGAGGCAGCAATAAGGCTGCGCGTACTGCGTGTTTAAGGTTTAAGGTTTGGAATTAAGGTTTTAAAGGTAATGGTAAACAGGAACATACAAATGTAAATGTCTGAAAATAAAGGAAAAATGAATATTAGTAATTGGAATAAAATGTTGGTATTTAATCTTCACGACATAGATGAGCATAATTCCTTTATAGCTCAACAGTCACAAAACATTGAGATTACTTGCAAATATCAATTTATGCAGAAAAACCATTGCACCTGTCTACAAAGTTAGATTTTGAATAATTGGGCTTTTTGCTATCTTATTCTCGCTCTTGCTATCTTACATTCATATGCTTGCTTTCTGCTGCCGAATGCCGATATATACATGCTGAACTGGAACTCGAGTGTATTTCCCCATCGAGTCAACTGTGAGTTGCCAAGCATTTTTAATGCTATGCCACCCTTTGACAATATAGTCGAGGTGACCCCGCACCGAAAACTGGGACACTCTCAGTTGCTCGTTACCTACATCGTGATTATCTAAGTTTTGATTGACCCAACTTGACCGGTCTTTTTCGGCTTGTACAAGCCGGTCAAGGGGTCACGGCTTTCCACGATGCTAGTGCTCTCATTAATACTGATATTATCAACAACTCATTTTGTAGGATTGATCCCAATCAAACAATAAAAATCTCCATCTGGTTACTGAATCCTGCCATGTCTCACTGTTACTACAAGACATTTCTAGTGGGTCCCGCTGTATCCTTTTGAAGAAGTTTTATCCGTATATTTGCTCCAAAAGAATCCAGAAGATCCGAGAAAAAAATAAATCTACCAAACTGGGCTATCGTTCGCCTAGCAGATGAGGCGCATAGCGATGGCACTTCTACTTCATTAATCCGGTACTATACGTAACAAGGAACTTGATCCATCATCTGGAAACCCGTTCTCCTTGCTCTTTTCTACAACTGACTACTCTATAAAGTATACATAACATTTGGAGACTACGCACTCAAGCTGTTACACACCGAAGTCCTCCCCTTTTACACCTCTCGAATGCAAATCAGGGACACCCTCCAAAATTGACTAGTGGTGGCCAGGTTCAGAATAACGTATATTCCGGACATGAAATTGCATTGTTTCCAGTTCCGAGTGTTCTTGAGCACTTATGATATCCTGACGATGATAATGGATTGGTGCTTCAGGTTTTGGGGCGGTAAATATAGTCCGTTCGAAGGATTGTTGTTTGTCCACAAGCAGCAACACAACGATTGGATAGATTCCCTGGTTAGAAAAGTAAGACTCTCATCCCGGTTTTTACTAAAAGTGAACAGTATTAAACTCACGGCTATTTGAACATTCATAGGTGTATAAATGTCACCAAGAGTAAAAACTGGTAGTCGGATGAGGATACCGGCAAGCACTGTAGCCTATCAAAAATGTAAAATATGATTCTAGAAAAGGAATGTATAAGACCACTTACACACGAAATGCTGTATAGTACTCCAGATTCAACAAGAAGTAGCAGGATTTTCCCTGCTTTGGTCCTTCTTTCAATCGCATTATTGAGTTCATTTTTGATGGACCGTCGATAGTGCCTATTCGGACAGAAATGTAAGAAATGGGCAGTCTAACGTGGTATGTAAAGGCTGATGACTTGCCATGCTTTCCAAGACACAATCAATGTCGAAGCCGTATTTGTCAAAAGGGACATAGTTAGATTGATAACTTGAGAGACATCTATAGCTCTAGTGAGGTGTTTGATGTTGATATTTAAATGGCCGAATGAGATGACCGTCAAGGTAGTTCTGATGCCGATTGTGGAGCATGCGCTCACTTTATTTTGCATATTATTACGGGTTGTAAAGTATTTATCAAGAGACGCACCTGCTGTACAGAATAAGAAAAATAAGGGAACGAAAAGGGCCCGCCGGTAATCATCATGACAAAGCACCCATGCTCGCCATACTACGACTCCATCAGTGAGGAGGTACTGTCCACACATTATTGAAATAGTCTAGGATCCCCCGTGAAAGTGCTTACGTTTATTAAAGCGAGTGCATTAAAAAGGGTAAAAATTTGGGGAATAATAGCTTCAGTAAATCTCGATTCTAACAACCAAATTTTGAAGACCCTGAACAAGTCCACGATTGTCGTAATCCATAAGACTGAGCTCAGGCTGAACATGAAAATGGTTATTCCGAAAAGAAGCTTCCGCAAACGCGTTTGCAGGCCTTTCTTCCTGTAGTGGAATTGTAATCAGCTGTTTATTATTGGATTGTTCAAACTTACATCATAATGTAGGTCGACAATGGAAAAAGGCAAGCGTATATTCCTGATTTTTTCTTTTCGTTAAATTTTTTACTTCTTGATAAGACGCAGCAGATGATACCGACCAAAGATAAATGACTGGCAGATAATACCTATCACACGATAGAAGATATCTAGTTCCTGGCTGTATAGGGTAGATTCAGATGCCATAGTGAACGCGATAAAGGAGGTGGGGAAAGGAAGGGATGGCGATTCTGCATTGAATATCAGCTATACTTAATTAGTCGATTGAAAACCTTCACCACCAAAACTTCCGTAAGATCACACCGCCACCAGCAAAACGTCCGTAAGATCACACCGCAGATAAAATTTCCGATTTGCATTAGTATTACCTCTGATGCTGTGCAGGGTATTGTGTTTGTATTACGATGCGTTGTGGACAGATATTTAATCCTGGGATGCAGTGTGATGCAAAATGGTAATAGTGATGGGTTCTCATAAAAAACATGAAAATGGGCATATACAACGCACTTTGTGAATATATAACGGTTAAGTGACGCCAATACAATGAATTTTGGGAAATATAACTGTCGAAATTGCATTTTATGAAAATATGATGCATTGCTGATGCAGTTTGGGAAATAATATGGCTCAAACTGGGATTTTTAACTCCTAGAAACCCGTTACACTATTTGGCTTTCATGTTTTTTTGTGAGAACTCATCACTATTACCATTTTGCATCACATTGCATCCCAGGATTAGATATCTGTCTACAACACATCATAATACAAACATAATACCCTGGACAGCATCAGAGGTAATACTAAACCAAATCGGAAAGTTTATCTGCGGTGTGATCTTACGGACGTTTTGCTGGTGCGCACTTAAAAACATTCTGATTTGGATTAGTATTACCTGCGATGCTGTACAGGATAATGTGTTTTTATTACGATGTGTCGTAGTCACATATTTAGTCCTGGGATGCAACGTGATGCAAGATGGTTATAATGATGAGTTTTTATTAAAAAAAACATGAAAATTGGAATATGTAACGAATATATAACGGTTAAGTGATGTAAATACATTGAATTTCGGGAAAATATAACCGTAGGAATTGCATTTTATGAAAACATGATGAACATATGGCTCAAACTGGGATTTTTACTTCTTAAAAACCCGTTACACTATTTGGTTTTCATGTTTTTTGTGAGAACTCATCGTTATTGCCATCTTGCATCACATTGCATCTCAGGACTAAATATGTGTCTACGACGCATCGTAAGTGCGGTGTGATCTTGCGGACATGTTGCTGGTGGTAGGTGAATCATGATTTGCACTACGTTACGGGATTGGCAGTACATGATTACACCAGTGTAAAATCACGAATCGATCAAGTGTCAGACAATCATTTCCCTAGCCTTAATAAGAATTAGAGTCATTCTATGAGCGCAATAGAATAGTTTACGCGGAGAGCATGGCGGGTTACGACGTGCAATTCGGATATACCTAGTGCACTGCACGGGTCCGGCGGGTTGCTGCGGGTTATGGGTTTGGGTATCGCGGGTATGGGTACGGGTCCAGAATTTGAAACCCGCACCAACCCGTACCCGTAGAGAAAACCCGTCGCACTGCCACAATCATTTTGTGCATGGGATAAAATTGTGGCTGATCAGCATTTGCTCAATTAAAAAAAAAAGTTCAGAAATATTAGGAATGGGTATATGATATACCCATTCCTAATATTTCTGAACTTTTTATGTAAGCATTACAAGTGCCAGCGCTTGTAATCGATATCATCAAACCTCATCGCTAATCACTAAGGAAACAGATTACAAGCACTTATCAGTATAGGTACTAAAAAAGCAGGAATTTGGCAATAATGGGGGGCACCTATAGATAGATCTCAGTATGTAAAGTAATGCTGTGCATGTATGAATGGAATTGGGAGGGAAGAAATGGGATTTAAGGAGCATTTTTTGGATGATAAAAAGGGAAGCGGGCCCTGGTAATGGCATTTTAAATTTAATGTCGTTGCGGCTGCCTCGCTGATGCTGACAGCTCGCTGACAACTTGATGATAAGCACTGATAAGATTGAGGTGCTTATCAGCGCAGTCGGGTTTTTCCGACACATCCAACCGTCCATCCAATCCCCCACCTGCCCTCCATTCATGTGCCGCAAAATAGAATAGTGGAGGAGGTAAATTATTGCAATTGGAGTAATGATATGCAAATGAAGGGGTGTGATTCATCCACCTGCACACTGGCACTGCAAAATGTTAGCCTGTCTGACACATGTGCAACGAGAGACAAAAGTTATATAGTGATATGTGGATGGCAGCAAAATAGAATGGTAGAGTAGTATTCTGCACCGTACAGTATTACTGTTATGCCAGTAAGTTTTACTGATACGTTACTGGTTCTCCGTATACGTCGCTGTCATTTACGGGTTCACGGATCAACTTTTACGGTACGGGGTCACATACGCCAGTATTACGGGTATGCGGTGAGTAAATAGACTTGATTTAAAATTTATTGGTAAATCTATCCTATAGTCACTGATTTTTGCCTGTGAGTTAGCGCATAGTCAAAGCCTAAGCATGTGAATGGTTTTCAGTGCATTATGCATTGTTTGATGCAGTCAAAAAAGCAACTTTGGGAAGCCACCAAAGCTGATACATTTGCTGAAAGCCTGCCTTCCATTCATCTCTATTTTCCATTCTTCATATTGAGGTTCAATCAACACTGGTCAGCCATTAAACCATCAGTTTGGATCTTAATGCCCAAGTTTACTAGGGAAATATCCATCAGACATTCAATGAACTCAACCGTGAAACCAGTATAACGACTGTGAGATTATAATCGAACTAATAATTTATGGCTGGTCCACCAAAAATTTTATACAAAAACCACTAATTCCTGAACTTGCATGCTGAAGCCTGGCTGATGTTAAGAGGATGGACTTATA
This sequence comes from Stygiomarasmius scandens, assembly GCA_037954225.1. NCBI lineage: Eukaryota > Fungi > Basidiomycota > Agaricomycetes > Agaricales > Campanellaceae > Stygiomarasmius > Stygiomarasmius scandens. The sequence continues at coordinate 144,330 of JBANRG010000046.1, forward strand.
TTCCTGATTTGGAAGATTTGGTCCCTTACAGTGACGACCAGTACCAGTGATTTCACCCCATAAATGGAAACGTCCCTGATAATAGCTTTCATGACCTGTTATCTTATGTCTAATGTCGGAAAAATCATCATCAGCATTTTGACAAATTACTGGTCAGCTGGTGCCTGCCAAAATTCTTAGACAGGGATACCATAAAAGATATGGGCCATTGCCTTCGGCATGGCAAAAACGAGGCCGGAATTTCATCACCAGTACATTTTGTTTTCGGGCCGAATGAAAAGTCTATAGCTTTTAGACGAAACATTACCAAACCGGCACCCAAGTTAACCGGCTGAGTCAAACGACTTTCCAAATGGGTTTGGCAGTCGTTTTGACATAGCCACAATCCAGCAACCCCAGAACAAGTAAGGACGAGACCTTCGGTAAACCTCCGGCCTCGTAAAGAGGAGGAATACGCGGAGTCAAGGCACCTGCTAAGCGACCAATGGTTTTCAGTTTAGTAAGTACTTGATAGCCCTCGACATCTTCAGCCGGTGCTATCTCTGCGGAAACCGTTTGCGTCATAATTATGTAATCGACATCTCTTCAACTCCAACGTGCTAGTATCGGGATGCATAACGACTATGATGGTTTGTAATCGCGTCCATTCATCCAATCTCACTGAGACATAGTACCGCATAGGCAAGAATCAGGAGTAGTGGGAAACTGGGAAAAAAGACACGAACCTCTCAAACTGACCAGTTTTTGATGCTGAAAATGAATTCAAATTTTTTTTGAAAAATAATTAATTTTAAGCGAGATATACTGAAAAAAGTGGTATATCTACTGATCGGGCTGGTAAAAAAATTTCGGAAAATTGCTGGTCAGATAGCCTGACCCCGGTTATGGGTCTGATCGGGAGGGTTCCAGGATGATTGGAACACTTGGGGGAGAGTTATTGGCATGCCGGTGCTCAAAGTGATCGGGGAAATGGCGGGTGGGAAAGTTTTTTTTGGAGGGCTTAGTTTCGATCATTCTAAAAACCCACTACTCTTGGCAAGAATGGCACCAAAATCTCGAGAGAAAGAAGATGGCAGGAGACGACGGGTGGTCGTTTACAGCCGTCTGGTGTGTACCAATATCTTGGAAGCCAAACTGACTGTAAAAAAGAAGCTTCAAACATTGACATCAACGCTCTATACCTTCTACTCAATGTCGCACTCGTCATCGCCCTCAAGGCAGAGATACTCGACATCGACATTCGCAAGCAAACTTGAATGCTTCCCTCTGAGCGTGTTTCAGTCATGGGCGAGGCCTATCCTCACCTCGTAATACGTTCACTGTGCACTATTCATCGTTTGCTTTTCTCAACGCTTAGATTCCAATGGAATTACCCCGCCTCTCCAACAATCAGGCCTTGAACAACCAGCGAACGCATACAAACTCTTGCTCTCTTTTTGGCAAATCGCAATAGAGATTGACGTTAGTGAAGGATGAATGGTTGGATGGAGACCGAAAATTCAACGGGATATGGTTACGGTGCGTAGCACGTCTTCTAACAGTCACTGAGCTCTTTTGACGACTTTTAGAGTACGGTCCCGATATCCGGAGCATATACTTATCTAGAACGTATTCGCCAGCTCCCCTCAAACCTGTTCTACGAACCAAATCAATCAGCTCTGTATGTATCGAGTCTCAAGTCGACTCCGAAGATAGTCCATTTTACACCACCTAACAAGTCCAAGCTACTAAAGCTATACCTAAAAGAACTAATGTTCACCTCTTACATCTACAGCTCAGACGCAGGACACGGAAAATGATAAAGACGACTCCGATGCAGATGAGAAAGACAAAGTCCAAGAAGCTCTTGCAGGGCTTACAGACACCGACATAGACCCTGTTATTGATGACGATGATGATAAAACGCCTTTATCACGTACTGTGAGTCCAAAATGGAAGCGGAAAACCTCTATTGTATCGGTTCAAGATGGTTTGCTACATGGACTACCGAGGAAAATACGTCTCTGCACGAGTGGTAGTGATATTCCTGCTCCTGTTCTTGCTTCGGCTTCCATTCTTGTTGTGAGAACGGACCTCAATCAACAATAGGGATGCCCTTCCAATTCGTTTTTTGGTGATACGCCTCACAAAATACGTTGCCTCCTACACTCATCGCCTACTTATCGTTGCCGTGTTACTGATATCGTGTATCCCTTTGCTTCATTTCCTAGTTCTTCTATCCCACGGAAACAAAAAAAATGCACATTCTCAGGGTGGGACGAACGTTGTAATAATTGTAAACTAAATAGGAAAAAAACTGTTCCTTTAAATACTCTTATGTGAAGATTTTTCATGGAGGACAGTTGATGGTGCGTTTTTGTGCTTCCTTTACCTTTTGGAAAAATAAAAGCACCGATGATATTGATCTAGGTTACCGCTCTCTCCTAACTCAAACTTTTATAATTGACTCTGCAGCACACGATGCTACTTCCTCTGCCCAAAGTTTATTTGAAGCGAGGGATAGGGAAGTGAACGACACACCCATGTTTTGAAGAGCTGTATGCAATCGTTATAAATGTCCATATTTAGATGGTTCAGAAAAATTTGGATGTATAAAAAACTATTCCATAATGACTGTTCATTGAATCATGTCCATTTTCAATCAATTGCCAGGTTAAGTTCAGAAAACTTTGGTATTTTGCGTAAATAAGCAAATCAGATTGATTTCCGCAAGGAATAGTAAAACGAAAAATCTATAATGGAAGTAAATAGTAATATTTTGGGCTATAATAAAAAGTGAAATTTTCCATCAACTTATACAAGAACTTATATTCTCCTTCGACTTGATGCTCTTTGTTCATCATCTTCATTCTTATCCATAGCTCGTTTTTTTCCCTTATCCCTCAAAGTCTCCACAAAGATTGAACTTGAATCGGAGAAATCTACAATGATTGGATTAATCCTTTTTTTGGAAATCCTCATACGCAGTGAGGGAGGATTCTTCTCGAACAAAGCTTCGTAAATCGCTTTTACTTCTTCTTGAGGTGCTTTATCTATCCCATTATGTGTCCGCGGCTCTGGAATATGTCTGGGCCAATTTTGAATTTCCAGACCGTGGCGTTCTACAAAGGGAAATAGGTCTTTCCAGGGGAGGCGGCCATTGTATACCTTGTGTTCTTCTATAACTCAGAAATTAGGAATTTAAATTTTCACTATAAGGTGAAGTGTACAAACTTAACATGGACACAAGTTTTTCTTTGATGATATTTCGTTTTAGATCTACACGTAGCTTTTGAGGCTGGTTTGATGCTCCACTTGAGATATTTCATGTTAGTCTGAGTACATAACATATGCATAAGATAAGAGATTTACCATGAATTCCCAGGTTTTCCTGGTTTCCAAATGAACATGTTATTTGATACTGATGGTTGGTTATATGTACTCTCCGTAACTGTAGATTTTAGACCTTGAGGAAATGAAACTGGGCTGATGGGTAATATCCACGAGGGGTTTCCACTTGAAGTTGTGGCACCTGTATCTTTGGGTTTAGACTGGATTGATTGGGGTGGTATATCAGTCTGCTCCTGTAGATTGGAGACTGAAGATGTATGATAAATTCCAATAGGCTGTGAGGCAATAGCATCCTCAAAGCCAACATAATCATCAAGATTGTAAGTGTCAGAATTACTTAGATAGGTATTGTGCCCAGAGTTGAAGGGTGGGTTACTTGGGAGGGGAACTAATGATGTCTAAATTATGAACCTCAGTATAAGTATACGGGTGCTCAAGCATTAGTTGACAACTTGCAGAGGAAGGTGCTGTCTGCAAAGGTGCAGCACCAGTGAGTGTACCCTCACAAAGTTGATTGGGTTCCGATTCCTGAAATAAAGGTTATATCAATTGTGATGAATGGATTGATCAGTGTGAATTTGTTCCATACTTGGGAGCTGCTATCAATTGGAATTGTTACTTGGCTAGAAGTAGCCCTTTCATCATCAAATTCGAGCTCAGATTCAGATCCATCCTCCCTCCCGATATAACCAAAGTCGATGTCACCATATTTATCAAAGAGCTCCAGAGATTCGTCGTTTTCAAGTGCATATTGCACATGATTCTATCAACAGAGATTGGTAGGATGAATTTCAGAAAAAACTAGAGCAATACATACAGTCAGTGCATCCAAGACTTTATGCAGCCTATGCAAATCTTCTCTGTGTATTTTTTTACAGTGGTATCGCAATGAACTGTTGCGTCGAGTAAAATTCTAAGTGAAAAATCGTGGGTGCCGTAAGCCAGCACTTAAAATTGACATACAAGTTTGTATATGAACCTTTTTGTTCTGTTCTCCAGCTGATGTTGCTGTCTTAAGGTTCTTGAAAAGGTAGTTTTAGCAATATCGATACCATCCAAAAAATCTGAATTGGACAAATCTCGAAAAGTGTTGTTGGCGCAGCAGACGAGACAGGACTCTGATCTTTCCTGAATCGCTTGATCACATCCAACCAAAGGAATTTGAGAAGTATCCAACAGCATTGAACAGGCTGAGGAATATAAATCTGCCATAGAGTAACCACCACAAGATTTACCTGACCAGCATGTGTGACCAGAATTCTTCAAAGCATTCTGAAATCTTTGGGTAGCTGGTGTTTCCAGAAGGAGGGCAGCTTGAACAAGCATTTTCCCAGTATCATTGTCACACTGCATCCTGCGTGTGAATATGTGAGTGCTTAAAGAGCCAAATCCAAAAGACTTGACTACTGTAAAGAAAACAACAGCACAAAGCCAGGAGGCAGGATGAAATGGTTTATTGGGGTCTGAGATTGAATATGGGGATGAACTTTGGATGTTGGATATTGCAACTTCAATTTCTGTCCAATGAGGAGACAAGTCTCTCTCATTTTTCTTTAACAGCTCATGCCATGAGGCAGGAAGTGGTTGTAAAGTTGCAATAGTGTGCTGAAGGAATGGATCCAACAATATGTCATATTCCATTCCACAGCCCTTTTCTTTAGCTTGCAAGCTGTTGAACCACTGGTCAACCTTTTCAAGGGTTACAGGATTGAACAAATTTTCAACAAGATCCTCCTTCTGGAAGCTGTGAGTGTCAGGTGAGGGTATTACAAAGTATCCTTGAAAATGTTTAATAGGATGATCAAAAGGAGGGAAATATAAGCCATTCAAAAAGATGTCAGTATTCATTACAAGGCACCACAATAGTGCAACATGAGGCTTAACACGTTCAAGCCTTCCAGTTGATAGTTCTCTAGATAGTCACAATGATCAGAGGGGGAGCAGTTTCAGATACATCACCATTCACGAACCTGATTTTGATGCACTGCTCACACTTGGCAGAGGGAATATCAATATATATCAAGTTATGAAGAACATCCTGTACAGTGACCCATACTTGCCACATGTACTTTTTGGGATGTTCTTCATGAGATGTGTGTCCCCTCTGCTTCAATCTGTCACAAAACACCTGCCAGGAGTGTTCATTGACCTGCAAAGCATCACCCTCTTTGATGGTGTCTGGAATCATTTTCCACCATTGAGGGACAAGATAGGGAATCTCATGGTTGAGGGAGGACGCATTAAGAGAGTACTTAATACGCCTGCAGGCAAGAAGTGATTTCCAAAGGATGATGGTGAGGCGCATCTGAACTGACATCTTTTGGATCTCTGTCAAGAATGATGGGAGGGGTGTGAGAGTACAACAGCCTTGAGAGTGATGATCAATTCGTTGTGAAAGAAGGCAGGCAACCGACTTTAAATCATCTTCCTCCAGCCTGTTGCATGACTGTTGTACTTCTGGTGCATCTTGTAAACCTAGATCCCTCAACTCGTCTCCATCCCCCCACATCAACCAAATGACATCTGAATTTATGAGAAGACGCCAGACTGGCAGTCTTTCCGGCTTCTCAGACTCGGGGGCAGCAACTTCTATACAATACCACAACCACTGAAGCCGGCGCCGGCAAATTTTGCGTCCCTCTTCCATAGCTTGAAGAAACTTTCTGTCATCATTTCTACAGCAATACAGAAAGCAGGAATCACAAGCATTGATGGAATGAGTGGAAAGGGCAGCAGTAGAACGGGCATTTGAAGTGTTGTCAGGGAATGTTGATGGTGTGCCATTGGCGTACCAGAGGGAGCTAGCATCTGGAAGACTTTGCGAGGAGAGGATTGTGTAAGATTTCTCCCAGGAACGGTAATGGCTGATATCCATAAAGAAAACACTTGCGAGGGAAAGAGGTTACTGGCAGTAGTGAAGGCCTCTAGTACAACAATGTTCATATATATACTTAACCATCAAAACTTTATCTTTTCAAAGCAATGTTCAGTTACCTTGCGATAGCCTATACGTCTTGTGACCCATCATTCTTCCTTATATAGTAATTTTCCTTATTGGTCAGTATCAGTTTAAGAAAGGTAAGGCATTGTCTTCTGGCTCTATTGACAATGTTCCGGGAGGCAATGCCCACTCTTATGTACATTGCTTTCAATGTCTGGGATGACTGGGGGAATGGCCGAACCTTCATAAATATGGTGTAAAATGGTGTATATAAACAGAAACATATACGGCAACCATCTATCCGATTGTTGATATGATAAATCTCAACTTGGGTGATAAGAAGGAGAGTAGTATCAATCAGTAGCGACATCAACTCTGCGACGAGAATTCCGATCTCCATTATTGATGTCAGAGTCATTGTCATCAAGAAATACTTGATGCCGCTTCTGTACTGATTTAGGAGGGCTGAAAGCAACCGCGAGGTTTTTCTAAGATATATGTGAGTATTTTGAAATCATAATTCAGAGATCTGGACATTTGAAGACAGACCTTGCCCTGCACTTTGATGGATATCAAACGGACGTCCCAACTTCCCAAAACCCCTTTGTATTCATAGGCCTAATAAAGAAGTCAAAAAATTCATCAGGCAAGTCAATACAAGGAAAACTGTGAGGCAGAGTACTATCAATGAAGTGAATGGGATGAAATAGAACTAAAGTGAAGGGAAGGGAATACTCAACTTGATGCATAACCAATAGATATGTGCAAACTTCTTTCAAAATATTCAATCATCTTTATACAGAAGTCAGTTAGTTTCAGTGTGAGTTCAGTCATTTTCCATAAATATTCAATCATTTCCTGTGAGGGTTCAATCAGTTTCCTGGATGTAAATGAATTTCCAGGGAGCAGGAGGTAGTTTATAGTGCTACAGGTTGGAGAATGCGATAGGTTGGAACATAATTAAACCTGATAACAATTGTCAATGCATACAACAACATGAGACATACAGGTCAAAAAAATATTTCTAGATACTATTTATTAATGAGTGCTTGAACATTATTGAAGTCAAGATACTTTCTGTGCAGAGAAGCAAGCAGAGAGCATACATAGCTCATTTTTAGAGCATATCAAATCATCACTGCAAAGTAGAAGGTAATGTTAAGCTACAGCACTGAGCTTGAGATGAAATAAAAGAAGTATTGTTATTAGCAAATACTGAAAGATTTCAGCCCTTCTATTTGAGCAAAAAAAAAAATAAGAATTAACATCAGGAAATTGGGGTAAAAACTTGCAAGGGGTTGTGTCGGGTTGTGCAAGCTTGCACAACCCTGAAAAGCTTGATAGCCGGCAAGTGGAACAGTAAACACGGAAAATCCGCAAGTTCCGATGATCGGGTCATTTTGTATTTTCAGATTGCAGAAAGTATAGCACCTGTCCTATAGGATATATTCTGATTAAAGTGAAAAGCAATCCTATATTATGTATCTAGAAGTTCATGAGCTAAAAAGCTGTACTTTAAGTAGAAATAGTTTTTTGTATCTGCACTTGTGAGGTTGCCGGGTTGCATGCCAGCGGAAAACCGGCTACAAGGCTCGAAACCTCGCAAGTTTTTACCCCCATTTGCTGATGAACCAGATTACGAGGCCGGAGGTTTACCGAAGGTCTCGTCCTTACTTGTCCTGAGGTCGCTGGGTGTGGCTATGTCAAAACGACTGCCAAACCCATTTGGAAGGTCGTTTGACTCAGCCAGTTAAGTTAAGTACCAGTTTGGTGATGTTTCATCTAGACTTTTTTTTTGGCCTGACAACAAGATATATACTATGATATTGGCTATTAAATTCCGGCCTCGTTCCTGCCATGCCGAAGGCAATGGCCCATATCTTTCATATAAGTAGCAAGAGGGATGGTGAGGAGCTGCATGCTGTTGGTGGTGTGCTACATCAGCAAATGGGGGTAAAAACTTGTGAGGTTTCGGGCCTTGTAGCCGATTTTCCGCTGGCATGCAATCCTGCAACCACACAAGTGCAGATACAAAAAAGTAAATCTACTTAAAATACAGCTTCTTAGCTCACAAACTTCTAGACACATAATATAGGATTGTTTTTGACTTTAATGAGAGTACATCTGTAGGACGGGCGCTATACATTCTGCAATCTGGAAATACACAATAACCCAATCATCGGAACTTGCGGATTTTTTGCGTTTACTGTTCCGCTTGTCAGCTGTCAAGCCTTTCAGGGTTGTGCAAGCTTACACAACCCCACACAACCCCTTGAAAGTTTTTACCCCGATTTCCTGATGTAGCAGGCTCTGGATTTGAGATGGTGTGTTGCTATGGTCATTGATGGTAGTCAGTAGTAAAGCTGTGGAGATAATATGATTTACTAGCATCAATGGCAGGTAGTGATGTGCCAGCTCAAGGCCTTGATAGGCTGGGCCAAGCCTGAGCTCTAATGGCAGCTCAGAAGGCTTGAGGACATGGCTTCAGATTTAAAAAGCCCTCAGGCCAGGGCTTGAGCCTTGAAGTGTTTGCTGAGTTAACCATCTTCCCAAAACAGGTTTTTCTCAAGAATTTGCAAGCATCTGTGCCATATACATTCATTCCACTATGATATATATTTGCATTTTATTAGGTGACATATGTGAACCCTTGTTTTCTAACATTTTCATCAAAACATATTGCCACAATGGAGGTGTTAATAAGATTTAAGGCCAGTCAGCCTTGTAATCTGCCTTATTACGGAGCCAAATTTATGAGGACTCATTCTTACTCAACCCAGTCGCTTAGTTGATCGGGGTTAGTTCCATTTGGTATATCACAGTCCCACATGTGATTGTCATTTTTTGATTCTTAATTGGCCTTGTACATGCCATGTAAAAGCAATAGCCCTCTTCTTTATTATTAACCTTAATTTCCACTTCTACTTCTTTTTCACTTATCTTCTGTTTCCACCAGGATACCTCTGTATTTAAATTGCTGCCCTATAAACCTGGTCCTTAGCTCCTCTTGTCATCTTTGGACTAGGTGTGTAGCCTGTACTCACAGTTGATCAATCTAACTTGTCATCCTCAGACTAGATTCCATCCTGTTGACAAATTGTTTAAGCTCTCCATTGTTAACCAGTGTCTTCACAACAGGCTTTAAACCATGTGAGATAATTTCATGCCAATGAATTCCAACCCAATGCTGTATCATAATTTGTTTGGTTTTATTTGACCCCTATTTGACTGGCTTGTCTCTGCTTGTAGTAGCAGGTCAAGCCAGTCAATTGACAATCTCAGTAGCTACCCAGGTTGTGTCACAAGTTGACTTGGCAAAGGTTATAGACAAGATTTATAAATACAAAACAGCTTATTATAAAGCCAGCCAAGAAAAACATGGCCTTGGATTTGTGCTCACTGTGAGAGAACAATGCTAAATGGAGATGTCCTCGGAAGCCCAGCAAGCACAAGTTTAGTAAAGATGTAAGGGCAACTCCTGAAAGTGTGAGGACAAAAGTGTGAAGACTATACAACTGCAGGAGGGGATCCAAAGATTACAAGGTCTGTAAGGGACTTGTCCTTACTGAACCTGAAACCACTTGCAGTGGCTGTGCTGCAATCAAACCCTATGCCCATTTGGCAGTTGGTCTGTGGACATGAGCTTCACGCCAGCTTTATTTCAGCATCTAGTCTTCAACTTACAGCCTCATACTTGCCACACAAAGTGATGGCTCATTTCTTTATTATGAGGCTGGAGTTTATAGAGGCCTCATTCTTACCAAACTCAAGCTTGCTGGCAGAGTTTCATGTGCAAACCCATTTGGGAGGTCACTGATGTAAGTTCACCAATTCATTACGAGACCGAATGAAATGAGGACTTGTTCTTACAAAACTGGGCTCGCGCAGGTGGCTGTGTCCAATCCTCATGTCATCTCCATTTGGGATGTAGACATGTGATCATCCGGTCCGGTATTTTCACTTTTTGCTGAATCCAGATCCTTAATCTGTTTGCCAATAGCTGCCACAGTTCCGATGCTATTCTGGTTTTAAACAAATGCATAACACTTTTATGAGACAAAAAACATAATTATTTAATGCAATGTACCTCTGAAGTTTCTAGTCCATAGCATCCCTTCTTCTGAAGATATTTCACATTTTTAATATTGTCTAGTAAACTCATTTTTATTGATGGTAAAGAAAGAGTAATGGCATCAGCAATTGCTGAGATATTCAATATTTAATGATAAAAACTGCACAACAACAGGCTTGCCGCAGTCAGGGCCATGACCCCGTTGGCCCTGAAACCCAAACTGGACCTGAGGTCCAGGTTCAGTGGCTGTGCTGGGTCAGACCTGGACCTGTGGGTTCGGGTCGAGGGCCAGTAGCTGAGCATATGGTCAGACCAGGTCCGACCCTTGACCCTCTTAGGGAATAAAAAGCAGTCAAAAAGTTTTTGAGTATGAAATTTTTATTGTTTTGTGAAGCTGTAAGCTTATTGTGATGTTCATTGTCAAATGAAAAGCTATTATACAGCCTGTTTCTGCTATATCTACAGTATTCAGTGACCCAAAAAACCCAAAGATAATATAGTTGCAGCTATTTATGGGGATCTAATGCAATTTCTCATTGTCTATAGATTTTTCTGGACTAATATGTGTCCAAATCTCAAAAATATACAGAGCCAAACCGGGAAGCGAAACGTACCCTAGAAGCGAAACGAATATAAATTTACCAAAATCAGAACATCTTTCCCACAGCCAGTATTTTTCGAAAAATAAGAAATTGTTCAGAGGGGCCCAAAACAAGCTGAAGGCCCACTCTTTGAGATGCTTAGAGGGGGGTTTACAGGGTCTCTGAGTTGACCTGACTCATTGAAATTTGACCCAGAGGTCAACAATCACCCAAAACGAGGGCGCTTCGCTTCTATGGTTAAACCATATTTTTCCCACGGAAAATATTTCTTTTATTTCACTGTCATCTATAGCTCAAATCACACAAAACTTTTTTTAAACTTGAAGAGCAAGTGGTATAGTTCACGAAGAAAAAAAGATTTCTGTAAATTGATGCATGTTTCATGCAGGAAAATGCGAAATCACTTAAGCGTTTCGCTTCCCGGTTTGGCTCTGTATTTTATTCTGGATAAAAAAATTATTTTAAAAAATATAAGTCGGGCCAGGTCTGACCCTGTGTTACGAGTCATTTCCATATCTACTGGAACCATTGTTTAGGTTTACCAGCAACTCGGCTATACCATGGCAACCCACGGCCAAGGATTAGGTGTCCTTCCGGCAGATAAAAAATATTGACGAATCCTCTCGGCTTACTTGTTATCTCCTACGGACACTGCAGAAATCAACATCTATCGAAGCATTGTTCTGTTGCCAACTAGTAATACCCCAAATAATCACACATATTTTCCTTTCTTTACTTACCACAATTTCGGATTCCCACTTATTATTTAAAACCTCTTAAAGTGCGTAGTGTAAAGGTAGCATCGATATTTTGTAACTTACCCACTCGAAAATCCACTTCTCTTAGCTCTCTCTACGGTTTCGAACCGCTACTCGTTAATTCAAGCATTGACAACAACATCCTCATCAATCAATCTGTCCAATTTTCCCTTTTTACTCATATTCCAATCAACTCGACGTTGATTAATCTATCTCAAATCCGCGACTGTCGGTTCTCTATTAACCATTGATCAATTGACAACTTGTCAAACCACCCTTTTTGGCAATCCCATTACGTAGCAAGTCTGCTTAGCGGATAACTCTCCACGACGGACGCTCCAAGTCCCCAACAGCCCCAAGTTCAAACCCCCACCATTAATCCCTAAAACTCGGCTCTTACATTTAATTCAAGATTTTTTATTGTTTCGTCAACTACAAAATAATACACGTCCTAACACCCTGGCCCGGACCTCTTGACCCCGGACCTCAGGTTCGGGTCCAGGGGTCAACCAAAGGGTGGACCAAACCTCGAGTCGAGGGCCAAAAAATTTAGGCCAGACCTGGCCTGACCCGGACCATGGCAAGCTTGCATAAAAAACTAGGCAAATTATGGCTTCATATCTGCCATGCACCGCAATGCCAGTTCACCATTCAAGACAGGCCTCATATCTGCCACATGTAGCAATGGCCCACTTCTACTTCATACAGCCTATGACTTGAGGCCTTGTACCTGCCACGCAAAGTGATGGCCCCCTTGCCTTTTATATATTAGATACATAACCAAAAGATAAATGAATACCTGCAGGAGGGCATCCAAAATGAAGAGGCTCAAAGGAGACAACCCTGCAGATATATATATATATACTCTAAGTGTGAGAAAAATGTTATATAAACTGTATAGTTAGTGAGCCAAACATAAGGCAACAAATGAGCCACAGGTCTGATTACCCAAGCATGGCTATTACAAGGCCATACAAAATTTAAAGTTCAATGGTGTGTTTGATGCCAATTGGTGCCATTGCCTTCAGCATGGCAAATATGAGGCCGGAATTTAATGGCAAACGTTATAGTGTATATTTTGTTCTCAGGCTGAATAAAAAGTCTATAGCTTTTAGATAAAACATCACCAAACCGGTACATCGTGATTATGTTAGGATTGCTTGACCCCTACTTGACCGGCTTTTTTCGGCTTGTTCAAGCCGGTCAAGTCCAGCAAGTCACAATGAGACCTGCCCGGGGTGTTTTTGTGACAAGTTGCATTTATCATTGATCGGCATTGATTTTTTACAAGCAATTCATTAATAAAATATGGGTTTGACTCACTTGTCGCTTGGTAACAAGCCAAAAAGCCGGGCAAGCCCATCAATTAAATCACGGCTTTCCACGATGTACTTAAGTTAACCGGCTGAGTCAAACAACTTTCCAAATGGGTTTGGGGTCGTTTTGACATAGCCACATCCAGCAGCCCCAGGACAAGTAAGGACGAGACTTTCGGTAAACCTCCGGCCTCGTTGATGAGTCATTATTTTAGTGGAAAGAACCCCACCAAAACAAACAAAACACTCTTAATTGTTTGAGGTGCTCGTGAACAGATACAATGTTCTTAGGAAAAAGTACACTTTTGATTTAACACACTTTGTAAGACTTTTGGATTTTATAACAGAAGGTATATTCACAGACACAGTAAACAAATCAAGTTCAATCACTTTCTATCAAAAACAGTACTTCAGATTCAATGCAGATGTTCAGTCAGATCAGATTTCAGCAGTAGTCCAGTATTCAGACAGACAGACAGTTCAGATTCAACAGTAACAACAGTATAGATTCACAGTATATTTTGACTTTAGAGGTGATCAACCTTTGGTTCGCTTATTTATAGGTTTAGAGCTTACACTAGTAGGTTATATTCACGATGGCCCAAAGCTATAAGCTCCAGACGCTCACTAGTGTACCGTACAATGCGTCACTACTTTTCTACTGTACAACCTACCTACTTTTATACCTATTCTACAATATATTTGAATGTCCGCTAAAATACTATTATAATAATACAAAATTATCGTTCGGTAGGTGTATCGAGTCCAATCATTCCTTATAAGTATATTTTCTCCTTTCTTGCTCATTGTACCGTATAGATTTTGTAGGAAAATGTAGATCCCTACAGCTTTTTACTTCCCCCTGGTTTCAACATTTTCAACTCGGTAGCGGGCGATCGTAATGCTCCACTACACTGCGGTTGTCACTCCTGATAGTCTCGGTAGAGCGATTGGTCGGATTCCCATTATCCCGCTACGTTCGGTACTCCCGGACTATAATACTTTTACTTTCTCTCTTTTATTATTGTGGCGCTACCGAAAGTCCTTGGTTAACTATTCCTTTGATAGTATTCTCTCTTCGGTAGTGCAGTTCTAATCAACGGATTAGTATACCCGATGATACACTGTAGATCGATAGTATTCGATCTATAGTTTCATTCCTAAAACCGATTGTATCCCGTTCTACCGAATGCCATTCTTACCGGTCTCGGTAGAGTTCGCTCTTCAGCATTGGTCCAAGGTATTCTCCTCGGTACTCTACTTGTTATTATAATCTCTATTTTTGTAGTATTCGGTGGACTACTGAACAGTACTTTAGATAGTAGTCTATCCATTTCCATAGTATACTTGACGATCGTACTGATCTTAGAACGCTTTGTCTGATCACTGTTTCGGTAGATCTATTCCATTTCGATCTTTACCCTCCTGATGCATTTATCACAAGATTGCTACTACCGGTCTTTAGTCTTCAATTACCGAGTCGGTAAATCCCTTGAGTCGTACAAGTACACAACTAGTTTAAGTAGGAATTTGAAGTTAACTTAGTAACTTCGATAGGGTGGATCTGCTACTATAACTGTTTCGTTCGGTAGTACATCTGTCATAGTATTCAGGATAAGTTAGATCTCTATCCGTTCATACTTAACATTATTACTACCGAAGGGTCTGCAATACTTAATACTTTAACTAGCAGTTCGGGCTCACTCTAGTCCTTTATTACCCATTTTACACGAGATAATGTGCCTTATTCGTCCAAAAATAGTATCTAAAATGCGATTTTTGACGGCGTATCATCGTAATGACACGAGTTTGATTAATGGGGATGGCAGTCGTTTTTGACACAGCCACATGCCACAGGTCAAGGTTTAGCAAGAACAAGACCTTTGCTAAGGCTCTGGCCTCGTAAGATATACAACACTCACCAACCAACCCCACATGGCACTTGTTATGTGTTATGATCCTGCCTAATTGGGCCATGTCAAACTACTTTCAGCCTCATTTGTTTATTGTACAAGCATTTTCCCACTTCTGTATACATAGGATTGTTAAATAGCTATCCATCATGAATGTATCAACTTTTGAGACACATTGAATAAGATCAGGAGACACTGTTATTACTAAAATGATTACCAGAAAGATTCTGTATCAGAGGTACCAAAACTAAACAAAAAATATATATTTCTTGCACTCAAATACATCCTTGCATTGAATCCAATAGATCTATGGGAGTGAAAGTGGCCAAAGTCATCTGTGGAAGTGGGAATAGAATGTACTGACACAGCCCAATTTGGTAGTCACACTAAGCCATGTGGGGTTGGTTGGTTATGAATGTCATCTTGATAAAGAACATGGGCCATTGCTTTGCATGGCAAGTACAAGGCCAATTAACTTAGCTCCAATGGTGTAAGTGGGCCACTGGCTTGGCATTTTAGATGCCATTGGTACAATCAGGTCAGACCAGTATCACTTTCCATCCAGAGATATGTAACAGAAAGTAGCACATGCCACCTCTGTGACATAATTATAGTAAGGACGAGTCCTCATAAATTCAGCCTTGTAATGTTTGTATATGTTTAAAAGAAAGGAAAAAGAAAAAGAAACCAAAAAGGAGACTTCTGTAAACTCAGCCTTGTAATGATATCAAAGAGGTTTGGTCTGGGTCAGCCTGTGATCTACAGTGGTGGCCAAAAGTCTCGCAGTTTTCTTTTATGGAAGGTGCTTATAAATTACCCGGGCCTTGAACTGCCAAACAAAGTTGACCAGCAGTGCTACCAGGACCCATAGAGCATCCCAAAAAGTCAGCATTTCTGACTGCTGCTCACTCTGCAGTTGCAATTTTTGGTGTGCTTTTACAGTTCCCAGGGGTTTAGCAGCCGAGGCATTTGAGACATAAGCTGAAAAATTTGCAAATCAACATGGACTGTCCTAAATGAGATGGCATGAATTTCTGACCAATGAGATCTTGGGAAAGTATTACGTCATCTGTATATATATGCACAGCCCAGCGAAATGTTTCTTTTTCCCAAACCATCATCTCCCACAATTCCGCCGCGCATCACCACGCTAATCCCCGGCTTTTCTCGATATGGTATCAGGGTATGCTCTTCAAATGTTGGCCTCTCGGTTTAGCTCCTCATACCACTTGTATAGCATATATGGGCATCTCGAAGAATTCCCAGTCGGATCTACTTTCAGAACACGAAAGGAAATGCATCAATGTGGTATGCATCCAACCACGCAGGGTGGAATCGCGTTTCCAGGTGGAAACTTTGAGCGAGCTTGTTCAATAGTCATGTTAGTAATGATTGTGGTTCATGTGGTCAATATGACTTGAACACTTTTCTATTTATGTATATAGAAGACCCGGGCAGTATTGTGATGACGAAGATAACGGAGAAACAATGTAAGTTCCGGTTTACTAACTACATACAGTTTATCAGAATGCTGTCTATCTCATCATGCCACTAACTATCCATCTTTTATTACAGAACATATACTGGTGCAGGTAGAAATAAACAATGATTCTATATAATAGCAACCCACGCTGACCTATTCCAGGGGGAGATCCAGAAACAGGTAGTGGAAGACTAACACAAGACCAAAAATGGATTTGGAACGGCAACAAGAATCTCATGGTGGTGTTGAAGTCCTTTCTGCAGAAATCAATCAACTAACAATATGTGATTGAGCACAGAAATGTCACGAGATGAAAAAGCCTGTTCGGGTTATACGTGGTTCACCGCCGGACAGAATGCGGGATACTATGGCTAACAGTCATCTGTATCCAAAAGAGTAGCAATTCTTTCCCTTCGATAGCATTATACTTATGAATATTTATCTACCAGAGGTTTTCGATACGACGGTCTATACCACGTTACAAAGGTATACTATCACACGCCCTCATCTGTTTAAACTTTATGATGTCTAATAAAACTCCTCAGGTTTTCACCAGAACTAGCAAGCACTCAAAACACAAGATTTGTGCTTTTCAACTCGAAGTACAAACTATCATTTTATTGATGAATCTCGACTAAAGTAAGATCTAAAACACAGCGAGTAAAAAATCAACCACCTCCACCTTGGTTACCAAATGAAGGAGAACAAGAGAACCCCATTGTTATTGAGAGCGACCAAGAGGAGAGGGATGATTCAGAAGAGGAGGTCGACTTGGAAGTCCCAGCAACTTCCTCGAGGAAAGCACCAGGTCCTGCACGAGCGGCAATGAAACGCAAAAGACAAGAGTCTGAAGAAAGTGAGTAAGCTTTGAAACATTTTGGACCGATGTTTGACCTAGAAAACATTTAACAGTTTCATCCCCTACCACATCACGCATTGGTGAGTCCAATCTCTCGGCCAGAACTATAGCTTCAACATTCAAATGACGCTATCCTTCAGAATCAGAGGCAGGTCCATCTTTTGCAGGTTCACGGGCTGTGACGCAGAGGTCAACGTTGCACCGTTCCAACCCCCATCAACCATCTGGACGTGATCCTCACAGAGACGAGACATCTAGACAACGTCAAAATCGCATGGCCGGGAATGCAAAGGAAAAGGATAAACTTCGCGGCGTTGCTTTTTCAAAGAGGACATGATCATAAGTACATGTATATAGTTTTATTATTCGTTGAATTACTGGTTCTATATAACTACTGGTACACAAATCAAGTATACTTTCCCTTCATCCTGAGACTCGCCCACGATGACAGAACCCACTTGGCCAGAACTGCTACCAGTAGCCAATGTTAAGTAAGGCAACAAGTTCTGCCGGAGTAGGAGTTCGACTTTGGGTCTTCCCTTTCTCTGATGCAACGCTTGCCGAACGAAAGAAAGTTTCCCTGGTCTCACTTCCAACCATGCTTGTATACTCACACCGAGATACTGAATCACCACTACTAGAATCACCGCTACTGACGCACACTTCCCTACAGCAGCGACACCCTTCCTCCCTCGATTTCCCTTCGGCGATAGCCCACGTCGATGTCTACAGACCCAGCTAGCACGTCTTGGACCCGGTCTTCAGTTAGGGCTGTAGCAACTATTCATACGAGGTAGTTGCGTTCCCATGCTTGGTTCGCCAAAAAAAATAGATTCGGGGCAAATACAGAAAAAGATAAAGTGTTGGTCGCATCTGATCTCGACGCCAGAACATGCGTCTCCGTCATTCTTGCATTTGGTGAAGGAAGACGGTATATGAGCTGGGCTGCCGCAGAAAACGTAGGGTCCATGAGTTGGCCTTGAACAGGTGAAAAGCATAGACGAAACCAAAGTGTGCCCAAGATCTGCTGCGACGGGACCCAATTGATGCATACGAGAAGCGACAACGAAACCTTCATGCAAGGGCGAGAGCTACGGGGATGTATATGAATCTGCAGCACGACCACCCACTAGAATCCTCTCTTCTTCTGCTGAAGCTATTATCGCCCTCCAGTGGAATCGAGGCACTATCACCACCGTTAACACCTGCTGGCCCTGGGTGTCGGGCGCTCCGCTTCCCATCGCAGTAGTACCCATGCAACGCGACAAGACTTCCCTTCCAAACTCGTCTTTACTGACCACGGCGTCTATGAGAAGTTGAAGCATCATTCTTGGACTCTTGATTTATTGAGGAATTGACGTTGAGATGCGTGGTCTTTGCAGAAGTCGACGTTGAACCCTGGTAGAGCACAGAGACTGAGCATGAGAAAATTGACGAAGGAATTGGAGGACGCACCACCGAAGCATTCTCATATTCTCTTTCGACTAGGACATCTCCCACTCTACCGGACCACCGCTGACACAGCAACATATGTCTTGAAAACCGAAGCAGCAAGTTACGAGGATAGTTGGACCATGGAACAAGACGTCGAGTCCTGTTTGAATATGACAAGACCAAACGTCGGAGAGATCCCTAGTTTCTCCACTCCGCTTCTGTTTGGTGCATGTATAAGACGATGATAGAGGGATTCCCGAGTCCACGTGCAGACATGTGTAACGCAGGTGCGAGTTGGCAGGACCTTGAGGCATACGTTTGGGCTATTTCGGTGACAAAAAGCAGACTCGGAAAGGCAACGTGGGTTTCATGATGTAGGTGGGCAGCTGTAGCAAAGAGATTCAGGGCTGTAAAGACCGAGCTGGATGCCAGGGCTCAGAAAGTCATTGGTCCAGAAAGAGTCGGCAACTATTAGACAGTACCTCAGACAACTTTGCCCTCCGTCTCAAACCCCGACGTTCTCTCCCTTCGCAACGTGAGAAGTTCGTTCATACTTGTGGGTGATCCAAGGGTGTTGGTGACGACGCGCTGAATCGGCACCTGACGCGCGTGCAGTTGTTCAAAAACCCTGGCCGAAGTACTCTTCCCCAGTGCTCCAGCTTTTTGCACTGGTAGTCTCATTCCTCGCTTTCTCCTAGGTTTTGCGCACCCGCAGTGTGTACTATTGACTCCTGGACAATTCTCAGATGATAGAAGAAATCTCAAAGGTTAACCATGCAACATGACCATGCTTCGATGCCATAACTTATGGGAAAATACCCATGCGGACAGTCTATCACGGATATCCTTCCTTTGTTCTCCTCGAGGCCTCGAGCTAGATAAAGATAGGCTTCATGGTGTGAAAAGAAGCAACTCGTATTTGAGACTCGAGAGACTGAGAAGGCTCTCTTTCTTACAACCACTATTCCCCGTCTCATTTGGTACTGATTTTCACTGACGCTCTCGAGGTGCGATACCCCTGACTTTGTCACCTATGAATATTTGAATGCTGACGATACTTGACCTTAACTGAAGTTAAAAGTAAGCTTCTACCGATTACGCCGTGTTACCCACTGTACTGAGCAGTATCTCAAGAGATGGCTCAATCCAAGGTCGCATTCCCGGAGGAAATCCTCGACGATATATTCAGCTATATCACGAAACCCGTCGGTGTGACGTCCATGAGCACCGTGCATCAACTGCCGGTTGGAAGAGATCTTCTTTCTTGCGCGCTTTCTTGTAGAGCACTTTCCGCTCCTGCGCTACGAGCGCTTTGGCATACGCTAGTTTCGCTAGTGCCCCTCTTTCAGTTGCTTTCCAATTTTCAGCGGCATGGTGTTGACTATGTAAGCTCCATATGAGTTCTCGAGTTCCTCATTAAAACTTTATTTTTAGACCCTTTCGGGTGACTTTGACGAGGCATCCTTGAGCCGCTTTGATTTCTACGCATCCATGGTCAGAAAATACATCTACCATAACATCACAATCGCCTCAGGTCTTTACTACGGCAGACTAGGCGACTCCGTATACAAACCTCTCATCCAAGTCCGACCTCGGCCCCTACCAAACTTGACGCATTTTGAAGTTATCCCTCAGAACGGCTTTTACCCCTTGCCCTCCCTAGAATGGCTCTCGCTTTTCGTATCCCCTTCCCTTCGAACCGCTTCCTTCTGGTTCACCTCGATCGCTTACGTCCCTCAAATCGTAGAGTATCTTCAACTCGTCAAACTCGAAGCACCCGAATTCCACAGTCTCACCATCACTTGCGACACTCTATTCAACTACGAGGACGCAAACGGAAAAGGGAGCGATATGGATACAAGTCTTTCTGCCTTGCTACCCCAACTCCACACACTCAGACGGTTGCTCATCAGCTTCCCGCTGGACGAGCCCGAAAGCCGATTAACGTTCCTTCCTCGTATCCAGACTCTAGGTCACATGGAGCACCTGGAAGAACTCTGGATCCGAGGTTTCCTCGTGGATATTCTCAACTTTGAGGATGATGAGGTTTACGACTCGATCGTACTACCGAGTTCGGAGGAGCTTATCCCGGGCAGTTTCAAGAGCCTGAAGCGTCTCTACATTGCACATATGTACACTGTCGAAATCGGTACTCTAAACATCCTCCGGGACGCACCTGCCGTAGAATCTGTCCAGTTGAGGGGAGACCTGAAAACCGAAGAAGATTGCAAAGCGGTCTTTCGTACACTTGCCAACCAATGGTCTTCTACTCTAACTGTTTTCATATTCCGCAATGACCCTTATAATAGTACCATCGGCTCACACGTCAAGTTCTCCAGTTTCGCTGCGGCATTGTACTCTTGTCACCAGCTCCAAGAAGTCGAATTTTACGACTTTTATTTCGAACTCTACCTCACAGACGAGGATATCTCGAACATCTGCGATGCATGGCCTTGCCTTACTGAGCTTCTCATCGAAGCGAATGCAGGAAACCCAGAGGATTGTCCTGGTTTAGTGTCATGCAAAACACTTTCTCAACGATGCCCCAAACTGAGACACCTTACTCTTCCCTTCAACTTTTCCCCTCATCCTTGTTACATGGATCCACACTGCAACCACAGACTCGAAAGTGTACACTTTTGGGTGGAACAGTCTACCTCTTCAGGGTCTCGTCCGAGCCCTACTTTATTGGCGCTTGAGCTTAACGGGATTTTCCCTTATTTGAAGGATGTTTTTATTACGGTCGTGCAAACGGATCCCATGACACAAAAGTTGGCGGATAGGAGCCCTTGGAAAGACGTTTATGATATGGTTTGGTTGCTGCAGATGATTGGGAAACTGCAACCTCCGTTTCCAACGTCAATGATGGGATATAAAGATGATGAGGGATCGGAAGAAGTACTTGTAGTGTAGTGACGGCGATGTAAATTTACTGGCCCAATTCAAGAAATGCGCAATTACATTGAGGAGAATAATACAAGAGTGAAAAATAAGAAGAGTAATCTTACATTGTAGTTGCAACGACTCGGCTAATGGCTGGCTCCAAGCCGCTTGAGTCGGCTGAGCCAGTCAAGCGAGAGCCTCCCCTGGCCATACTATCATAATCTACACTACGCTGTTTTGAAGTGGAGCTAACATCAATGAATCACAAAAAACAACGGAAAATGCAATTTTATGATGGTACCTCAACTTGTTTCTGTTTTTAATCTCTGCTTTCCCACAATGGCATGTTTTCCCAGCCCATTCCTCACCCACAAAGGTGTCCTCTATGTCGTCTCAGTCTCTTGGAGAACAGCCAATGATTTTGGAGGCCAGAACTCTGGCAGAGGGTATTTATTTAAAGATTTTTGAAAAAACGGCTCAAGCCGTGACTAAGCGGCTTTATTTATTTCTAGCCTCAGGTTTGTCGGGGTCGTCGGTGCTGCGTCGGGAATGCGTATAGGCCCCGATCATCATCGATGCATCATCCCTGGCGATGACGACCGATGTCAAGAGCACTGCCGGTGATGTGGTAACCGATGCCAAGATAGGGAGATTCTCCTCCTCACTTACCATGCTCATCAATATTTTACTGATAGCAAAATATTTTCGGCTGGTCCACTGGGAACTGGTTTACTGGTTTTGGCTGGTACCAGTCAAAACCAGTAAGTCGTAAAACACTGATTACAACACTACATTGTAAATATGCACAGTGCGACAGTTCACCGCCCTTTCCAAAGGAAGGAAGGATACACCAATTACACAGCAAAGTGAACAAGGATTCACGGTACGCCGGTACCTTTGAGATGGCCACTGTTGGTGCTGTTCCACGGAGTACAGTCTGTTCTTGAATATCGCCAGTTCCATCATCACCATTTACAGCTTTATCGCCACCGTTTTCAGTTCCATCATTATAATCGTCACCATCATCATGCATGGTTATGCCCCATTTGGCGCAATCAAAATTTTAGAATGTGTAACCGCACCTGGTGTTATTGCTATCTCCTGCGTCAGATCCCGCGGCCGAGGGGGTATGGTTTCTGGGGCCATTAGTCTCGTGTACTAGACCCCGAATGATAGTCGGGACAGGCTGATTCGCTGTTGTCTCTCGCGTAGGATCCCGAATGAGCGAAAAAGCGAGTCTGTGTCTGCTGTCTCGGAGTGCTCTTGGTAAACTGAAGTCATTGTCTAAAGTTGCATGAGTGTCTTTCTGTATTCGCGAAAAGGAAATTTGAACCGCAAAAATGTAGCGGAACCCTCATGAAAAGTCCTGGAATGATCGGGATAAACGTAGCCGCCTTACCAGCAGCTATTAGACAGTCCCTCAGACAATTTTGCCCTCCGTCTCAAACCCCGATGTTTCTCCCTTCGGAAGGAGTAGTGCGTCCCGTTTCCAGCCATTCTGGGTCACAGCAGTCGAGCTCTCAGATACTTGACATCAGTCAGGCGTATACAATTTCTAGGCAAAACAGACGGACGAACAACGGGGTGGCGAACGATCCGTCTCCTATGAAACTCAAGAATTCATTGGACAGTGACAATTTTCAGACATCGAGATGTAAAAGCGGCTTCCAAGTGAGTTACTTGGATATTTAAGTATCGGCTTTCGATAACTAAGTCTTAAATTTTATTGTAGAAAGCAATTCCAGAAGTTGTGATATCAAGGGAGCAAATATCCTCACTGGATTATTCTGAGGTGAGTGCACTTGGCCTCATTGCAAATTGCATTCGCAGGATGAGACTAAGAAGTGACATCGGCAGAAGTATTGTACATTTTGATAGTGCACAGCGGTACTAACCTATAGTCATTTTGTGCGATTTCGAGAAGCATATCAAATGCCACATTCATGTTATGGTGTTCAATGATCATAATTTGAAGGTATAAGGTCCAAGCCCCACCGATACATGGAACAAGAATAACCAGGGCACCTTAACTGTTACTGCAATATCAGTGTAGCACATGGAGATAAATTACACAAGGATGAAAAACCTCCACTGTCTTGTGATCCGCTCAGAGGAACGAGCCCAAACGGATGGAATTAGCCATGCATAATGCATAAGTACCGGGACATTAGCGACGTCTCTCGTCCAGGAAAATTCACTTCAACCACAAGCATTAAAATAAAATTAATAATTATAATGGACTACTGTGTGAAGTAGTGTTGGATAAATGCATAGGAATTCCATCTTCGATATCTTCGGTTCCGAATCCTAAGTTTACTTGCACCGTTATAAGAGTCGGTACAATTCCCTATTCAAGGATTTCGAATTCGTCAGTATTCATTAAAGCCTTTCGTTACATACCACCAGCTGTTTTATCAAAATGGTGTGAAAGATAACACCACACTGAAAGGCGATGATAGCAAATAGGAACAAAGATACTGGCATGATGAGGCCAGATTCGAGACTGCAATCCTAAAATGTGCAACCTCTGATCTGGCGATGAGAAAATTTTACTGTGGACGTACATTATGAAAATCACTCTACGGTACCGGGATCGAATGGTTCTCTGCAGAAAAGGTCGCGAGGCACGCCAAATCCACCAAATCCTTCCCGCTGTAAATTACCCTTGAGAATAGAAATCGAAGCAAAAATTTCGGACGTACCGATCAACGCAGTGAGACAAGAATTCACAAGGGCAACAATCAACATGATTACTCCGATGAATTGCGTCGTTGCTTTGTTCGGCAAGAAAACATTGTAACCTCCTTGTTGTATGGATCTCAGTTGAAAAAACAGCGGGGCCACTTGAACGTTAACGGAATAGCCTTCCATAAGCTTTTCATCGGCCTCTGGCACCCTTGAACTCACAGTCTGTTCCCAGCAAGATTATCACGGGGATCACAAAGATCTTGAAACGGCGCTGCCAGATAATGAATGCACGATACAACTTGTATGGATAGATGAGTTACTAAAGCCATCTGACGGTTTCGGAAACTCACCAAAAGAGTGTGAGCGATAATGCTAAGAGTGGATAAAACGTCAGCAGTCAAAGAAATAAAGACTAAATCCAAACTCCCCTAGATAAAGTCAGAATTATCACGTCCATTAACCTTTGGTGATGAACACATATCAGCTTTTCGACCCATAGTTTTAGATAGGCCTTAGCATACACTAGCAGGTTGGCCGTGAAAACAGACACCGGCTTGATGCCAGCATTCAAAGTCAGCGTCATTGCGATGGAATCAAGAGCCAATCCTAGCGTCCCCAATACGAATAGGATGACAATGATGAGAAGATAAAAACGAGGGGTCTGTTGACGCCGACCAAAGAAATATGCGCAGGTGAAAAAAACCATGATGTAAATGCCTTTAGACCACGGAGCGATATTAACGGCGTGATTTAATACAACGTTAGCTTACTTGCCATACAGAAAATATTCCATCTAGAATTCGATCATGATTGTTAGTTATCAGAAAACAGTAGACAACATTGCAACTAACAGCAAACACAAAAGAGATTCCTGCAAGTTTTAGCATCAGTAGAAAGGAGGGATCAAAGAAACGCAGATACTGGTAATGTTTATGTTTTATGCTCTTCCAAGTAACTTAATAAGTCAATTTAACAGCTCGTCCCCAGTTGCATTGATACCAAAAATCAATGCCTCGTAGACAGATATTTAACCCTGAGATACAATGAATTCTCAAGAAATTGAAAAAATGAAAAAGTATATCGCAAATTAGTCTTCTTTCACTTCCATCATCATCGTTCCCATTACCTTGGTTTAGATCATGGATTCTAGCACCATCTTCCATCTTTATGGTACACCATTCTTTGATTGACAGATCGTCTCTCTAAGATAGGTGATTATTACTCTGTGGTTGTTTCCATCATTCTATTCTGATCTACCGCCATATTCTTTTACATATATACTCCATGGTGTATAAAAAATCAGCGCCAGAGGGTGAGATAGGAATAGTCCCTTCATCCAGACACTCCTCAGCTACCATCAGACTCGGAAAAGCAGGAGAATCTTCTACAAAATTTGGCGCTCATCTAGAATCAAGCTAGATGATGGGATTATCCAGTTCT
The DNA here is from genome assembly GCA_037954225.1 of Stygiomarasmius scandens. Lineage (NCBI taxonomy): Eukaryota > Fungi > Basidiomycota > Agaricomycetes > Agaricales > Campanellaceae > Stygiomarasmius > Stygiomarasmius scandens. The sequence goes on from JBANRG010000046.1 coordinate 170,049, forward strand.
ATCTCCCTACGGAGTCTTTTTATGTTGTCTTCCTGGTCATAGATTTCTTGTTTGGCGAGAAACTTGAAAAAGTTGACTTGTCGTTCGTCAATACTATACTCGTGACGGAAGGGGCGTTGAGCTAATCTTTGTTAGGCAGGTCGAAAGCCCGTGAAGCAACTGCTTACCGCCCTTTATATCGTCTGACCGAAGTTGATAATTTTCAAGGCAACCCTCGCGATGACCTTTTCGCCGATCAGCTTTTTGACAGGTTGTGGAACAATAAAGAGTTTTTTTTACATCCCACGCAACACAGCGGTCGGTTGTTTAGTTCGTGTCTATGCGAGCACTGACGATCGGTATAGCATCAAAATCAGTTTAGATAGCAAAGACGATAACTTATCGTTTCCACAGTGCCTTTTCTGTCAAATTTCTCTTTGAGTTGCTATCTAGTCTGTTCCAATTCCAGGAGAACAATAAGAGAATCCCACATCACGTCCAATGCACTCGCCCATTTCCCTGGAATATTCGGACTAAAGTCGATGCAAAACTTTGCGCAGCGATTTTAACACTGGAAGGTATACATTCAAAAGGTCGCCCACGCTTTTACTAGCCTGGCAATCTTCTAACCAAGAACCAGCGGCACAGATAGCAGCAATCAGGACATTGTTATCGAGCGCTTGTACAGCCGTGATGGGGCCAAATGAGTATATACATTGGCTGATTGCTTCGGGTGTCCACAAGAATAGCACCGCGGCCATTCTGCTGAGGGTCGGCTCGTCGTCGTCGTCGTCTTCATCATCCACTTTGGAAGGGAAGTTACGGACTCGGTATGGATAACGAGTTCCAAACGCGCTACACCCTATCTAGGAAACATCGCCATCATGTTAGGAGACGTACCGAAGCAAATCCGATATCCAAAGTGAGACTTTGAAGTGATTCCTTCGAAGAGAACGCGGCGCGATCGAGTCTGTCCTGAACAAAAGGTTTGAGAAAGAATGGCGTGGAAATCATTTCCTCGTAGCGGTTACGAATTGTCGATGCATGCTTTGGAATGCTCGCTGTTGTACCCAGCATGCAAATGATGGGTTTTGTATAGTGTGGTTATAATGTTGGATCAAGGATTCAAGCTGTCAGTTTGACAAGAACCGATAGAACTTGAAGTTCTGAATAACCAAGAAGGATTTTTAATAGGGCTTCTTTTGCATTGAGAAACCTGATGAGCTGCGCGCATGTCAGTTCTAAATGCCAATTGACGGTGCGGACAAAATAACGAATCCAGGCCCAGATACCGTGAAGGTTATCTCGAATTTGACCATAGTACCCGGGCCCGTGAGATTCTGCATCTTCCGAAAGAGTACGAACTAGACCTTCCAAAGAATGAAAGGCCATCCTCTTGATCTTGACAGGTATCTCATGGTTCTTGCGCAACATGAAGGCCTTCTCAGCTGTGTAATGCAGTACAACGCACCACTCATGGACACCAGTGCTTCCGGCTGCAGAACTTAACGAGCTTTCATTTCCGTTTAGAGATTCGTTTTTGAGTCGCTGCGATGAAACTAGTCAATTGTTCAAGTTTCGACTACGAGTTGAGGGTAGAGATTCTGCCTCGGTGTAAAATACCAGTCCACTTGAATTCATTGGGGCAGAAGGACAGTCAGGCCGCGTTGAAGAAATCGAGCTGGTTGAGGACTGACTTACCCGCTACACGTGGTCGTTCTTTTCAGCTAGTTTCCCACCTCGAGCAATTAGAAGTCGCTCCAAAGCTTCCGCATTTACGCCCACATCCGCGAAGTTACTGTTCTCTCAATAATACATAAAATACAAAGAATAAAGCCTGAATGAAAGTGAGTAAAACAGGGCTGCCACGTCAATTTCCCTTCCCGATCTATGACCGTTCATTGTCATCTGTCATCTCTATGTTCTGACTTTTCCCCATCTCCTCCTGAATCCCCAACCTCATTTTCCCCAATCTCTCATAAAGCTGTTGCAAAGCCCGTCGACTCCTCTCTTCGTCCTCCTGTTCCTGTTGGATCCTCCTTAATTTCTGAGTAAGGAGATGAACCATCTCCCGTTCTTTACGCTTTTCGTATGTCTCCACCAGGCTGCGGTCCATCTTTCGAAGCGTTTGTTGCCAATCGGTTCGAAAGGCAGAGTTGTCATTCGGAGAAGAGCTCTGACGGAGCTGTGAGGAGTTGGAGGAGCTGGATGAAGTGGATGGTAGAATATCTAGAAGAGAACATGGAACGAACACACCGATCAGAATGGTCACAAAAAAGAATGACCGACATACCTTCAATGTGGACTGTAACTTCAGGCAATAGCGAATAGGAAGGAATATCAGGCTGAGAAGAGAGGAAAGACGGCTCGCTAGCCATAGCACCGGGAAGCAGTGAGGGTCAAAGGCAAGAGAGGTGTCTCAGGGGTTTGTTAAGAGTGCGATTTTGTAAGAGGGGGAATCTGCTTCCGAGGGGCAAAATCGCTGATAATTCTGAAACGAAGAGTGTCAAGAAGCGGCAACAGAACGACGAGAAAAGTGATGAGACGTGGCAGATAATCTGGCGGTGGCCCGAGCTATACACCATGCATCCAAGGCCATGACCGTGGTGACGACCGTCGATTATGTAATTTCCAGTGTTGAAAAAACCTTCATCGTCCAGCTCCATTTCGAGTCTTTCCATGTCCGTCTCGACATGAATATCATCGGAAATCATTGTAAATGCGCGGAAATGAGCGCTATAAAGCCGAACAATGATCTGGTGCATCAAGAATCTTATGCATTTTACTTTCAAATTCATAAACACGGCACTGTGGAATCTTCCCTGCCTATAACTGAACTCTTTATCTCCTACAACTCAAGACTACAAGGAACGTCAAGTCATTTTGGCCCAAATAACCTTACAAATGCATAACTGGTCAAACATCGGCGCAATTCCTCGACCTTGTCTATCTAGTTACGATGAGACTTGGCCATGGCCAAAAATGGTATGTATCTCATGCCGCTGCTGCGATCAAACAATGACGCGTCCAGGCATGGATCATCCAAGGTACCCAGTCCAGTAGCGGAAAGCAAGACGAAACAGCAAAGTTTCCCATCCCTATGCTATTCAAACGAAGGCTTAGACCATGTTCGATTATGGTGAGCACGGTCCATATAAGTGTAAGTTGTTCTGCTTTCAGTTACTAAAACAGTCCCGAAGATGACTAACTGAATAGGACCACCACCTGGTGTACAATAGGACCATGCTTGCCTCGCGACAATGGTATATGACTTTGTCCGACGTCTTCCTCGAGGAAACCAGTCGCCGCCAGCTTGCCGCAGGTCCAACATTGTCCAAGCGTTTGTTTGACTCTATGAACCCGCCACAATCAGTCTTCTCGTATATAAAGACGGAGTGGGTTCAAGACGTGGACCAAATTCCTGCTGTTCTTCCGGTAGACATATCTTTTTGCTCTGGTAGCCATCATTGCGTTCTGACGATGTCCATGCACGAATCCCGACGTCCTCAAATGGACGGTTCCCTCGCATCTAATGATTCGTCCCGTCCGTTTAACCTCATTCCCAACGAGTTGCTTTCGGAGATCTTCACCATTTTCTGTCTTTTTCCCCCAGAACCTAGAAAACCCTCCGAATCAGGCTGGATATTTTCGAATGCTGGTGAATTCCTCGAAACCCGTGACGTGACTCACTTGCCCCAAAACACCATCACCGCCGTTTGCTCCCACTGGCGTCAAGTTGCTCTCCGTACTCCACAGCTATGGCAGGACCTCAGAATCCACTTCCAAAATGGACGTTTCACGGATCATGCCCCGCTCACTGCAGCTTGGTTGGCACGGTCCGGTTCTTGTCCGCTCACCATCAACATCAGGTCAGGTTGTTTACCTGACTCATACCAACTGCTCAACACTGGTGCCGAAAGTGTCGTAACTCTTGCAGCTTTACGAGCTACCCAATGGTATGAACTCAATTTGTGTCAGCCTTTCGAGTTCTTCCACCCTATCTTCACTTTACCTCGTCCATCGTTACCTTACCTGCGAAAGGTGGACCTTCGCTTTTCTGAAAATCGGACCCATGAGACTTTTCCACACGTAGAGGCTTTTGACTTTCTTATGAACGCTCCTCGACTTGAAGTCGTCGTGCTTACGGGGCACATAGACAACGTCCCCATCCTTGACAGGCTTCGACTTCCCGGAAGCCAGATCACCAATCTCACTATTTATAACTTGTTCTCCAACGTGAAATGGGGTCCAGAATTCGTCTCCGACATTCTTCACTCATTCCCCGCACTTCAATACGTCAATTTATTCGTCCTGTCGGGACCTCAAAGTCCGCTACCCACCCCTCTTCCCAACAAAGCAGCTATCACCACTTTACCCAACCTCCGCGAGCTGACACTTGTCACGGATTGCAATACTGGACTCGATTACATCCTAGCCAACCTCTCCCTTCCGAATCTTCGTTACCTAAATCTGAACCATACTCCAGAACTCACCTTTACTCGCGCTGATGCAAAATTCCCAAAAACCTTTCTCCGTCTCTTGTACAACTCCCGTTTCGCGCTTCGTGTTCTTAAACTCGTCAACATTGATGCGCTCTCCTCATATGTATTAGAGGAGTTTCTCGCTGGTGTAAACGCCTCTCTAGAGGAACTGGAGGTGTTCTACTGTCAAGGTCTCGATTTAATCGGCCTAGTCGAGCGATTCGAAACCGGTTTCGAAAAGGGAAGAAAAAGTTTCCTAGACGAGAAAATCGAGCTCCCAGAGATCTCACTAGTCCTTCCAAACCTGACAAACCTCTCTCTCGGAGCTTCTTTCGAGGGACAAAGACAAGGTGACGCAGATGGGGACGCAGATGGGATTGCAACTTGGACGATTCAGAGGATGAACCCTCCTGCTGTGCCGGAATGTGATATTGGGGGTTATATCGGGGGTCTTAACTCCGCCGTTGAGTTGAGCGGGAGCGAGGACGTGAATATGAAGAGGGAACATGAACATGAAGTAGCGGTGTTGAAACATGCCTATTTTCAGTTTAACGCGGCTGCTCTCACCGAGGAGAAGAAAGTTGTTATTCAGGATGCGAAGGATAAGGCGAGGTTGAATATTGACCTTGATTTGCTTGATGATGTGTGGGGAGATGAGACGGATGATGATGAGGATGATGAGGATGAGACGGACTCTGATTCGGATTATGATTGATTTGGACTATGAGATGTGATACCCATACACGACATACCCTGGTTCTTTATCGGACCCTCTTTTTTTCTCTGGATTGTAGCGTTATTACTCTTTATACAATAGTATTTGTAGGATTATCTTTGGTATCTAACCATTAGACACGATGGTAAATAAAGTACTCTAAGTATGTAAATAATAATACGATAAGTTACGAATTGTCATCTAAGTGTATATATACATTGTGCTAACGCAAAATAGAGGTAAGTAATAAGAATACGGACTGGCTAGAAGGCTACATTGTGGTATACAGCATAAAGAAAATTGTCAATGCCTTCTTCCATCGTAATACACATCCAATCAAATATTGGCGAGGAAAGACATGATGATAAGAAAGGCTGTGGCAAGAAGCGCGTATAAAGTCTTCAAATTAATCATAAACGTAGTAGGGTTGGGTGCCGTGACGGCGAATCCGCAGCAAATTAAATGAGACCCGCTCGAAGAGTGTTTGGGACTTTCGCTAGTGCCGCTACCAGTAGCAGCCACAGAAGGATAAAGCATTTCCTCATCACGAGTTCCACTGCGAGATAGAAAGTCCGCTGCTCGACCATGAGCATATTGTTTCCGCCACACAGGCTCGAGTGGGTGCGGCGATCGCCCTTTTGCATTGGTCATGGAAGCTTCATTAAGCTGAAAATGCCCGGGAAGGACACTAGGGGGAGAGGCAGAGGGTATATTCCCTGCTAGCGTCACAGGTGTAAAACACGCTTCGTCGGCCGATTTGGGTACCGATCCTGTGCACAGCCCAGGCGAAGCTTGCTTGCTCTTTTCATGAACGGGAAGCTCTGCCTTGGGTTGTTTACCGATATTAACCACCGCAAGACCACCTTCAGAAGGAGTATTGCGATGTTTTGAGGGAGGAGGAGGCGGCGGGAAGAGGTCGATAATGTCGGACTCTTCGGGCAAGTTTGGTAAAGTACTCTTTGCCAGCACCATGCGGTCATCTCCAGGAATCATGGGCAGAGCACGCTTCTGGGCGCCAGGGTATGGAGCGCTCTTGGTGTTGACAGGTGTAGTAGGTCCGATTACACCGGGAATGTGAAGTTTAGCTGGAGGTGGTGGTGGAAGTCGCGAAAGACCGATATCTTGCTCCACTGGCGTAGTTGAGTATATGATCTCGGGAACCGGTTTGTCCGAGGGTTTGGGCAATGGTGGTAGGGACTTTTTCATGCTTGATTCCGTCTGCTGTTCAACAGCAGGGCTCGGAGATGTTATACTTTGGGGTATCAACCCTGGAGAAACGAGAGAATGCTGGAGATTTGGATTCGGAGGTTCTTTCTTAGTAAAAGTAGGCGTTTCCGGTGGACTACTGGAAATTGCAGACGATGGTCTGGATAGAGGACTTGTGCCTACAACCAGCGAGGACGCGTTAGCGCGGAGGAACCCATGAGCACGATGAACACATACTAAACACAGAGCACGGCGACTTGGGTTCCTTTCCTGAAATACTCCTCGAAAGACGTCTCTGACAGAGGGTCTTTACCTTTTTGTGCCATTGCGGCTTTGGCCGGTACGAGGGGTAGAGGTAGGGATAGGCACGACGAAGGAATTCGGGCTTTTTGGGGATAGAGAGAGGCATCTGTACCAATGTAGCGCTGTCGAAGCGAAGGTAGATTGGCGACTTGGGAAGACCATGGTAAGTCTTTTAAACTAGCACCTCGAGGCAAGCAGTGCCCGATTTCGACCAACATTGAAACGAGGTGGATATAGCCTCGAATTCGCGGATTGCAAAAAGCAACATTTTAGAGAGATAGTAAAGCCGAAATGAAGGGTGTACGCTTGCAGCATGGTAGGATCTAGACTGTGATTTGACGGCTCGAATGATAGCTCTGCCGTTGCGTTCGGCATCACTACCATTTTTTTCGGACATCTCCGTTAAGGTTGGCCGCCTGATCCGGACTGGTTCATCCATGGCGCTCCGAAGAGGTTTGCGAACAGGACCTACTATAGCATAGGTCCAAGTACTGAACGTACTGAATGCTGAAAATTTGGTGCTCATGAGAAATGTGACCAAGTAACCTGAAGCAAGAAGAATCGATTGAACCGATTGTTAACCATAGAAGCAATGACCCTACAAAATCTAGAGATACTGATCGAATTAACAATCACAGATTGTTGCGCGAGTAACAATCTTTCCAGAACGGTGGAGAAGATTGACGGAGAACATATGCGTGTTTTTTGCGAAATCTCCAAAGTGCTATGTCAACGAGATGAACATCACATTGAATATGTTTCGCCCTTTACCAGTTGTTCTCTTACCGATCTTCGTCTTGATACTAAACTTGCATGAATGCTGGGGGCGATAAGAAACCTACTCTAAGCTTGTTTATGCTTTGACCTTGCTTCAAGAGCGAATGCCCACCTCCTTTCTAGTCTTTGAAGGTACGTGATAAAATCTCCGCATACATGGGGTACAATATTGAAATTAAACCGGTCCGGAAAGATTTCCCAAAGCTAAATCCGTTTGCACCACCCTTCTTCCGCCATGCGACTCTGAGCTTCTTCTTCTCAAGATCCGGCAGGATATAGCCACGGAAACATCAAGCTTCTCAGTTATATAACCGGACCAACCCGGTAATACGCCCAGTTCTCTTCCACCCACATCGATCAAGGGAGACTTGTCCAGAGTCCGCGAACCTTTAGACTCTTGTATTCTCACTGTCTTTACCTCTCGCTGCTTCGCATATCATAATGTCGCATTCTAGACGCCTTGAAGGCAGGAGACTGTATCATACAATTAATTTTGTTGCAGGCCTTGCAATCTTTTTGTTAGTTTTCATCCTCGTATTCTTGATACACTGATACGAACAGAAACACTGCGCAGCTTTGGCTATGATCAAGGCATGATGGGCGGGGTTAATACTTCCCCAGACTATGTACGCGTGATGGGACTAGGAACGTCAACATACCAAGGGCCGGACGAAGGATACGTTGTCACTATCACGGAGCCTACCAAGCAAGGAGGAATTGTTAGCAGTGCGTTTACTGATACTCGCCTTTCTTATCGAACCGCTAACTGATGTTCTTTGTCTAGTATACTATCTCGGAACGCTCATTGGCTGTCTCATGGCTGGAAGTGTTGGAGATAGACTCGGTCGTATTAAAACCATGGTGATAGGTGGAATATGGGTGATTATCGGTGCTGTGCTCCAGTGTTCGGCTCAAAACCTGACCTGGTGAGTGGATCCTTGCGTTATGCAATCGAGGATCTTTTTGTTCATCAGGCACGCTCTTGCTGATTCCTAATCTAGGATGCTCTGCGCACGAGTTGTAAACGGCATCGGAACGGGCTTCCTCAACGCTATCGTTCCTGTGTGGAGTGCAGAAGTGGCGAATCACACTTCTAGAGGTAAGCCTCAAAGGCCATACTCTTTTTGTAAGCTAATTACCTATTCATTACAGGTGCTTTCATCGCGTTGGAGTTCACCCTCAACATCTTTGGAGTCGTCGTTGCGTATTGGCTCGAATTTGGCCTCGGGTTTATCGGCGATGGAAGGACCCAGATTAGATGGAGGTTCCCTATCGCTTTCCAAATCATCCCTCTTATGATGTTTGTGGTCCGTAAAACTCCACCTCCTCATGGCGTTCATGCATGAAACAACCCCATTTCTTGACAGGTCGCCTTGAAATGGATGCCCGAATCTCCTCGGTGGCTAATCAAAGTCGGACGTAATGAAGAAGCGAAAGTTATCCTCCGTCGTCTTCGCGCAGACGATTCAGTCGAGCCAGGAACTCCCTCCTCTGGTAGTGCAGATGAATCAGGCGAGAAGGGTAATGGTGCTGCTGATGCGGAGTACAACTCTATTGTGGAAGTTGTTAGATTGGAGAAGAAACACGGTAAGATGAACAGCTATTGGAATATGTTCTGGGGAAGAGGATCAGGCGATCTGCATATCGCGAGAAGAGTACAACTGGCTATTTGGCTTCAGATCATTCAAGAGTAGGTCTTCATATCTTTGCCTTCTTAAACGATAGCCTCACGACCTTTGAGATGGGTTGGCATTGCCGCAATCACCGTCTACGCACCCACAATCTTCGCCGAAGCAGGTTATGCAGCTCGCAAATCCCAATGGTTGTCTGGGCTTAATGATGTGAGCACCGCCTAATAGGTAACTGTATTGACGCCGTAATTGTCCTTGCAGATCACATACATGCTCGCCACCCTCATGGCCGTCGTCACCATTGACCGTTGGGGACGTCGTGTTGGTCTTTGGTGGGGTGCAGTTGGGCAAGGTATCTCTTTGGTAAGAATGAATTCCCCGTGCTCGCCACCTTCTCCATCTTACCGAGACGGCTACATCGTAGATTTTGGCTGGAGCATTTTCTCGTCTCCTCCGCGACCACCCGGAAAAAGCGTCTCAATACGGTGGCGCTGCAGCGTTCTTTGTGTTTTTATATACTGCTATTTTTGGTGCTACTTGGCTGACGATCCCTTGGGTATATCCCACCGAGGTGCGTAGTTTATTTATAAACGTGTATAGGGGCTGTTTTTTCATTAATTTTCCACGGTATGTAACCATAGATTTTCCCACTTGAAGTTCGTGCCAAAGGCAATGCTTGGGGCGTTGTAGGATGGAGTATAGGAAACGGGTGGCTTACACTGCTTAATCCAGTCATGTTCAATGCTATCCAAGAAAAGTGAGCTCTACAACTGTCCTATACCTATGCTTTACAAGTCTGATGAACGCATTCCTTTCCAGCACCCTTCATATTTTCGGGGCGATCAATTTCTTGTCCATTCCGATGGTATGGGCATTGTATCCTGAAACTGGTACGTTCAAATTGAAACATACTTTTGTGCTTCAAGTTCTGAGTATGGATGTCTCTATAGCCAATCGGACACTCGAAGAGATTAATCTCCTGTTTGCCAGCAGTAGCCCCTTCACCTGGGAGGAAGAGAGGAACTTTGCGAGGCTCAAAAAGGAAATGGCGGAGACCGGTAAAGGTATTGATGATGTTGTTGAAGGTGCAGAAGTCGTCGAGGTCATGGAAGATGTTAATGAGAAGCAATGAACGAACAACACGCGAACAGACTTGGAGGAGTATGAACTGCAGACAGCAAAACCTTTCTTGACATTCTTCTAGACAATAGAACGTACGACAATGTACGACCCTAATTCTCGTATAATGAACCAATCTGTATTTCCATCATTTCTTCCGTGTGTTCTACGAGCTCGAAACGAGGATTGCACCCGACTAGGCCGACCAGAGTAAACGTGGTATTTGCAAGCCGTCATGAGATGCTCACACTGAATACAAGTGTTCCGGCGAAAGTTTAACACCTGTTGCAACTGCTGGCAATTATACATATTCAACTCACCGAGTTAGCCACTACTATGTTTGCTTTGAGAATTGTGATTGATGATCAGTCAATGTAGAGAATTGAAGACTTGTAACTCAATACGGTGTATACAGCTCACCTCCAAAGTATTATGATTACTCAGGACCGCGAACCAAAATGAAAGCCGCAACGATTCGTGTATATCGTAACAGGGTATGTGTATCTAAACAAGCTTATGTATAAAATCTAGTAGATGTCAAGCATCCGGAGACATTCCAGTAAAATTATGCGATGCTTCTTTACATTCAAGCCTCACCCCGAAGCAAGCCGGCGGTCGAGAGTAGTTCTCCACTTGACATAAATGCCTTCTGAGGGAGATGGTGCATATCGACACAACTCGTAAAGCACGAGCTGCTCTTGAAACCCAGCATTAACCCAGATTTGTTCACGAGCTGAAAATTAATGTGAAAACTTTGCCACATTTGTATGTTCAAATTCACATACCCCTTCGAACCGTTTCCAACGCTTGAACTGAGCTGATACGTTGTGTATACATTACTGCCAATTCATTTAATAATAGTACACTCGGTAAATAAACAAGACAACTTACAATAGGCAGCAATGACTGCTGCACTTCTAGAGACTCCCTGATCGCAATGGACGAGTACGACGCCGCCATCACGGAGAGAGGTCTGGATGAAGTTGATCGCTGAAGGAAAGTGTATCAATAAATCCGCATAGTCAATGTCGTCAACGGCGATCCGCTTGTGGCGAATCCCAGACTCAGGGAGCTCGGCGGGGATTGGATCAGGGCAGACAGAGAGTATGTGCGTGATGCGATGTTCAGTCAGAGAACGTGTCGATCGAGCTGCTATCAAACTGGGGACAATTAGGCACCAAAGACGGTCTGAAAAAAGCCAACTCACTTTCCAAGATAGAGCCTGTCGGGAACGATTGTACTGACGTTCTTCCAGTTGCCCATGGTGACTGTGGTCATTGATAAGTTAGTCGTATGTGTGAGAGTTTCGAAAACTGAGAGTGGTTTGATGGTTCTGCAAATTTCTCTTCATCCAAATCTCTTCTTGTACCCCTAGCAAGTTGACCTCAGCCATCCGGTTCTCCTGTGTGGCCGTCGTTCAAGTTACTAATAATTCTCTAGATACGCCGGTCATCCCATTTGTGACTAGGTCATTGAATAGACTCCTAGAAAGTCGCAACCATGGAAAAGACCAATCCAATGTACTAGCAAGATGTAACAATCCGAGTCATGCCTTTTCCTCTTTTGGTTGTCCATGAATCCTGAAGCGGCCCGGGTCACCACGGTCTGCCGAGTTCCACCGGCTCTGCTTTCGTTCTTTGATGCTGTGCAATAGGTTTCTCCTTCAATAGTCGTTTAGCCAGCTCTTCAAAACACGATGACTATAATGAATAGTATATCAACCCGCTTCGTTGATTTAGGTCAAAAAGGATTTTCCCTTTAAACATGAGGATCAGCGGGGTGGACAACTTTAGTATTAGTCTGCCGATCTCGCCGAAGTTTGCTGCCGGCCAACAAATATCCAGTTAAACCACATTCTCTACTTTAGCAGGGCTGAAGTACTGAAGTGTGATATATAAAATACTCACTCAAAAGCCCAGTACGGAAATCTGACTCCTCAGTGAGCGTACCACGGTCGGCCATACTCTGCTTACTGCCGTACAAGTGAACGAGCTGCGCAAATCCCCCGAATTGACCCTGGAAGACAGAAAACTTGAGATTTCAATCTTACTCAGCAACATTTCTATGTTTAACGAGCAGCCCGTAAGTAGTAGTCAGCTCTCTACTTTGCTGACAATTATTTTAGCAAGGATTGAAGCGGGCTGATAAATCATTTTCTAGCTCGACCTAACCAACCCCGTGACTATTCTTGACGGTGAATCAACAAGAAACCGTTTAACTCACGTAGTGCCGTTTTGCTCTGTTTAAATGTATATAGTGTACGGGTGTAATGCAGGTTTGGATATCGCCAGTCTAATTCCGAATCTCTCCATGAAGAAATCCCATTGCGATGAGCCGTTCAAGCCTGTTGCAAAGACCCGAAACACTTGAGTGTTTCGCTCAACGCTGAGGTTATGAGCGCCAAACCAGCGTCAATTCAAGACGCCTATGAGTTACTTCAGAAATGCAATGCTGTGTTTGCTATTTGAACAACGCCTGGTTGTATATACCTATATAGTAATTAGATATCCATCTATGCGTCTACATATTACATTTGATCCACCTGAGCACCGAGCATCTTACCCTAGTCCTCACTCCTGTCATAACGAATATCGTCAGAAGTTCATGAAGGTCGTAAACAAGTCCCGACCGCACAGCGGTGCTGGATCTAGTCTATGGAAAGATGACGTCTACCAGCCGAAAGTCCTAGCAACAGACGAAGACATCAATCAAGTGAGAGAAAACAGTATCGACATTGACTTACTCTTCATGTACCTCCACTCCACCGACTTGCTCTCTCCGAATCGGGTCGACCTTTCCAACCTCTTGGAAAACACCATCAGCCATTCCTACAGGACCACAGACCCCGACTATGACTCCCTTCAGCTTACCCCGATCTTTCGCTGCATCGTCATCGTTGATATTGTATGGTCGCCTTCTCCCATCTTTTCCAAGCTGAGATCTTGACCTCGACCTGCTAGATCCAGTTCTGCGCAGAGCAGCTGCTCTAGAGATGGCATCTTCGACAATCTTACTAATTTTTGGACGACCGGCAGAGAGCGTGAGTCTTGTTGAACGGAAAAAGTCTGGTTTGAAGGGGAAAGCGCCCACAGGAGCACGCGTATAAAATACAGAGATGTGGAGGGGAGTGAAGACGGATTGTTGGATCATCGAGGTCAGCAGAGGGATCATAGGTACCAAAGATGCTGCACTATGATATGAGGATATGAACAAACAAGGTGGATTCAAATTACTGACCAGGATCTTGGACACTCCAGACAAGTTGTATGAACTTGGCTCTACATTGTCCTTCTAAGTCCTTCTGAATCAACTCTTGAATGGCCGACAGAGCAAAGCTTATTCCACTTCCACCGACAACAAAAACGGCGGCTGAGAAACTAGCAAACATCCTGTGTCCCGGACCACCTGGTACAAACAATAAATATCATGTTTAAGCCTTGCCATTTGCACCTACCATAAGGACCCTCTATCATGACCTTTACTCTGACCCCATCGCCATCTCTTTTTCTCTCTTCATCGCACATCCCTTCTTTCGCCAAATCAAACAATTTTCCCGTCCAATCACCCGCTTTTTTGCATAACAAAACCATTCCTTCCTCTCCTCCAGATGCGGATGCAATAGTGAAGGGATGAGTTTCTACCCATGAAGTACGGCCTAGGGCGCTCGAGAATATGCGTAAACGCACATGCTGTCCGCCTCGCCAACCAGAATTAATGTGTGGAAGCTCGAGTCTGGTGAGTTGAAGGGAAGGCAGCGCACGGATAGTGGCTGTTGTGACACGGGTCTTCAGAGTTCGGAACAAGACTACATCAGCAAGATAAGGCACAAAGGAAGCGAAGAGGAAAGGTAATGAAAGTGTGGAATGCAAAAAGGTCTTTGGAAACAAATTAGCTATCGTTTCGTGTTGAGAGGAGGACACTCACAGATGGAAAAAGGAGAATAACGCCCAATATATGTGTGACAAGGAAGAAATTGTAGGCCCTGTTGCGCCAAAACTCGATGGAGAAGAAGAAAATAAAGTCTACACAAATCGTAGCAATCAAACCCCAATATATATTAGGTCTAGCAATGTTCTCTACAAATGTTCCTTGGTTTGTCCATCTATAAACTAAAAAAGAAGCTTTAGACTTTGCAACTGATCAGGCTTCGATCACTTACTATAACCCAAGGTGTGGACATTGACTGCTAGGAAAACGACTCGTCCAACGAATCGATGCATGAAATTTACCTGATCAAAATGTCCTCAGTAAAAAAATTACTATGAAGACCAATGAAGCCAACCTTCTCGTAACCAACGCTGAGTAACGATGTTATTGCACCATTCTTAACTGCAAAACCAAAAACGATAGGGAACTGGGACACTGCAATATATCCATAACGATAAGGATCCGTGAATACGTTTGTGTTGTAAAATGTTGGAAATGCTAAAGCAGCCAGATATACAGTCATAGTAGATACATGAAATATTGACACCCCAGGGGAAGCTCGACGATGCAAGAAAATAAGTATGGGCCGTAAAATTGGAAAGCAGGCAGAGATATGCGGCGGATATGAAGGAGGTACTGGATTTTCTTTATCCCCGAGGGTAGCATGCCATTGATAAGAGCCATAGTTAACGTGAGTGTCGTCTGTGGCCAAGTCTTGATGATTACTTCCGTCATGATTGAATTGCGCAGCACGTCGACGTCGATTTCGTCTAAGGCGTATATGTCGAAATAAATGACCATCGGTCCATTCTGATATGCTCCAAAAACGGGCGAGAGCGCGAGGTAACCGAAGAAGAACGACAAACAGGAATAGAGAGATGAGGGCTAGATCAGTGTAATAGACGATAGTAACCGCTCTTAACGGCGTCGACCCTGAAGCTGCGGTAACTGTAACTGATGGAGATATGCCTGTAGTTTCGGTAGCACTGGGCACAGAAGTGGAAGACATGACTGTCCCCTTGCTTCAATCTCCGTTCTAGCTGAAGTGCTCGTGCAATGTACTCCTCGGAGTGTCTGTAAAAATTGATATAAGTAGCGCTTAAAGGGCTAAATAATGAAATTACCGCTCACGCAAGACCAATAGGCTGGCAGGATGCAACGTGTGTATCTGGGGGAGTGTTATAACGCTGGGCATCGTGCCATGAAAATTGTCGAGGTATAAATACGCCGTTCCGGCCTGCATGGAAAAAACGAGGCAGAAGAGACTTTCGATGAAGAACAGTCCGCGGGCCTGTGTGATCGTGTGACTTCGGAAGGATCCGTGATCCGGACCAACACGTTTTTTTTACCGTATCACATTGTCCTCAACCTTCCGCTAACAACAGTCTGCTTTGTCCACCTCATAGATTTATCCTAGAATGAATAGGTAAATCCCCCCTAGAATAACTTCTTTTCGGCGTTGAATTATTATTTCTTTCTAAAGAGGTCCGATTATTCTGGTTCGTCCGTTTTCACATTGAGCACGCCGAGCTATCTTTGACCAGGTGTTCAGACAATAGACGAAGCAGAGGTGAGTATACCTTCCCACTCAATTGTAGACTCCACCTCATTCATTTCCCTTCATATACTCAGTATCTTCTAGATCAACTTGTGAGCTTCAACTTCAGACTGTTACGTCCAGTTCTGACCGCTTCATAGCCCCCTCCCTCGCCGGATGACGATGAAATGCTCAAGAAGCTGAGGAACAGACTGAAAGATTTGTTAACCGAGCTTAGAAGCGGTGCTGAAGGTGTAGCACGTACTTAGACTTGACAGGTGTGCTCGTATGGTAAGTACACGGTTTTTATCCTCAAGTTCTTCGAACGATCTTACTTTTGCTTCCTTTCGTTAGGATATCAAATTGTATAGTGACTCTGAAATAGATCCTTGTATAAACTTGCACCCGTTCACCTCCTTTATGAAACGCGATGAGAACAGTACCGGGGTCATGCTCTACTGTTATGGACAGAAATTCTCATCGTTTCCTACAGCGAGGCTAAGAATGGGCTTCCCATGCTGGAAGTCGTATACAAAGCGCAGCGTTTGCGTGTCAGGATTAATAGTACCCAACCGTCTTATTACTTTGTTTCCAGCCGGCGTTTTTCAGACAGTCCCGTGGAACTGCGGAATGAGGGCAACTGGTTATGAAAGCTTTGAACTTGCCATTTATGTAAATGAGCTAAGTGCTACAATGGACATCTGACTGTCAACCTTCTAAACACGGCGATCTTTCATTTCCTAGCTCAGTTTTTGGTAGCAGCTTCAAATGCTGCGCCAACTCCCTTCGTCAATGCATCGATATCGGCAGTAACATTGATCTTCACAGACGACGTTCAGAACACATTACGATGCGAGTATTTGATTCACGCACCATATCAAATCCTTCTTGAGCCCGTTTCGCTGCTTGAGCACCTGAGGTACAGAACATGGCACTAGAGATTTCTTAATTTGCAAGTGCTTCTTGAGAAATGAACGAGAAAGGCATACCATTTCTTTCCTGCCTTGTGTGAAACTTGCAGAATTCTCTGGATGATCTTCTCGACCTCAGGATGAGGATCTGGGGATGGAGGTGGGTATCCGAGAGCAATGGACAGATCGTAAGGTCCGATGAAGATTCCATCTAGTCACAAATCTAAGCTTGATCATAACTTTCTGACGAGCATGAGTTCAACTTACCTATACCTTCGACCCCGATGATACCCTCCATATTCTCTACGCCTTCTTTGGTCTCAATTTGTACCATTACCACAATATTCTCGTTTGCATTCTTCAAATAATCCATCGCGGATGTACCCCAAGTTTCATGAGTGTATGAGCTTCCAAACCCTCTTCTTCCAACAGGTGCAAATCGCGAATCTGCAGCTATCTCGCGAGCTTTTTCTACAGTGCCGACCTATGTAAAGCAACGGTTAAAAACAGTCGTGGAAAAAGCTTGGCGACTTGCCATTGGCACTAGAACACCTAATGGAGGACGAATCAGTATCCTCCTCGTTGATAAGATAAGTAATATACGCACCCCGGGCTCCTGCATCTAACGCATACTTGATTTGCCAACTTACTCCTGTACTCGTTCCCGTTGCCGGAATCCTTACCAGCGTACTGGGAGCATTTGGTCCCACTGAGCTTATGGCAGAAATAAGCTCGTGAGCTCCGGGATTAAGTGAAATTAGCCCATGTTCGCAGTCGAGCATCAACCAGGACATTGAAGGACTAGCTTTTGCTACAGCTCGAGCATGGATATAAGAGCTAGAGGTAAGCCAAGCTCCAAAGGCGGGCTTGTTGGCTTTGAAGGCTGAGAGTAGAGCGTGGGTAGTCATAACACGGGAATGATAGGAGAGTGGTCAGAGAAGGTTAAGCTTTTATAGGATGAGATCATAGGAGGTACGTACTGTCCGAGTAGGTTTGAGACTGGTCACATTGACAAGCCTTTCCGGAGAAGAGTAATTGAGTTGTTATTTAAAGCTGTCAAGGGCTGGAGTGATAGACAGCGGAAAATCGGAGAATAGTAGATAGTCGTTAGTACTAGCAGACTAGAGGAGATGAGGGAGGAAACTTTACGGCATGCTAATGTGTTAGTTTGACGCCTTCTTGGGTCATATATTTAGTGGCAAAATTGGTTGATATGTTTACTTGGAATAAAGATCTATTTTTCCTTACTTCCGAGACGCGACCCGTGCATATGCACCAGAAAGTTTTGCTTGTATTGAACCAAGTATGCTACGAAAACCCATAAACATTGTTTGTTGTCAAACTGAATCCCAATAGATAGCCAATGAAGCAATAATAAAACGGTGACATCTCATCAAGCATAAGCAGCCTGTGCCTTGGCGAAAGCGGCATCTACTGCAGCTTGAATAGATTGTGCTTGCGACTTGAGATCAGACTAGAGTACGAGCGAACGTTCGTTGATCAATCTCATTACAAGCTGAGGGAGGAATTAACGTACCGGAGCTTGGTTGATCAATGCAACTTCCAAGTTGGAAGTAGCAGTTCCTAGTTGGCCGAGATCCTGCTTGACGAGAGCAGAGACACCACCCAAAGGAAGAGCATCGAAAGCAGGCTTCTTGGTGATGATCGCGTTCAAAGCATCGATGATAGTTGGCTCGAATCCGTTGACTATTCCAATGATAGTTTGACCGTCTGATTCGCTGACGCCAGTTGTACCCTGACAATACGATTAGGATCTCGGAAGAGAATAAAACATAGCAATCACATACTTGGACATCAGTTGTAGCCGAGTTCACCGAAGTGAGCAAGTTTTGGGCAGCAGTGTGAATGGCCTGTAAGAAATGAGTCGAATGCACAGGTTGCAGATACGTATGTTACAACGCACCAAGGCCTGAGTCAAACTTCCTCCGGAGTTGGGGAAAGCGTTGATGTTGTTGTCGAGGGTAGTGACTTGAGTCGCAATGTTCCTCAAGTCGGTCTCGACCTGAGCAACAGTTCGCTTGAAGGGCGAGGCGAGCGCAAGGGCAGCGACGGAAGCGAGAATTGCGAACACTTTCATTTTAGTGAAGAGGAAGGCTGAGACAAACTGAGGAAGTAGACGCAAAAGTAACGCTCATTTTATAGGTGCCTCGGCCTCATTTGGATTCCATTCCAGCGCCAGAACTCGTGAAAAGCAGAAAACTGATCATCATACCGGGTCATCTCGAGAATGATTAGTTGAGCACGGGATGAAATCTGAATAAACATATTGAAATTGTGTCTTCTGACATTCCCCATCTTCTTTTTTAGCATAATAGAACAACGATCAACGAACGAGACCAAACATAGTGCAGCAACGTAGACAGCCCACTCGAATATGCATAGCATGTAGTTATGAGACATAGCAAGCTCCAGCGTTTATCGTTCAGCAGAGAATGTAGAATATTGTTCTTCCATTGCACCTCCAATCAGTCCGTCCAACCTGTGACAACGAGCGTTACCGGAGCAATAGTCGGACCCAAATGGCGGGTCAACGAGTCACCTGAGAAATGGGAAACGAGATTCGTGAATGAACCATGCGCGACATCATATTCTAGGACCCTCGAACAGATTCAAACATAGCAGAAACAATGGAACGTGGGACAACAAGGTAGGTCCAATCTTGTCCTTAATTTCAGCAAATTGTTCTTATGACCTGGCCCTCGAGGTTGGTATTTCGAAAGTTTGAGCTTCTATTGATTTATTTCGGACCATGTTCCCACCAATGGTCCTTAGTCTAGTCGTACTGCGATTTCTAGTTAGTCTGCATCAACTCCTCCTGCTTAATTCCTTTTCTTTGATGAAGAGCGAGGCAAACACCGCACAAATTGCCATACTCAGAGAGAAGAACATTGTCATGCGGATAGCTTCCTCGTATGCGCTAAGCACAATAGCTCTTGTTTCCGGATCCAGCTCGTCCAGGTAGCTCAACGACTCTTTGACGTGACGAACAATCTCATTCACGTCTTTCCCCGTCAACGTGCGGTGAAGGATGACGCGAAGAACGTCTTGCAGAATGGCGCTCCCAACAGCGAGACCGACGACAGAGCCGAGGGAACGGAAGAGGTACGAGACTGTAAAGAGAAGCGTGGACAGGAACACCGTCGGCGAAGCCAGAAAATCATCAATACAACGCTGAAATGCATGTGAAATAAGCCGAGGACGCACCGGCTGTAGCAATTGCCTGGTCAGCTTGTCCCGCATTCGAGATGAGTGCAATGAGGGACGTCGTGATTCCACCTCCTAATTGCGAGTTACGGATATCAGCAAATACGTCCATGGTGAATAAAAGATGACATACCGTTACCTAGACCCGAAAGGACAAGTCCAACTACAATAGCGGGTATGGCATGGGTTATGACTCCGGCGAATAGCGTGATAGTCGTTGATCCCACCACGAGGAGGAAGTACCCGAGCACGGTGAGCCAGTAATACTTGCCTGTAGCCTGAATGACAAGACCACCGACTAGACTGCCTGTAACACCACCAATGACACTTGGTACCAGGTGAAGACCGGCTCTAGATGGAGACATGCCACCCACGGCTTGGAAGTAGAGTGATACGTGGAAGAGCATTGACAACGCCGAGGCTACACCGAAGAAGTTGACCAAGTAACTGGCGATCAGAGACTTGTTGACTATAATCCTCTTGGGGGCGAAAGGCTCACTGGCCCACTCCATTTCGATGAAACCGAACAGAACGAAGAGTGCAGCCGAGCCAACGAGAGTACCAATGGTAGCTTTGTCACTCCATGAGACGTTTCCTCCTCGTTCGAGACCGAATAAGAAAAGGAACACGCAGCAAACAAGGGTGGCAGCTCCGACAAAGTCGACACGTTTGATTTTGGTTTTGAAGTCTGAAGAGTCGGTCGGTGGTAAATGAAGGGCAAGGGATACGGAGAGAATTGCCAAGATGATAGCAGGGCATTGCACGAGGAAAGCCCTGACAAGTAAAGAGAGTTAGCTGCATTTCATAGGACGAAGACATGACTTTCACACACCATCTCCATCCAATTGTATCAGCCAAAAATCCACCAAGAGGAGCACCAACCGAAGATCCAGTCGCGAAGACAATGTTGATGATCCCTTGCCAAGTCCCTCGGGAGCGCAGAGGTACAATATCTGACATGATAATGCTAACCACGGTGCTCATACCACCACCTCCAACTCCTGCCAAGGCCCTGGACAATATAAGCTGGTCCATCGTCCTCGACATCCCGCAGAAAAGACAGCCCAAGCCGAATATAAAATATGCGACAAGCAGGCAGGATTTGCGTCCGAATATGTCGCTTAGTTTTCCGTAGAGAGGTCTGGAAGAAGTGTTAGGCCAAGGTAGGGGTCTTTACGAAGCCATACGCACTGAAAACTCGTCAGGGTAAGCATATATCCTGTAGCTATCCAACTGGTTTTCGACAACTGATTTAATTCACTTCCTATGGAAGCATACGCTGTACACATTGTTAGAAACAGCATGGTCACTTCTGCAGGAACACATACAAGCTACGACAATAGTCGAGTCCATCGCAACTAGAAAAGTGCCCAAGGCCATTGGAATAACCTACAAAAAAGGTTTACATCCATCTTTAAGCTGGATAACAAAATGATAGACCTACAATTGCAAGTAGAGATTTTTGGGCCTTCATTTGGATATCTTCCCCTTGTGCCTGATCTCGTCTTTCTGGATCCAAAGACCCATTTTGGTGAGGAAAAGTTCCATTACTTGGAGGGGTTTTGCGAGGGTCGAGGAGGGGGGACGTCTCGTCGGACATTTCGACGAAGAACAAGGTAGAAAGAACGGAGTGTCTGCCATGGGAGACGATAGCGCAAAAATGTAAGGCGTAATACGTCGCTTATTCAGCGGAGTTGTATGCGGACCGGTTCCGTTCTGCCATTTGTTTTGCCGCTGCAATCGAGGCTTTTTGCCATGGCGGAGGATTTCAAGAGGAGGGAAAGGACAGTAAAGTGATAGGACAAAGTATTTATACAGTGATTGTAGGTGCACTTTACGTCGACCTGCAGGCTGAGAGCTGCGCGCTTATCATTACCTCCTTGTTGGTCGGACTCGCAGGCCTAGATAAAGAAGATACTTACTTAGAAGCATTTATTAGCACTTCAATTTCGGCGAGTATTACACTATGAATTGCCACCCATGCACTATGCGTTCAAGTCCTCCATTTACTACTTCGCTAATCCTATTCTTCTGTCAACAAATCACGCAGTAAACGTAGTAAGCATAACGTGACGTGCGGCCTTTACTCACTTGAGTTGACGACATTCTCTTCAGAGGCCTTCAATGCCATTCCTTTGCATTGCTTGTAGACTCGTAACCAATCGATAATGACAGTCGATCAAACTCGTCCCGCTCAAGGGTTTGATCAACTTTCAATCAAATCACTGCGGAGTGACCAGTTCGAGTGCTTGCGACTAGTACTGTCTTGAACTCGTCCTGCTCACATCAACCCCTTCTCCTTGCTTTTGTGATAGACCTAGTGCTGTCATCTCCGATTTCAACTGTACTAGCGAACCTATTGCTCCTGCTTGCTTTCCCCTTATCCTTGGAGATCTTCGAGCGTTGCCATCAAATTAACGCAGAACAGGCTTAGCGGCTTTGAAATTTGATCTTAGTGGAGAGTCATTCCTATTAGTGGTAGGATAGGTGTTGTAGTCTTGCAATACCGTTACCGCAGCCCTATAAAAGACTACCTATTTGGTCAACACCGCATCAAATAATAATTGGTATGCGTGCGAATGGGTATTTTTTACACTCTTTTGTCGAGTCAAGGTCTGATAACAGGACAGATGATGCGTGGGGTGACGACATCAAGATGGTACTGAGGCCCCCATATCATATAACAAATGTCAAAGCTTTTCTTACTTGCAGCAGATTCAGCAATGCGTCTCCTCCGTACCTCCACTGATGAACCTGTACTCCAGTACTTTGGATCTGGTACTCCACCGTATGCAATCCTATCGCACACTTGGGGGGACGATGAGGTGCTATTCCAGGATGTGATGAATGGTGCTCGAAGAGATGCCAAAAAAAGAGAGGGAGGTGTAGGATGGCAGAAAATGGAGGCCTCTCGTCGTTTTGCTCGGGAACATGGGTTCGAGTATATCTGGAACGATACTTGTTGCATCGACAAGGAATCCAGCGCCGAGCTTACCGAGTCTATCAACTCGATGTACAAGTACTATGAAGAGTCGGAGTTGTGCGTTGCATACATCAGTGACGTACCCGGCAATCTCGAACTGTCCGTTCGAAAGAAAAAGTTGAAACGGAGTCGATGGTTCAGTAGGGGATGGACATTGCAAGAGCTGGTTGCACCTAGGAAGGTCATTTTTGTGGATGCGGAGTGGATGGAGATAGGATTCAAATCCAGTATGCAAGAACTCATACGGGAGGCAACAGGAATATCCTCCAAAGGTCTTCGTAACCCTCTTTCCTCGGAAATTAGTGTCGCGGCTAGAATGTCATGGGCTGCACGGAGGGAAACAACAAGGGAGGAGGATATGGCCTACTGTCTCATGGGTCTTTTCCAGGTCAACATGCCTCCCCTGTACGGAGAAGGGAGTTATAGAGCGTTTCTTCGATTACAGCTTGAGATTATCAAGCTTTCGGGAGACAGAAGTATCTTTGCTTGGCGGGCATCCAGTAATAATCTCAAACACAGAGGATTACTTGCCAATTCGCCCCAGGAGTTCCTTGGAAGTGGGACCGTTCGGTTCACTGGCGAGTCTCGGCTCGGAATGTTGGAGAATCCTGGAGATCATGAACCCATGTATGATGAACGTTGCATGAAAGCATTCAGGTCCTGTGTGCTGTCCGGATGCAGCTGGGCAATATTATGCTACATATGTTCTGATGATGCTCGCAACCGCAGAGAAGAGGCTCAGCAGGCCAGAATACTTGAAGTAGATCCAACTTACACTATGGCCAATGCAGTTCTACATACTCATTTTCCTTTCCGTTATATCGGAACAGCACAAGGAAGCTTAGCCGCGGTCTTTCTGAGCTGCTTTCTTGACGAATCCGATGACAATCCTCTTTGGATTAGCGTCCAGAATTTTGGGAACAGACAATTTCAGCGCGTCGAAGCCGACAGATTCTGTGCGGGCCAAGGAAACCCTCATCAGATCAACTCTGATCTTCCTCTGGTTCAGCAAATGTACTTTCAACAACCTGCATTGGATCGATATACCAGCAGGATATGGATAACTTTGGCAACGAAGTGCATGTTTGTTGTTCGTCAATCGTTAGAATCAATTGGTACCTACAAATTTGTGAGGAACACAAAGTGGCACCCGGCACACAGCTCTGGCGAATTCTTTTGCAATTCTCTCCCAGCTCCAACCTCTAGCTGGTGCTTACCATTTTACGATGCTGCTAATCAGCGAGGATTTGTTATCTCTGTTCGGGTGGATCTATCTCACAGCATTTTTTGTGGGATCTCCCTTATTGATCCAGCACCCACAGAGACAGACATAATTAACGCAGTCAAGTCATACTGGGAAGTTTGCATGTTCAATCTTGTTCCTGAGCGAGAGAGCCGTGGTGACAGGACATTCCTTGTCATAGACGAGGGCATTGTTTCCGTATTGGTACACAATGTAACCAAGTCATTTGCGTGGAAGGCAGAAGAGACGAGGGATATGGAAATTTTCAACATCGAGATTACTTCGATCCATGACTCTACTCTCCATTCTCTGTTGAAAGTCCCTCCTGCACTTCAACCAGATGATTCAGCAAACCTTGTGTGGCAAATGAGCCTCAACCAGGACTATCGATTGACTTTGTACAGAGCCAGTGCAAGGCAAGCAAACCTTGGAGACCGTGTCAAACTAGTGTCTATTCCTAGAGACAACTTACCGATGTTGATGACACTCCATGGCTCATTCGGGCAAGTAGGTATAATGGTGGGCATGGAGGATACAAAAGTCTGGGTGGACATTATTACAGAGCCGGAGTATGGTCACGAAAAGAGCTTTCCTGATAGGCAAAAGGTCAATGATGCATATGTGGGACCAGAAACTAGAGGAAGAGGTCAGGAGTCAGTATCAGGACAATGGCACTCAAAAACTGACTCAAGCGAATCTATCGAACAAGAAATCCTCGTAAAGACTGAAAAGAGTGCAAGCCCAATTCAGTTTGGTTCATTCATTGTTTCTGTTGATATCCGTTCACGTTTTGAATATCAAGAAGCTACCCCGCCTCCCAGCCCGTCTTAAGATAGCTTTCATACTTGCACAGTAGAATGTATTGATATTCAGGAGCCTTTTTCAACATATACACGTATTATTTCGGATTTATAGTTTTTGTTCTTGAGCGAATTGGCTTTAAGGCTGAAAACTGAACACTGACAATTACCTCCATCAATGAAGAAAGCTGTAACACATAATAGGGAAGTTTACTTTCTGAGGTATATTTTAATCTCTCGGGAAATTACAAGGTATCCTTGTTCTAAGTAATTATGTACGACCTGGTCAACTCTTGGCGCACAACAGCTGCATTTAGCAACTTCCCTTGAGCGCTGTATATAGATTAAGATATTTAGTACACAAGTAGGATACTTTAATTTCTTATAATATCTAGAACAAAATTATATTATAACCTCATTATCAAAATGTTTTACTAATAAAATAGCATGCAATGCATGCCTAATTATAGAATTTGGAATGATTGATCCCCTTCTTAGGCTCATCAAAGGTTGTAACAGGCGTCTGAATCCCGAGCTCCAGGCATTCAAATTAACCAATATACGACCACTTCAAAGGATGATACATTTCTGATTGTAAATAAGAAGGCCTTCTGCTTTTTTTTTCAGAACACAAATTGGTCCACACTGCACAAAAAAGAATACAACTGTCAATATTCTCATATAATATATCTCAATAGATTTATGTGACAATTTCATTTCTGGAAAAACTGTTGGCACCATCCAAAGTAATTGCAGAGGTTCCTGTCTATAATGTACACGTTTAATCAGCAGATTTGGTCTGAGATACAAAACTATACTTACAACTGCAAATTCCACATCTGAAATTTTCTGGCCGCCACTAAGAGTCTGTGTTGGATTGATGTCTGATGATTCTATTTGGGAGGTGTTTGATAGCCCAATTGCTTGAGCAATGTCTTGAGTACAAAAAGTTTGAGTCTTTGTGAGGTCATCTCGAAGCGAGGCCCGGGAATGTAGTCTGGAAGTTGATGAAGTTAACTATAGAGTGTCCCAACAGTATTAGTGTTTTCTACTGACGATGCGAGAACGTTGATTATGTAAACTAAGAATAGCAGTACAGGTGAGCTGGTAGCTTGAGAATGCTTGAGCACCTACATTGGCCAGTAGGCAAAAATGTGACTGTACTACCAGAGATAAGCGTGACCTTTCAGAAATTACTCAAAAGAATTCGTAACTTACAATGTCATCGTTCCAGGACTACGCAAAAACTGCGCGGTGTTAGGATATGATGCTTCAACAGCGAGAAATGACTTTGAACTTGCCAATACCATTGTCGAAGTAGCAAGTAGACTTGTTAGAGCACCCCGATTGATGGCGTAAATCATTAACTTCTTGACCAGAGTATCAGTTGCTTTGGTTCCAGAGCGATTATTATATAGCAGGCCACATAAAAATACGGTTATAATTATATCGCAAGCTGCAATTGCACCTTGTTCCATAATCACCACGTTCTGAAATGACATTCGTATTACTTAAAAATTCAAGAATCAAATAACACACATTGGTTTTTTCAAGTTGACTAAATTTCCCCACAATCACAGCTTGTCCAATTTGAGCGCTTGCGGCACCTAAGAATATTGAGGTAAAAGAACATTGCAAACTAAAGTAAATCTACTTACCCAGTTGAAAAAGTGCAAGGAGAAACTTGTCAAAAGTGGGGATCAGTATATGAACATTGAAACACCTAGTGCTATTGCTATCCTACCACTGGTGCAGAAAGAAATATATTATGCATTGATACTAAAGCAACTGTAAGGGTTTTGGACATATTTGACATTAAAAAATTTCTCACATATCCAAATTCTTGTACCAAAATAACTAGAAATTTGGGGAAAAATTCAGTGAATAGCGACATTTAAATTTCAAATCCAGAGACAATTCTCACCATTGTGAAATGAATGCCAAAATGGACTAAGTATAGTAGATTGAAAAGATATGTTTCTAGAAAAGTAACTTGAAAAAATCCTAGAATCACTCACAACGCAGAGTGTTTGAACCAGTGAAATTCTATAAAAAGAGGTGAACAGCTTAACTCAAAAAGATTTGATTCTTATGTTCACCCACGGTGGTATGAGGTCCAGCATTCCGGGCATCCCAAAATGATCAATCATATCTTCATATGCCCAAACACATATGGAGAAGGCATGCAGGGTGCCAATAATTCTGCAAGGCGATTAGACCTCTAAGTGCGTATACATACCACATATTAGGATCCTTACAGTAATGAGCCAACCTGAAAAAGAAAAGAAGCCCTTAATACTAGAAATATATTTATTCATGAGACTCTGTACCGTGAGTTTTATAGAAAACCTGTCAGAAGAAAACTTTTGAAAATATTGCAAACACAAGAGCTATGATTAATAATAATGATTAACAGGTTCCATAGATATTATAGACTGCTCACCAATGCCATTCCATATAATCTGAATTGTTAAATAATAGGACAAACAAAAAAAAAACCAAAGGAGTACCCACAAGATGACTAAAAACATTCCTATGAGCAAGCATCCAAAGTTATTGATCAAAGTTTCCATTTGGGAAAGGGGATATTGCTTGGTTGATAGCTGCATTAAATAGGAGGAAAGTTTCCAAATGAAGCAAAGAGTTTCAGATATTCCTGGTGCATGCATATCCACTTCTGAAATCAATATCAAAGATCTGATTAGTACCATACGATGAAAACTGTGATATATCATTTTCCAGGTTTCCTCTCATAATTCAGCATCATTAACATTCTACTTAACTTACCAGTAGCTCACATGCAATATTGTTTAGTGAATGAACCTGACTGCAACAAGAAATTATTTCGCCCGAGTCCGTCATTGACGTAGTTTTGTTCGAATGATCGCAAGTGTTCAAGTTGACAGGCTGTGCTCGGCAGCCTGAACGGGCTGCCCCCACGTCCCTTCGTTTCAATTAACCTTTAACACCAGGACGCAAAGATTACTTTCTCTTAGCATTTTTCTCTACTTATAGGACTCTTCCTTGAGTTAGGGAAAGTTGTAGAAAAATCAATTTTAACCACATAAATCAATGGCTATATCATCGTAGATCCAATCATGATACTTTTCATGTATACCGTGGGGCTTCTTGCTAGACACAGCATGAAGGCGTGATAGATCTAAAGAAACAGCTCCTTCAACGCATGGTTTCACCGGAATAGAGATCCGATTAACACTTCTGCTGCTATTTCCTTTACCATCACTACCAGACTGATACTGGCACTGCTCAATTGTTATGGGAGTCTGCCCCCCAAGTCTATACCATGACTGATACCCTTTCCGTGATTTGCGAACTGCTTCATAAAGCGGGTCATCGCTGCGCGTGGCAGGAACGAGGTCGTATTTCCTGAAATGACATATTGAGATAATGTCAAACTCACTACTGGTGAATCATGACACTTTCTATAATAGGACATTGATAAGATTACTGATATACCCAAAGGATTTGTCCACAGAAAGCTGAGGCGGCCGAAGTAGTCATTCCTTTGGTTGGCATTACTTTCCTTGCCTTCCTCATCTAATGGGCCATTACCTTGAGTGACAACAACGAGCTTGGTCCAGTGACGTTAAACTTACAGCCTGGAAACCAAGCATAACCACCATACTGACGATCAACTTCAGTTTGGATACAAAATTGAATAGTTACATCTAGCAACTTGAGTAATGACCTTTAAACTACAATAAACCCTTCATGATCTGGCGGCGTATCCGCTCTCATTGACCTTAACTGTGCCATCTCCATATCGGTTAACGTATCGATATGATCGTCTTCCAGGTCCTCCTTCGAGTGGTCCGATCTAGAAAAAATCCTCACTGAAGCACCCTGCTTATTAGAATGCTTGGAAGCGGTCTGCTGCTTCCATGTTGGTGCTTCACTGAGCTGTAGTTGGTCCGGATTCCTTGAAGCGGCGAGCCGAGACTCGAGCTCTGCAATGTCTCGGTTTGCTGAACGGACATTAAGAATGACACGGTTTCCGAGAACACAAGACATGGCGACGGAGAAGCCGATGGGGATTTCTAGCATGTTGATCTGGTATTTACCTTGGATATCAGCATTGTTGTCTGATGAAATCGGGAGCCAGCGAATAACGTACGGATCCAATAAGCCAGACTAACAAACAAGTAAGGTAGGTTGCAAACATCCTGAGGGAATAATAACGTCTGTCAAAGCCCTAGAAGAAAACAAACTCGAGCTTACACAAAAAAGTACACAATCGAATCCCTAATCAAGATTCCAACCAATTGTCTACCGCTCCGGAATAAGGACCCGCTTGTCCTAAAGGTTTGTATTCCCTTCGTTACGGCCATTGTACAAAGCAACGTCTCAAAAGTAAGAATGGGTATCCAGAAAGTGTAAAAATAATTGGGAATATTGGAAGGAACACAAAAGGGTCCAATGCTTGGTAAGAAAACCATTGAAGCTGACAGGTCAAATACTGAGAAGCAGAAACTAAGAGACACTTGAATCGGACTCACCTTTCATCTGAGACAAAACGACCCCCATAATGGTTGCTGATGCTGCTGACGTTGCTACAAATGTCGCCACCATCATATGAAGAATTTTCTTGTCGAGGAAATAGAGCGCATATAGACGCATCTGTAATATTACTGCAAAAGGAGAACAGGGACCAGCATCAGCATCCATAAAGAGTGAACCGAATCGTAAATCCCCGAGCGAAAATAGAACATAGTACGTACTCTCTGCAATCATAGCTGCAAATAGTCCCGTTACACCTTGCCATCGAAAGAAACGTAGACCTAACAAAAAAACACCCCGTCAATTCCTGCGAGTCTCACTGCACACCACGAGGCTAAAATTATATACTTACAACTGAAAAAGTGGGAATTCAAGCGTCAATACACGGATACGAATACGACAAACGCCCAAGGTTAAATGGCAAATGATGAAAAATGAATTAGTGATGAAACAAAACGACCAGGTCAGTGCTTATCTTTCATGCCAATAGAACGGAGGCACTTACTACTAAGTTGAGGAAACATCGACAGAGAAAACGGGGATGAAAAAGAATAAAGAAAACAATTAGCACCGGTTCCCATCATCATCCAGAGAATTCGAAGTCTTAGCAATAGCCGAGTGCGATACATTGCGCTCTGAACCCCCAAAACCCGGGAAATGTACAGATGTAGGCAGGCAGTACTTACTGATTCAGAAAACGAAGGCCCAAAAAGGACTGTACGCGGAGACGATCAGCCTGAGGCTCCAACAATCTTTTTGACCTTACCATAATTATTTGCTCTGTAAAAAGGCCAGTCAGGACCCGGCTCACACACGCATATTTCCACTCACATGACGGACGCCAAAGTATAATATCGATTCTATCAGAGAAATGTCAACGCCATCATCGGCATCGGGTCAGTGGCGTTTAATAACAATTTATAGTCGAGATGATGGGACGTCGAAAAATTTTATCGTTGATCGTGGGGAATTTTACATGAGCGCCAGTTAAGCGAGGTCGTAGGGGAGCAAAGCGTGTGATGGTGGAGAGGCGAGGGAATCATCAGATGTTCACGGTGAGCGTGAATTTGGAAAAGAATGGAAAAGGTTGATTCGACTAACAATTATGAAAAGCACTTTGCCTATCGACCAGGAGCTTTTCTGATTTATAAGGTCTCGGGTTAGAATAATGACGCAGCTTCAGTAGTACAACGCACCCAAATCAACTCTATCTGTCAGATTGACAATAGGAAATGAGGCAGAAGCAAATTTGATCATCAGCACGAGCTCGGCGTTTTCGAGTTTGAAGAGTGTATACCTCATCGTCGAGGGTAATTACTGAAGCGGAAATAAGTCGAACTGAAAGTGCCAGAGCATAGAAACACGACGCACGATGATCAAAGACTATGATAGTGCTTGAGGCCACTATACGAACAAAGTCAGCGAGCAATAGAAAAAAGACGAAATAAACGTACGTTCGGAATATCTCAAAGAATACACATCTCTTACACCCGCTATAAGCAGCTGAATAAGGCCAGACATCCCAAATTCAACTTTCAAATCCCGATACGCCTAATAGTTCTCGGTTTTCGAACTTCCGCCTGGCTCAGTTTGAGTCGATAGATAGAGATAAAGATACGGGTAGGAA
Source organism: Stygiomarasmius scandens (assembly GCA_037954225.1). Classification (NCBI taxonomy): domain Eukaryota; kingdom Fungi; phylum Basidiomycota; class Agaricomycetes; order Agaricales; family Campanellaceae; genus Stygiomarasmius; species Stygiomarasmius scandens. The sequence continues at coordinate 201,031 of JBANRG010000046.1, forward strand.
AGAGACGGGATAGCGAAGTTGGGGACGGGAAAGAGAACCCAAGTGGCCGGAGGGGAGGTGGACGCGAGTTGGCGACTGCTTACTAGTAGTCAGTGGAAGAAGGCATCCAGAGAAGCCTCGAAAAATTCTGGATCGGTCCTTAAATACTTTACCACATATGTAAGGAGGCAGACAGCAAATCCGACAACGGATCTGAATTGGGTCACCGGTGAAAACCGTAAATGGAATGGATCTATCAGACAGGTCATCTTATGAAAATACCCACATGTTTCCGTAAGGGTCCTTCCGAAAAGGAGGCCTAATTCCGCAAAATGCGAGAAAAGATGGAGAAATGGTTGTAGATTCTGTAGATGTTCACAGCAATACTTGTGTGTGGGGAGTTGGTCGGTTAGAAACTGTTTCCCTGGCTTCAAGACGGTCATAGGAGATATCCACCGAGTACAGATCTTTTGATAATGCCATACCGTTCTCACGCTCTAAAATCCTGGAAGCCGAGGTCAGGCCCCCGAGGCAACTGGACCATCGGACTATAGCTCAAAACAAGGAAGGATTTGGAGCAAAAGCGAAACTTCCTTCGCCGAACCAGTTGAAGTTTTCGAAGTGCTCGGCGCCGAGATAGGTTCCCTTCCCCTCCGTGATCTTGGAATTGTCGATAAGACGAACACGTCGCTGAGCTCTAGATATGCTTTACACATTGTAACAAGACAACGCAACGCAAAATCACAGCTTTGAGTAGAAACCCGACGGTGCATAGACATCGGCTGCTGTAGAACTCCTGACGTCTCAGCAATTCTTTCCCTCCAAGTATGCATCTTCTGATAACGGACAAGCACGTAGCGTAATCCTCAGTAAAGGCGTTCTGAAAATCAATTCCAAAAACGAAGGAGCAAACCTAAATCATGTTACGTGTCAAAAGAAGAGGACTGAAAATACACACAAGAACAAGCGCTGGGACAGACATGCACAAAAACGGAAAATCCTTGGATCATTTAGAAGAGAAGGAAGAGGTTCGGAATCCAAACACCTGGAACGTGGAATATGGACCCACTCTTCTCTACCTTTTTCCAGACATATGTAGATCACGGAAAATCCAACACCGTACCAATTGCAAGTATGCACAAACTCACACATGATGTAAGTGGCAGTGGGGAGCCCAGTTTTCAACGCTTTGATCCTACGACCACTGCGGAGAGCTGGGACCGTGCATACGCGACGTCCAAGACGTACGTACATACGATGGCGAATAATGGCTATTATTGTTGAAGGACTCACGGTTCTTTCGCTTTCCCCCAACAAACGCCGACGGAAGGAAAATCGGTCTGTTGGGACATTCAAGTTATTTGATTGTATCATCCCCTAAATTAGTTTGATGTACCTCCCTCTCTCGCTTGCGAAGTAGGAACGCAGAACTGGTAGTCGGTAAAGTTCAGTGTGGACTTCATCGAGGCCCGTAGCTCCATCCCACGACATGCTACATAAACTGACAGCATGAATTCAGTTTTCATTAAGCAGCTTTTTAGAACAAGGACGAACATTTTCGCCGATGCTAAACTGGAGGGAAAAGTGATCAGCAAGTCAGGATCCATAGGGACATAGCATAGGTTTGGACTGTCAGCGCATTAGCGGCCCAGCGGAGATAGCCCCTAAACGCCTTTAGTGCGTAGTTACTGATTGGATGTCAATCATTCGCGGTAGCAGGAAGAAAGCTCAGAGGGGAAAAGGACTTGTAAGGAAGACTGCATACACTGTGAATAACATAAGATGTGTAAATCAGTAATGGAATGGTATGGCGATGAAGACATTTACCTTAACAGTTCCCTGGAAATGCGATGAAAGGAAGAATACACTCCTGCGTTAAAACAATGGGTTGAGGTAAATTCCTGCTTTGCATGAAGTGAACTGAATTTAGCATGGTAATAGCACGACGCGTTTTCGGATCGTAAAAACGTCTCATCAACTTTCACGCCCAGCTTTGCTACAAGATCTGGATAGATTAAACGACAAACCATGAAATTCCTGGGTGTAAAAAATGTTCTTCCGTTGAATGTTGGCTCTGCCCATTCTTGAATGTTTTGACTATCTGTCTTAGCGGAAGTCATATGTACTCGAAAGATTTTGCTCTTGCATGCTCCACGTCCACATGAATTCCAACGAGTCCGACGAGGATATACAGACCACCCCCTTCCACTGAAGACGCTAAACTATACGGATTTTCGGGAGTGTACCCTGGGCTGAGTCGACAAATCTATAGGCAGATATGGTAGAGAATCAGTGGCTGAAACCGATCTAGACCAGGAGATACCACGTCAGAAGACCGCGAGCGCGTGGATTGCTGTACCCCGTACAAAGTGAGTAGCTTTTCTTGCTAAAGGTTCAAGCTGGAATAATTTATAGGAAAAGCACTAAATCAAGCCGATGGAGAAAGAAATCCAACCTGATCCAATATAGGTTTCTAGGATTCAAAAGATTCCCCCTGCACTCGCCGTCGGAATTTTCGTCTGGTCCATACTTGCAATGAGGTGACTCTGATGCAGTGTTTAACTGTTTTTACAAGATTTGACTTCGGTAAGAGGCTAGCACTTCAGAAAGAAAGATAAAGCGAAGGTTGTGCGCAAAGGCTTGTCGACGCATTGATGTCAGCAGCCAGTTTCACGACATTGCAATTTGCATAGACGCGTCACCGCATCCAGAACCTATGGGCTGCAACAACTTGAACAAGTACAGCACGTTTTCTTCTGATTTGTTTCTCAATAAAGAGTTTCTGCTCATTTTAGACTGATTTATAGCTCACGGGTGACAACTCTGAGACCGCCAGGCATCAACAGCCTGACAATTGAGCGCAATATAGTAATTCTGGAAGTTTGATGTCTAATGGAGTGCTAAAGATTGTGTTATGCAGCTGACATGTATGCTCTCAAGCGCAAATTTCCAAGTACAAAGCCCCAATCGTAGTCTCGTTGTTGCAGTCACTAAATAAATCGTAAAGAGAACACCAATGGTGCTGAATAATATTCGCTCAGACATATGCCCTTCAATGCATAGCGACTAGTTGGAAAACACCAGTGAAGAGGAATGAAAAGAGTCTAATCCTCATTAGAGCATGGATATTCAGCAACGATTTAATATATCAAACGAACATCACTCCTCCACCTCCTCTAAACGGCCTCCGCAGTCCTCACATGTCCCGCCTTCACCCTCCACTCTTTCAACCAGACCAACCTTCCATCTTCACTGATCTCAGTAGCAGTACTTTCTCCCTTGACCCCAGAGCTCGCACCACCCTGGTTCCTCTTCCGCATCAACAAATCCACCTTTCTCAAACACCACCTGACCCAGTCCCTTTCTCTCTGCCTGACCTTTGTCCTCTCTAGTACTTTCACGGTGCCGTTGGCTTTTTTCGCTAGGACCTTTGACACCATCACTCTGTTACGCTCTTTGGGATCCTTCAAAGGCGCCCATTTAGCCGGGGGACTGCGGTTCAGGAGGTCTTTGAGTTGGGGAAGGAGAGCGTCTACTACGGAGAGCGCATGTTTGGAGTTTTTAGGGAGTTTTTGTGGGGAGGTGGAAGTACCTTCGGATGTAGCGGCAGTAGCGTCAACGGCCTCAGCACCTTCGGTAGCAGGAGAAGCTGTCTCTGCTTGAGCATCACCCTTGGTAGGAGGCGGTCTCGCGGGGTAAACGTGTCGAAGACAGGCGGCGATGACCATGGCGCAGCTAGGAAGGTCGGAGACGATAGGTTTGAGGTTGTAGACTCGGTAGAGGGCAGCGGCTGCCATAACATCAGAGAGGGTTGTTGGTGTGGCATTGTCACCTTGTGAAGCGTCGAATGAGAGGTCTGAGTTGGATTTTTGGATATGAGGATGCGCCAGGTGAAAAGTTGGGAAGGGGGTAGGGTGTGAAATCGTTAGCGTACGGTGTACATGAAGGTAGAAGGTGTACTAACCAGAGTCACGAGAACCAGTATTCAGCCCATGAGGAGGCAGCATATGAAGAGAATGAAGGAGAGCACGAGCAGCCGACAGACTTAGTGGCAGCGAGTACTTGGCATGGTCCCCGAAGACACGCAAAGCAAGGTGTTGGCAGTGAAGTTGAGTGCAGCGGTCTATGTGAGCAATCGAGCCGTTCGTTAGACGGCATTCGAAGAAAAACCAAAACGATGAACGGCGTACCAACAAATAACTCTGCAAACTGCTCATCCAATCCCGAACCGGTCACATCCTTCCAACGCCCAAACATTCCCGCCATACGCTCCAGCTGGTCCTTCTGTGTCGCGAGTTGCAGCATATGCGTCCAAACAGAGTGTCTTATAGGCGGAGTCCTGCGTCTAGCCTTCCCAACGAGGCCCTTATCCAAGTAAGCTTCCATCTTTGCATAGAGGTCATCAAATCTTTTGGTCTTTTCTTCCACGGAAAGTTTCTTGTACAGAGCGGGAACAGCAGACTCTGTCTCTGCTGTCCTCGCAGCTGCCTTCTTTGGTTGGGGAGTTTCTGAGAAAAGGTCATCGACTTCTTCGGCTTCCCCAAATAGGTCATCTTCAAAGGTAGCAGCAGCCGCTTGTTTCTTTTTCAGCACTAGAATTAGGGAAAACGTCAATACGAGTTCTTCGTTTGAAAATAAGACACGTACCTACAGACGAGCTATGTAAAGCTCGTGTCCGTATTCTACCATTGGCTCGAGCACATGATATTCTCGCAGCAGATGCACTGCTAGTTGATATCGACCGCAGCGAGTGGCGAACAAGCAAGCTCGTCATTGCGCTGGCTGCAGACGCGAGCTCTTTTCGAAAAATGTTGTGACAGCGTCACGGTGAGTCACATCGCGTGAGGTTCCTATTTGGTTACGGGTTTGAGAATTAACAAAGCTTGTGACTCTTTGGCTTCAATGGCTTGCTTGAGCCGATTCCGAATCCTAGCTATCATTATTCTTCAAAAATCTAGTTTCCCGTCTCTAGCTTGTGTATTTACGGACTGGCAACAAGTTTCATGAGTGGAGGTATTCAACCATACATACCAACGACTGTCTCAGTGTCTTCAATGGTATCGTCAGTCTGGTTCTCGAGACTAATTTAACCATCCTTTTGAGTTTGCTTTATTCACTTCAGTCAATAACTCTTGCCACTAGGTATTATCTCAAAGTGAGTACTCGGCCACAATTCAACTATATTCAAAATCTGTCACCTAGCGACTAAACACACGCTATCATACCATCGAAACAGATTTTCGCTGATTGGCACATCTTCACTCCATAAGATTAGCCGGTCGTGGCTACTAAAAAAAGGGTTAAAAAATGAATACTCACGGAAATGCTGATCACCCACGCATGATCCTGAAGTAACACAAATCTGTTTCATTACTCTCACCACTGTTATTGCTTTATCACTTCTCTTCTGGTTTGCAAGATCTTCCACCAATGATGTTAGTGCAGTGAAATTGTTTCCCATGCAGCGTGAGTGTTTAGCTACTATCTCAGCAAAGACCTCTAAAAGCACAGAGCGGTTACGCCAGAATTGGACACTGGGTTTTTCATCCTGACATCATATACGAAAATGGGAGGAAGCATTCATGCAACGCATGATTTACTATATACTTAATTCTATGCTTTCCACAGTTAGGTTCATTGAGGTCAACATACCTTAGTCTATTTTAGGCGTGGATGCATATCAATTGTACACAAGAAAGTAGGTGGAGGATCTTGCCACGATATGGACTTGACCAGCAGGAGGAATACTCAATATTGATTTATGATACGACAATTTTGGAAGTGGCATGTGGTGATGTCAGTTGTATATAAGGAAAGGAAGCGGGAGGACTGCCAGATCCTGCCATTGAAAGGAACACTCGTTCCAAAACCTTTACCATCTACTGTTTCATCGCAATCTGCACTGTACAGATATCTGCTATTTGCCAAAACCCTTTACCTCGTGAACCATTTCCACTGCCTTCTTGTGTTTTCCTCATGGAAATCAGCCATTACAGCTCTTGGCCGAATTCTTACGAACTTCTCCCTTCACAAGATCCCCCCGATCATTATTCCTTCCGATACCTCAACGGTGCGCCGCTAACACTCGATTACAACACCTCCGATACCCGTTCTAGGACCGTCGCTCCTATCGACGCCTGCGATTCTTGCTCCCTGTATCACTGTAAAAACGATGACAAAAAGTTTCTTCAAGCTATGGAAGAGGGGTGTGGGGACTATTGGCGTCGGCTTGAATGGTTGTGGTATTGTATAGATAGGGCTGTCCCCAAGTCCTGGAAGTGGGAAAGATTGCCGGTCTGGCAGTCTCTCGTAAATTCTGACGACATTTGGTTGATGTGGGGGGACGGAGACGAGTCGGGTCTGCCAGAGGCGCCGAATGCATGCACAATGGATTGTTGGTTGCTCGAGGAGGAAGACCGGAAAGGGATTACTCGCCTTATCTCACAACGAATGGACCTCCACTCTCAAGGCCGTTGTTCCTTTGCCCCCCTTCCATCATTTTTCAAAGAAATCCAAAAGATGCCGCTTCAGATGCGCCTTGCCATCATCATCTGGAAATCACTACTTACATGCAGACGTGTCAAATACCCCTTCAATCCATCTTCCCTTGAACGTGAAATTCCCTATCTCGTCCCTCACTGGTGGAGGATGATTCCGGATTCCATCAAAGAAGGGAATGCTTTACATGTCAGCAAACACTCTTGGGAGAGGTATTCTGACGGATTGAAGTGGAGGAGGCACACGTGTTATAAAGATCATCCTGAAAAGCATATGTGGCAGGTGTGGGTCACTGTCCAGGACATTCTCCATATCCAAATAACTATGGATATTCCACTGCAGCATACAAATTGTGAACAGTGCATTAAAATACAGTTCGTAACCATTGATGTAGTTGAAAAGGTTTCCCTCCCTCTGATTGTAATGGTTATTTAGGAAAATACCAATTGGGAGGGCTGAGCCTCTTAAGCCTCACATTGTGCTACTCTGGTGCCTTCTCTTGGAGAGTAGTTCATCTATGAGGGATTATAGAATCCCCTTCGAGAATCCCATTGAACATCTTCAAGGGTGCTTCTCTATATCCTCATTTAGCACCCACAATTTCCAAAAGGGAGACCTGGCTAAAAATCTGCTTAATCCTGCAACTCTTGAAAAAGTGGACAAGTGGTTTAACAATTTACAAGCTGGAAAAAAAGGGGGGGATGTAATGGAATCTGAAGCATCCTTTGGTCTGGCTCTCCAGAATATCATTGCAAATTCACAGTTACTTCCTGCTTGGTGGCTTGAGAGCCTGGAGGAAAATGGGAAAAGCTTGGATCCTCATTGGTCAGAAATTGAAATTGCAATATTCAACATCCAAAATGCATCTTCACATTCAACTTCAAACCCCAAAGAACCATTCCATCCTGCCTCCTGGATTTGTGCTGTCATTCTCTTTGTAGTGGTCAAATCTGTTGGATTTAGCTCTTTGAGCAGTAACATCTTTAATCGGATATTGTTCCATGGTATTAGAAATGGGGAAATACTTGGACTAGCTGCCCCACCTTTGGAGTCACCAACCACGCAGAAATTTCAAAATGCTCTGGAAAAGTCTGGTCACACATGTTGGTCAGATAAATCATGTGGTGATTACTCCAATGCAGATTTGTATTCCTCAGCCTGTTCAATGCTGCTGGATACTTTTCATGTTCCTGTTTTTGGATGCGGTCAAGCAGAATTCGGAGAGCAAGAGTTTTGTGCTGTCTGCTGCACCAATAACACATTTCAAAATCTGTCCAATTTGGATCTGGATAGTGTTGATATTACTCGGACAGCCTTTATGAATGGTTCAAGGCAGGAGGGCAAACTGAGGAGCAGCACAAAGAGATTGATATACAAACTTGTAAGCCAACTAAGTCTACATTTACTACTACATGGAACTGATTATTTCAGAATTTTTCCAGGCACAACAATCAGTTCCTGCATTTAGTACCAAAACTTCATAGGGACAATTTGGAAAGATTGCATAAAGTCTTGAGTGCACTTGCTGTATGTATTACTGAGGCTTTTTTCCAAAATTTATTATATAAACTAAATTATGTTGATTAGAATCATGTTGAATATGCACTCGAACATGCTGCATCTCTTGAACTTTTTGATGATGATGATGAAATTGACTTGGGTTATGTCCAGAGGAAAGAGGATGAGCCTGAGCCTGACGATGAGGAGGAGGACAGCTCAGATGGTTCCAGTCAGATGGTGCCCTCAGATAATGATAATCACCAGGTATGTAGAGATATTCTTGCCACATCTTTTTGTAAACTAATCTGATCCTTGTTCAGATAGGCCGAAACTCAAGCATATCCATTCATGATGTTACACATACTGCTGCTGCTGTACCTCTGCAGACAGTACCTTACACTGTAAGTGGACGACCGAGGTCCAATAGCCAGAACACTCACCAGTTTCTTCATAAAGAGAACTGAAGAAACTCCACCTCATATCAACCAGCCTTTCAATGAAAGTGTTAACTTTTATCCCAATAACTTTGGAAATGACCATCTTAGGAACTTGATTTCTTTTGATCCAACCCTTGCTCTTCAACCTGCCATGAGCTATCAGAGATCTTCATGCTCCTATCAAAATGAATTGGCTCAAACTCATTTCATACTGCCAAAGCTAAATTTGTTCCAGAACATGGATGATGTAGTTCAACCCCCCTCTGAGCCATCAGTACCATCACCCTCAAGGCTAGCTTCATTTCTTCAAGCCCTACAACCTACAGCTGCAGATAATACAAATAACCAAACACCATTATTAAATAGCATGTTCATTCAGGAAACAGGAAGGCCTGGGGACTCAAGGTAAATCTGACCTCACATATGCATAAACTGTGTTCAAAATTTATCCCCCAAAAAATCAAGTAGGGTACCAAACCAGCCTCAAAAGCTACGTGTAGATGTAAAACGAAATATAATCAAAGAAAAGCTCGTCTCCATGTTGAGTTTGTACATTTACCTCATTGTATGATTTTAAATTTTTAACTTTTGAATTATAGAAGAGCATAAAGTATACGCTGGCCGCCTTCCCTGGAAAGACTTATTTCCCTTTGTGGAACGCCATGGTCTGGAAATCCAAAATTGGCCTAAGGATACTTCAAAGCCACAGACACATAATGGGATCGATAAAGCACCTCAAGAAGAAGTTAACGCAATTTATGAGGCATTGTTTGAGAAGGAACCCCCGCTGCGTATGTCAATTTGTAAGAAAGGGATCACTCCAATCTTCGTGAATTCTTATGGTTCCGGCTTGAGTTCTGTGGGGACCTCAAGAGATAAGGGAAAGAGACGAGCTAAGGATGAGGACGAAGGCCAGGGTGATGAAGAAAGAGCTTCAAGTCGGAGGAGAACTTAAGTTCCTGCTGGTGGAATAGCGGGCCGGTTTCCCAATTATGCGTGTCGAACGATTTTGGTGGTTCGTAACAGGGGCATACCAGGCTCTGAAAGACGAGTCCTCCTTAAAGGCCTCGTAATCCTGTATTGACTTGCTTACATAGTAAATACGTTTACCTTTAGTCTAAGTATCTGACTTGCTCTGTTTTACTATTGGTTTGGGATCTCTAGGTAAGGTACTAGCTCCTTAAAGATTGTGGTTTTTCAATTTATTCTAACTTACAGATTTTGCAACTGTGAGGTCAGGAGTGAGTTTGATTATTTCCATCAATGCAAATCACTAACAATAACAAGGAGTTGAACAAGTGAGTGCAGGTTAAATCCTGCAGAATGCATAAATTCATAGAGACCCTCTAATACCTTGATGCAAAATGAACAAAAGATCTCGAAAAAAGTTCCATGCCCATATCGACATAATGATATTGCGCTGTCATGATGTGGATTCCGCATGTCAATGACGCCATTCAAACATTTGCATCAAAGGACTTGAACTTAAAGACTATTCATTCCGAACCTTAAGACTGCCTTTTGAACCTTAAAACCGTCAACTAACAAGTGGACTTCACGTGCATCTGCTCAAGTTCCTACACGCTGTCATTGATCACGTCCGATCACTGAAAGCACGCGATTCTAAACTTTGAACCCACTAACAATGTCTGCTAATACTCCACCAACCAACAAGCCCGAGAAAAGCTTGGTCAAGAGATTACTGTCACCATTCTCCGGGAGAAAGCATAAGAAGAATTCAGCTAATATAGCTGCAAGCGCTTCACAGTCAAATTTGACAGTTGATCGAGAGGGATTGTCTAGGGCTTCTTCCTCTGGTGTTTCAACTATTTCAGAGCCAACTCAAGGTCAAATGATTGGTCAGGTACCAACCCAAGGCCAAGGTATTCAGATAACTGGTAGTCCAACAGTTTCTGCTTTGGGATATACAACAGCTACTGGAACTCCAGCTCAACCTTTTATCACAGGCCAAGCATTGGGGCAGACACTGGAAGTTCAGCCCTCTGCTGCTTCTGAGAGTCAGTTTATGCAGCCTGATTATAACTACTTCAAACTAGCTGGAGCAGTATTGGAAAAGAGTGCTTATACTCTCAAGAATTTTTCTGAACTGATTCCTGTACCAGGACTTGGTCCTGCCATTAATGCAGTTTGTGCATGTATTGAACACTTTCATGTAAGTTAGCTAATTTCATAGTGGGTTTTTAATACTCGTGATTACACTTTAGAAAGTTTCAGAGAACAAGGAAAAGCTTGAAGAACTGACTTCAGAACTTGCCTCAAAGTCACAAGCTTTGCAGAAGCATTGGTCACAAAATGTGTCAGCAGATATGGATGAAGAATACAGAAAGTTAGCAAAGTGAGATCCCCATTTATCCTACTACAATAAAAATAATCTGAATTTATTATTTAGTGTACTGACTCAAGTGTCTGCAAAAGTCAGCTTCAAACAGAAAGATAAATCAAAACTGGCAAGAGCACGCATACTAGTTGAACCAGATGATGTTTCTCATGAAATTGATGGGTTCTTCAAGGAGATCAAGAATGCATATGAGGATTGCAAGGTAGTTGTCATCTCTTCTAGAATATGCTGGAAATAAATAGCTGATATGCTGCATAGGCTACAGCCATATATCTCATTAAAAATGAGCTCAGTCAGATTTGGAAGGTAAATATAATACAGTTATCACCTGTGCACCCAAAATTTGATTCATGCTATTCAGGATCTGACAATTGACAAACTCAAATATTCAGCTGAAGCATTTCATGATACTGATCTTGGAATTGAACATTCAAGAAACCCTTGTACTCCAGGCACCAGAAAGCAAATTCTCATTGACATTGAGAAATGGGCAGAAGATCCTGATGGTTCAATGGGATATTGGATGTGTGGGATGGCTGGCACCGGAAAAAGTACTATTGCAAAGTCTATTTGCCTTACACTAAAAGAAAAGGAATACCTAGCTGCTTCCTTTTTCTGTTCACGCCAACTTGCAGGGTGCAAAGACTACAGAAAAATTATACCTACAATTGCTTATCAGCTCACTAGGTATTCTTGCACTTTTGCCAAGGCATTGCAAACTGCTCTTCAATCTGATCCTGATTTAGTCACCAAAGCACCAAATATGCAATTGGAAGTGCTTTTTGTTCAACCTTGGATAGCAGCTGTAAAGTCAAAGGAATTTGACAACATTACTCCTGTCATTGTTGTTGATGCTCTTGATGAATGTGAAGGCATTGAATTTGTATTGAAAGAATTTTTATCTGTAATTCAGAACAAAAGAATTCAAAAACTCAAGTTTTTTTTTACTAGTCGGCCTGAGAGAAATGTATATGAGCATATCAAAACAGCTCCGAGTCCTTTACCAAAGGAAACTCAGGTGGCCGAATTCTATCTGCACAATGTAGAAGAAAGCTTGGTTCATGATGATATTCTTGTTTTTCTGAAGGAACAAGTCAAGGCAAGGTTGCCAAAAAGTCCCATTTCTGATGGTGATATCAACAAACTGGCTAAGAAATCCGGAAAACTTTTCATATATGCTGCCACAGCAATCAAATATGTGGCTGAGAAGCCTGAAAGAGCTAAATACAGATTAGCTGATATCATCAACAGCAGCTCCAGTACAGAGAAAGAAGAGGTCGAAAACATTGATAAATTATACTGTGATATTCTTGCCAATGCACTGAAAGGCTTGAAAACAAAAGAGAGATATCAGAGCTTGAACATTGTTCATGTTGCTTTGTCTACCAATATCAGGATTTCTTGCAGTATGGTTGCTCAACTACTGAAGGTACCACTGGATATAGTTGGGCCTACTATATCAGATCTCCAATCTGTTCTCTATATTGATGAAAGAGATTCAACCATCTATGCTTTTCATGCATCTTTCTCAGACTATATTTTTTCAAAGGAAAGGGCTGGAGATGTTGGTTGTGACATTCAAGCACAACATATTTCCTTGGCCAACTCTTGCTTGGACTTGATGGAAAAACAACTGAAATTCAATCTCTGTAATCTTCCATCATCCTTTGTGGCAGATGTAGATGTCCCAAATATAGAGAAAGTAATAGAAGATAAAATTGATGAAGGATTATGGTACTCTTGCAACTTTTGGGATTATCATTTGAGCTATGCAAATAGGGACAAGGAGTTGGACAAGAAAATTCTTGCCAGAGTAAATAAATTTATTGATGAAAAAAGTTTATTCTGGATTGAAGCAATGGTTCTTCTCAGTAGATTGCCTTGGATCGGAGTTATGAATGTAGGGTTTGGCATATCAGCATGTATTGGAATCTTGGAGACTATTCTAAAGGTATGGTTTTCTTATAATGAAAGTAACATTCTTTGTTAAAATTTAATCAGATTCAAGGCTTCCAGCACCTAGAAGAGCAAATTTCTCAGTTAAGAAATATGATGAATGCTTTCAGTCTTAGCAAAGTGAATAAAATGACACCCCATCTCTATATGAGTATTATTCCATGGTGGCCAGTTGATGTTTCTGCAATAAAAAACTTAAGAAATGTTCTCAAAGTTGTGAAAAAGACTGACCAAGGAACAATTGGTTTCTGGGAAACACCTGATGAGGTCAATTGCATTAGCATTTCTCCAGATGGCAAGAAACTTGTTACTGCACTCTCCAATCATACCTGTGTAATTTGGGATGCAATTTCAGGCAAGCGAATTGGAAAAACCTTTGTAGGGCATTATGATACAGTCAATTCTGTAGTATTCTCACCTGATGGGACAAAAATTGTGTCCGGTTCAGAGGACAAAACTATTAGGATTTGGGACTCAGGAACTGGTAAATCAGTTGTGATCTTGACAGGGCGTGAAGATAGTGTACTATCTGTGGCTATTTCTCCTAATGGATACCAACTTGCTTCAGGCTCCAAAGACCACACAGTTCAAATTTGGAATGCAAATAAAGGGGTTGCAATTCATAATCCGCTTGAAGGGCATACAGATTGGGTCAGATCTGTAGCATTTTCTCCCAATGGACAACAGATCGTCTCTGGCTCTGATGATGAAACCATCAGAATCTGGGATGCAACTACTGGAGAACCACTTTATAATCCTCTACAAGGGTATGGCTTTTATGTGCTCTCTGTTGCATTTTCTCCAGATGGACAACAAATTGCCTCTGGTTCTGCAGATAGAACTGTAATAATCTGGGATACTCAAAATTGGACACAACTGAGAAAATTGCAAGGTCACACAGACTGGGTCAGATCAGTAGCATTCTCTCCAGATGGTGAAAAAATCATATCAGGCTCTGATGATAAAACAGTAAGAATCTGGTATGCCAAAACTGGAGCTCAGATTGGCAATCCACTTCAAGGTCACAATGGTTGTGTCAACTCTGTAGCCTTTTCACCAGATGGAAATCTAATTTTTTCTGGCTCTCATGACAGGACTGTGAGGATCTGGAATCCAAAGACAGGTGCTGCAGTTGGAAATTCACTTCCTGGTCATGATGATGCAGTTTGTTCTGTGGCATTCTCTCCAGATAGATCTTATATTGTGTCTTGCTCTAGAGATAAAACAGTTAGAGTATGGGATGCTAATACAGGGGCTGCAATTGGGAATCCATTTCAAGGACATAGGGGCACAGTTGGATCTGTAGCAATTTCTCATAATGGAGAAAAGATTGCATCGGGGTCATGGGATAAAACATTAAGAATATGGGATTCAAAGACTGGATCACAGATTGGGGATCCCCTTCAACACTCAAATTGGGTGAATTCAGTATCATTTTCTCCAGATGGAAAATATATTGCATCAGGATCGGATGATAAAGCAGTAAGAATATGGGATACAAATACAGGGGCACTGCAGAAAACTCTTTCTGGTCATAATGGCATTGTTTGGTCTGTGGCTTTTTCATTAGATGGAAATAAAATTGTATCTGGTTCTGATGACAATACAGTGAGGCTCTGGGATGTAAATTCTGGGGATGCTATGGGAAACCCTATGTCTGGCCATGAGAAACCAGTGCATTGTGTGGCATTTTCACCTGATGGAAAAAGAATTGTATCTGGCTCTGCAGATAAGACAATAAGAATTTGGAATGTAGAGACTGGGACTGCTATTGGTGATCCTCTGCAAGGGCATGCGGACTATGTGAGGCCTGTTGCATTTTCTCCTGATGGAAATTGGATTGTGTCTGGCTCTGATGACAACACAGTGAGAATTTGGGATGCAAAAACTGGAGCTACTGTTGGCAGACCATTTCAATACCATACACATTCTGTTTGGTCAGTGGCATTTTCTCCAGATGGAAGGAGAATTGTGTCTGCTTCTGGGGATAAGACAATAAGAGTTTGGAATATTATGAATGAGACAGCTGTTGGGTCTCATTCTCATAACCAACAATCTGTACTCCTAGCTCAGCAGAGCCCTGTGAATGCAGTTTCAATGCAGGAGGCTGCTGGCCAAAGGAGTCAACAAATTATTATCAACCAAGGTAAGTTGTCAATTTGAGATATGTGATCTAAATTATTCTAATTTTCATTCTTAGCACCCATTTGGACTTTATATGAAGATGGATGGGTTCATTTTCCCAATGAAGAAAAAGGAATTGTCTGGATTCCTCCTCAATTCAGAACAAATTTTTGTGCTGAAGAGACCCATTTTATCATTGAAAAGAATGCAGGATATAATAAGGTTGAACTCAGTGATTGTGTCTATGGGGAGAGCTGGGCTCAATGCTACTCTGAAGAATGAGGCTCTATTTTAACCTTTGAGTTCATGGTAAATGTAGTTGTGATTTGGCTTTTACTTGTAAAATATTACACCTATGGTTTGGTCTGTCCTTTCTCTTCCATAGTTAGCTTCATTGAAGTTCTCATACCTTAGCACTGGGAACAGAATTCTGTAATTTTTTGGAAATACAGTGATATTACAGAGGAAATTTGAATTGGAAACATGTATGTATTTCCACTTATCCCGTATTTTTTCTGTATATCGACTAAAAATACAGGCATGTTTCCAATTCATATCTTTACTGTAATATCACTGTATTTCCAGAGAATTATTGGTTTTTGCACCCAGTGTAGTCTAATTACTTAGGCGTAGATGAATATCATTTTGTAAATAATTGTTCCTGAAAATCTTTGTTGGATTAATCATGTTCTTAAGATGACATCCAACTCCGTATCCAAGTACTGAAATTCTGTTCTTCTCGCATCCTGAACCTGAATTCTCAACTCTGACGATGTCAATCATTTTGTTCAATGTATTGGACCTTAAAGCGAGTCAAGACGCTCGAGTTCTTTGACTCTTCTTGGCCATCATCTCAGGCTGTGTTGAGTCTCGATGCGTTATATATATATTATTATTGCATATGGTCTTTACAATCTGAAGGACCAAAATCAGGGACTAAGTGACATTGAAGGTGGGTCTGGACGGGATTGATATCATCGACTCAGGACGGGATCTAGTCTTCATCAAGGCCCATGGATTGCTTACTACGCTTGTGACCCTCGACCTCCCGCTCGACATCGAATTCGCTCTCGCACGAGTGTATAGCTCGTCGTGCGCGGGGATTTTCACAACTATAACTTTACTTGGAACCCGATTTCATGATCATTTAACAATAGTACGATGAGCTGCCGCAGCTGTGCAATCATTCTACACCTGAGTACACGGATTTATCAACGATATACTTAGAATTGCATCCCTATACATGAAATGCATATGTTCAACTCGGGTTTGAGCATATCGCTCAGGGTGGGTGCGCGTTCCGTGGTCGGGTACAATAGGATTTTGAGAGTTGATAGCTATGATCGCCAAAACGGGAACTCTTGAAAAATTAGACATCATACACAGCGGACTCAATTTCATCTTGACGGGCTGGCATAGCCGGTACCATGTGCGACATAGGACGGGCGGGATCGAGCAAAAATTAAATGGGAGATGAAGCTGGGCTCGGGATTGTAAGTACTAGACCCGATGCCAGAGACGCCGGTGGGGATTTTTGGGGTCGAGACGATTTCTTGGTAAGTTCATAGAGGCGGGAGATGTCTTTTCTTTTTTTTTTTAACTATACATAGTTATAACTTGATTTTCCACGGTACAGAGTCGGAGACAGCCACATGTGCGTTTTTGACAGCCTGAGTTCACCGGGGAGGAAATTTATACTCGAGAACTCAACAATGGTACCTACTACACTAATGATAGGAACTACCAGTGGCTTGGCTGGTCTGAAGCTGGAGTATATAGTGCTTCTGGCCCTTGTGGCTTTCGCGCCTATATACAAAGTATGTATGTTTTTAAGTACTTATAATCTAATTTCTTTATACGGAGGGAATAAAGCTACCTATATAGTAGAGTGCACACCTGACTATTCTAGAGGCTAGTAATGTGGATGGAGTACGGCACGGCTCGAGAAATGTTCATAGGCTACATTCTGATTAATCAACACGAACCAAGAGTGTCAGGAGACGACAAAAGAGGGGTAAATCATTGGTATCATATCATACGGCTTTGGTCCTGGTGTACACCACCACAGCACATAATACAAGCTGAAAGTGATATAGACTTATCTTTGTGCATAATTAAATAAAACCATTCATAGATGCCGAACTCGGACGATGACCAGGACCGAGACAGACATCGCCACCTGGACCAGCAGTATGCACCCCAAAACGTTTTAAGACTTCCCATAAGAATTCCGTCGCTCATTTTACAGCTATAAAGAATCATTATGGAATGATGATCGCAAGTAACGTCAATTGTCCAAGAGTCTGAAGAAGCAAAACGATTAGAAGGCACTGCGTTTACTGAAGGGTCTAAGCGTTAAGTACTCCAGAAGAGAAAGAAGAATAGAACCAGAACGGTTTCAAGTGGGTCAGTTCAAGTTGAGCCTCTGCCGACCAACAAGCAGATCAGATGAGGGACTTTGACAAACTCATGATCATCTTCCACACATTGACGCCGGTATGAAATCGATATGGACCGGTATAGACTCGAGTTCGTGCCGAGTTCATTATATGTTCCTAAAAGCATAAGGTTTGAGAACCGTGGAGGCGCCTCACAAGCTATCACTTAATTTGGTTTTAGTTCCCCAGAACAATTTTCGAACAGCGACATGTAATAACTGAGCCAGAGACTTACCAGAGCAGACGGGGATAACAAAGTTGGCGTCCTCTCCTCAGGGTTCTTATAAAACTTCTCGAGGGTCAAGCTGCACGTACATTAGTCGGAATTGGGTCGGGGAAGAGAGGGACAGAGTAACTAGACATCACGAATTACGAGGCCGGAGGTTTACCGAAGGTCTCGTCCTTACTTGTCCTGGGGTCGCTGGGTGTGGCTATGTCAAAATGACTGCCAAACCCATTTGGAAGGTCGTTTGACTCAGCCGGTTAAGCTTTGGTGATGTTTCATCTAGAAGCTATAGACTTTTTATTCGGCCCGAGAACAAAATATACGGCCTCGTTCTTGCCATGCCGAAGGCAATGGCCCATGTCTTTTATGATGCGCGATATGGCGGCACAGGCGACTTTTGTCGTATTACTGACAGTACCTCTGTGGATGGAATTTAATAAGGTCGCCAGCCATACTGTATCAACTGTATTCGGTTCTTCTATCGACGAATCAAACGAATACACCCCCTCCAATTCCTTACTTGAAGTTATACTTTTCATCAATAGCCTCGTGATAGACTGTGAGTGTTCCGAATTCTCGTGTATTTTTTCTCGTGCTTGTGTTCCGGGTCTTTTGGATTGGTTCCGGTGTACTAGAATGCCCGGGGTAGAGGGCTTGACCGCGCACAGAGAGTGGCTAGCAAGAAGGAGAACATATGGTTATGGATTGTTTGACTTCGGGTGACTGATGGCTACTTTTATTATTACAATTGCGTCATCACTCTCTTTTGCGTTTCTCCCATTACTACTTTTGGCTTCCCGCATCAGAGAATGTCTTTGCAACACACCTCAAGCTAGCGACATAATCCATAATGTGACATAGGTGGAACAAATCGCCACCAGGGAAACTCAAAGGTGTGTATCTGGTTTGTACTTTGTACGTTTCTTTCACTCACATTGCACAGGCAGCCTGCTAGTACCAACATGTCCAACTAACGCTTTCCTCTCATTCCCCGCTGTATCCTCTGCGACTCTTGCTCGACGTGTCACATCCACTGCTGGTAAACGACATCACTGTCTCTTTTGCACGGAACGCCTGTCCTCCCTCACCATTCACCGGTTTTTATCCTCTGTACATTCCAGGCAGCCCCATGTGGCCCTCGCAAACTTATTCCGAGCGACCTTGGGGCCTATCACAGATCTGTGGACAAACTCGGTGGTCGCTTGTCTACCATCAGACGACAAGATTTCGGAGGGTGTTCCTGGCGGTGATGGTAGTGGCTCGTCCTTCAAGGTCTTTATGGGAGGTGGATCTCAGACTGAGTGTGTATTCTCCACTCTAATTGCATTCTTCGCTGACTGGTCTATATAACTCGCGCATTTTACGCTCAGACTAGCAAAAAGTGTCTACGTGAAGGACTTGGTTTGGGTCAAAGGACTGTTTGGGGTTGATGGCGACACCTTTGTAGGAGGACATGCCAGCCTACGTTGCGTGCATTTCCATCCCTCTGGAATGACCACGTATTTATCCTGCAATAGCTGTAGTTTAGGAAACTCGTTATCCAATTCCCAAATTTTCGAGTCATTTGGCCATCGATCGAGAAAAACCAGCATTCCTCACGCTCGAGAATTTTCAGCCGAGCTTGATTTCTCCACCAGCCCATTTGTTCTCAATGCTCAATTGTATCCGCCCAGCTCCAATTTTGTCCCATCAACCGACGTCCTGGCTTTTCCTAGCCTCTTTCACTGAGCCCTGCTTTGTACCCTCTACCACTCTATTCAGCTTGTCGTCATCATGATCCCTTCAAATTCTGTTTATTGATTTATGACACGGTCGAGTATGAATCCATCATTTCGCGTCACAGCATGTTGAGCAATATCTACCTCCTCTGCCGTCTCTCATAGCTCATAATGGTTGCGGGCTAGCCTCATTTGTCGACTCCAACTCATGCCAACTGTCTCCTGTGGATGCGCTTTCGAAGACAGACAGGTGTTGAGAGCGGATTACCGATGGGATCTTCTTTGCTTCCCTCTTCTTATCTACTCGCTTCGCAAGTGGGGGGGACTATGATTCTCCGAGGGATGATGCACATATACATCTGGCATGAGGAGTGTCAAGGGGAATTGCCAAACCCACACGCGTCTTCGGTTAGATAAGGCTACCTCCCTCTGTCGCGTCGACATCGTTCTCTGACGATATCTTGCACCCCTCTCGTTGTCATTGTATGATGGTGGGGCGTTGATATTGTATTTGTTTTACCTGTATCTGCAAATGAGTTTGTCAAGGGAGGAACGGATACAACGCAGGAGGGTAGTGCGGGCTGCAGAGATAGTTGCGATGGGGTTTCATTGAGAATGCATAGGTGTAGTGGTACTAACACGGACACCCAATGTATGTTCCTATTCGAGATTTTCCATGAAATGTGGAGCGGCATTTTTATGGCCATCATTCCTGTGTCCTATATGATATGTCTCATCCTTACACATCTCTTTTTATTCTCTATTTTCCGTTGTACATTCCTTGAGATAGCAAATTGTATTTTGCCATCAACGCGTCAATCCCTGCAGGCTCAGTTCTATGGTCAACTTTGATCCAGATTTTTTCGTACTTTTGCGTCGTCCACTGGCCTCTTGCTTGTTGTCGTCGATTACTTGCATGTACGCGTGAGTTGACCCGCTTTTTTCTTGATGCCTTGTTTCTGTTTTTTGTATTCCCACCTATACTTCTCATTTGAAATAATGCACCGCCGTATATCTTGCTCGGATCGCTTGTTGTGTCCTCATAATTTCTACAGCTATCACTGTTTCTGTTTCTTCAATTATATTAGGAATGTCAAACGTGCTACTTGCCTTGTTTCAACTATATCCTATTTCATCAGAAAATACGATTCTACGTGCTTCCTATAAAAATAGGGCTGAACGACGCATCCCGGATCCCGCCTACAAACATTGAAGGATATCATAAAATGAGAACGTTGAATCAATCTCATATACAAGGCGTCCATCCCTGGTCGACTTTGATTTAGAATTTACTTCATTTTATCGGAACAAAGGAATCTGATTATGGGATTTATGAAACTTGCTTCGTAGGCTATTTACTCCCAAGCCCTCATCTTCCATTTGATGATCTGTCTCCTTTCTAGAATACATAAAAAAGTCAACTTGAATATCACCTTGGTTTACTGTACTGGCTTAATGAATAATAAAATCTCCAACGGCTTTCTGATGCTGACTCAACAAAAGTGAAATATAGTAGGTCCCCTACGTTATTATTATCTCTGTGAATAAAATCACGGAATACTGATCACAGCCCGAACGGTCAACCTTGTCCAGTGGTTCCGAGTCCGCGTACTGATTTCTGAATCTGATACCCACGAAGGACGCATTGAACTGTCCATTGTTACAGAGGGTGAAAATGAATTTTCATTTAGAATTCTAAACAGAAATTGCTTTTATTTTCTGGAAGCTGTCTATTTATGAGATTGGAACCAGAATATGATAGAGTTATCCCATTATTACAGCAGCAAACTTTTGCGCCTGAAAGATGTTTGAAATGTTCTTAATGCATTGTAAGATAATTGAACCGCTTTTTTACTATGCAAAGTGTAAAACTGCCTTTCATACATATCCTCGCTCTGATACCTTTATGTAAAATGTTAATAAACAATCTCTAACGGCTTTGTTGAAGCCGGTATCAACAGTTATACCGCTGCCACGCTGTGGAACCTCATGGCATACCGCATGCCAATCACGCATTTGCATCAAAGGACTTGAACTTAAAATCCATTCATTTTGAACTTTAAGACCGTCTTTTGAACCTTAAAACGATGAACTGACAAGTGGACCTCACGTGCATATGGACAAGTTCCTACACGCTGTCACTGTTCACATCCGATCACTGAAAGCACGCGATTTCGATCTTCGAAACTCATCAATACTTTGCAATGTCGGCCAACACTCCACCAACCAATAAGCCCAAGAAAAATTGGGTCAAAAAAATGCTGGCTCCATTCTCTGGGAGAAAGCATAGGAAGAACTCAGCTAATATAGCTGCAGGTGCCTCACAACCAAATTTGATGATGGTAGGTGGGTTGCTGGGAGAGTCTAGGGTTTCGTCCTCTAGTGTTTCAACTGCTTCAGAGCCAACTCAGGTTCTTCAAGGTCAAATGGTTGGTCAGGTACCAACTCAAGGCCAAAGTACCCAGCATTCTGTTGGTCCAGATGTCACAGCGGCAGAAGTTTCTGCATCGGGACCTATGGAAGTTATTGGGACTTCTACTCAGGCCCAAACTACTGGTCAACTTTTGGAGCAAACTACAAATGTTCAGGCCCCTGCTACTGAAGATCAGGTTATGAAGCCTGATTATAACTACTTCAAACTAGCTGGAGCAGTATTGGAAAAGAGTGTTTACACTCTCAAGAATTTCTCTGAATTGATTCCTGTACCAGGACTTGGGCCTGCTGTTAATGCGGTTTGTGCATGTATTGAACACTTTCATGTAAGTCAACTAATTTCATAGTGGGTTTTGAATACTCATGATTGTACCTTAGAAAATTTCAGAGAATAAGGAAAAGCTTGAAGAACTGACTTCAGAGCTTGCCTCAAAGTCACAAGCTTTGCAGAAGCATTGGTCACAGAATATGTCACCAGACATGGATGAAGAATACAGAAAGCTAGCAGAGTAAGATTTCTACTTGGATTATTACAATCAGAATTATCTGAATTTATTATTTAGTGTACTGACTCAAGCGTCTGTGAAAGTCAGCTCCAAACAGAAAGATAAATCAAAGCTGGCAAAAGCACGCACACTAGTTGAGCCAGATAATGTTTCTCATGAAATTGATCAGTATTTCAAGGAGATCAAAAATGCATATGAGCATTGCAAGGTAGTTGACATCTCTTCTAGAATATGTTGGAAATAAATGACTGACATGCTGCATAGACTGCAGCCATATATCTCATTAAAAATGAGCTCGGTCAAATCTGGAAGGTAATTACAATGGTTGTCACCTGCCTGTATTAAAATTGATTCACATTCTTTAGGATCTGACAATTGACAAGCTCAAATATTCAGCTGAAGCATTTCATGATACTGATCTTGGAATTGAACATTCAAGAAACCCTTGTGCTCCAGGCACTAGAAAGCAGATTCTCATTGACATTAAGAACTGGGCAGAAGATCCTGATGGTTCAATGGGATATTGGATGTGTGGGATGGCTGGCACCGGAAAAAGTACTATTGCAAAGTCTATTTGCCTTACACTAAAAGAAAAGGAACACCTAGCTGCTTCCTTTTTCTGTTCACGCCAACTTGCAGGGTGCAAAGACTATAGAAAAATCATACCTACAATTGCTTATCAGCTCACTAGGTATTCTTGCACTTTTGCCAAGGCATTGCAAACTTCTCTTCAATCTGATCCTGATTTAGTCACCAAAGCACCAAATATGCAATTGGAAATGCTTTTTGTTCAACCTTGGATGGCAGCTGTAAAGTCAAAGGAATTTGACAACATTACACCTGTCATTGTAGTTGATGCTCTTGATGAATGTGAAGGCATTGAATTTGTATTGAAAGAATTTGTATCTGTAATCCAGAACAGAAGGACCCAGAAACTCAAGTTTTTTTTTACCAGTCGGCCTGAGAGAAATGTGTATGAGCATATCAAAACAGCTCCAAATCCTTTACCAAAGGAAACCTGGGTGGCTGAATTCTATCTGCATAATGTAGAAGAAAGCTTGGTTCATGATGATATTCTTGTTTTCCTGAAGGAACAAGTGAAGACAAAGTTGCCAAAAAATCCCATTCCTGATGGTGATATCAATAAGCTGGCTAAAAAATCTGGAAAACTTTTCATATATGCCGCCACAGCAATCAAATATGTGGCTGAGAAGCCTCAAAGAGCTAAATACAGATTAGCCGATATTGTCAACAGCAGCTCCAGTACAGAAAAAGAAGAGGTTGAAAACATTGACAAATTATACTATGATATTCTTGCCAACACACTGAAAGGCTTGAAAACTAAAGAGAGATATCAGAGCCTGAATATTGTTCATGTTGCTTTGTCTACCAGTATCAGGATTTCTTGCAGTATGATTGCTCAACTACTGAAGGTACCACTGGATATAGTTGGGCCTACTATATCAGATCTCCAATCTGTTCTCTATATTGATGAAAGAGATTCAACTATCTATGCATTTCATGCATCTTTCCCAGACTACATTTTTTCAAAGGAAAGGGCTAGAGATGTTGGTTGTGACATTCAAGCACAACATCTTTTCTTGACCAATTCCTGTTTGCACTTGATGGAGAATCAACTGAGATTCAATCTCTGTAATCTTCCATCATCCTTTGTGGCAGATGTAGATGTCCCAAATATAGAGAAAGTAATAGAAGATAAAATTGATGAGGGATTATGGTACTCTTGCAACTTTTGGGATTATCATTTGAGCCATGCAAATAGGGACAAGGAGTTGGACAAGAAAATTCTTGTCAGAGTAAATAAATTTATTGACGAAAAGAGTTTATTCTGGATAGAAGCAATGGTTCTGCTGAGCAGATTGCCTTGGATTGGAATAATGAATGTAGAGTTCGGCACATCGGCTTGTGTTGGAATCTTGGAGAATGTTCTAAAGGTATGATTTTTTTTTATAATGAAAGTAGTTTTCTTTGTTCAACCAAATTTAATTAGATTCGGGGCTTCAGGCACCTAGAGGAGCAAATTTCTCAATTAAGAAATATGATGAATGCCTTCAGTCTTAGCACAGTCAATGAAATGACACCCCATCTCTATATGAGTATTATTCCATGGTGGCCAGTTGATATTTCTGCAATGAAAAACTTGAGAAATGTTCTTAAAGTTGTGAAAAGGACTGAGCATGGGATAGTTGGTTTCTGGAATACACCTAGTTGGGTCGATTGTATTAGTATTTCTCCAGATGGCAAGAAACTTGTTACTGCACTCTCCAATAATACCTGTGTAATTTGGGATGCAATTTCAGGCAAGCAAATTGGAAAAGCCTTGGTAGGGCATGATAATACAGTCAATTCTGTAGTATTCTCACCTGATGGGACAAAAATTGTGTCTGGTTCAGAGGACAAAACTATTAGGATTTGGGAGTCAGAAACTGGTAAATTAGTTGTGATCTTGACAGGACATAAAGATAGTGTACTATCTGTGGCTATTTCTCTTGATGGATCCCATATTGCCTCAGCCTCCAGTGACAACACAGTTAGGATCTGGGATGCAAATACTGGGGCTGAAGTTGGTAATCCCTTCAAAGGGCATACAGATGAGGTCAATTCAGTAGCCTTTTCTTCCAATGGACAACAGATTGCCTCTGGCTCTGATGATGAAACCATCAGAGTTTGGGATGCAACATCTGGCAATCAACTCCACAATCCTCTACGAGGTCATAGAAATTGTGTGCTTTCTGTTGCATTTTCCTCAGATGGACAACAAATTGTCTCTGTTTCTGCAGATAGAACTGTAATAATCTGGGACACTCAAAATTGGACACAAATTAGAAAATTGCAAGGTCACTCAAGCTGGGTCAGATCAGTAGCATTCTCTCCAGATGGTGAAAAAATCATAGGCTCTCATAATAAAACAGTAAGAATCTGGGATACCAAAACTGGAGCTCAGATTGGCAATCCACTTAAAGGTCATAATGATTATGTCAACTCTGTAGCCTTTTCACCAGATGGAAATCTAATTTTTTCTGGCTCTCATGACAAGACTGTGAGGATCTGGAATGCAAAGACAGGAGCTGCAGTTGGAAATTCATTTCCTGGTCATGATGATGCAGTTGTTTGTGTGGCATTTTCTGCAGATGGATCTTATATTGTGTCAGGCTCTGAAGATAATACAGTTAGGATATGGAATGCTAATACAGGGGCTGCAATTGGGGATCCATTTCAAGGGCATAGGAGCATAGTTAGATCTGTAGCAATTTCTCATAATGGAGAAAAGATTGCATCAGGGTCATGGGATAAAACAGTCATGATATGGGATTCAAAGAGTGCATCACAGATTGGGGATCCCCTTCAACACCCAGATGATGTGAATTCAGTATCATTTTCTCCAGATGGAAGATATATTGCATCAGGATCAGACGATAAAGCAGTAAGAATATGGGATACAAGCACAGGAGCACTGCAGAAAACTCTTTCTGGTCATGATGGCATTGTTTGGTCTGTGACTTTTTCACCAGATGGAAATAAAATCATATCTGGCTCTTCAGACAATACAGTGAGGCTCTGGGATGTAAACTCTGGGGTTGCTATTGGAGACCCTATCTCTGGGCATGAGGATTCAGTGTATTGTGTAGCATTTTCTCCAGATGGAAAAAAAATTGTATCTGGTTCTGAAGATGAAACAATAAGAATTTGGAATGTAGACACTGGGACTGCTGTTAGTGGTCCTCTGAGAGGGTATGCAAGCAGGGTGTGGTCTGTTGCATTTTCTCCTGATAAACATTGGATTGTGTCTGGCTCTGATGACAAGACAGTGAGAATTTGGGATGCAAAAACTGGAGCTGTTGTTGGCAGACCATTTCAAGGCCATACATATAGTGTTTATTCAGTGGCATTTTCTCCAGATGGAAGGAGAATTGTGTCTGGTTCTGTGGATACAACAATAAGAGTTTGGAATACTATGAATGAGACAGCTGTTGAGTCTCACTCTCATAACCAACAATCTGTACTCCCAGCTCAGCAGAGCCCTGTGAATGCAATTTTAAAGCAGGAGGCTGCTGGCCAGAGGAGTCAACAGAATACTATCAACCAAGGTAGGTTTTCAATTTGAGATATGTGATCTAAACTATTCTAATTTTCATTTTTAGAGCCGAATTGGACTTTATATAAAGATGGATGGGTTCATTTTCCCAATGAAGAGAAAGGAATTGTCTGGATTCCTCCCCAATTCAGAACGAATTTTTGTGCTCAAGAGACCCATTTTATCATTGCAAAGAATGCTGGATATAATAAGGTTGAACTCAGTGATTGTGTCTATGGGAAGAGCTGGGCTCAATGCTACTCTGAAGAATGAGGCTTTATTTGAAGCTTGGATGGCCTTTGAGTCCATCTAAATGTAGCTGTGTATTTCTATTAATTTCGACTGCTTGATATTGTGATTTAGCTTTTACTTGTAAAACATTACACCTATGGTTTGGTTTGGTCTGTCTATACTTTCGCCCTTTCTCTTCCATAGTTAGGTTCATCGAGGTCCTCATAC
Source organism: Stygiomarasmius scandens (assembly GCA_037954225.1). Lineage (NCBI taxonomy): Eukaryota > Fungi > Basidiomycota > Agaricomycetes > Agaricales > Campanellaceae > Stygiomarasmius > Stygiomarasmius scandens. The sequence continues at coordinate 227,760 of JBANRG010000046.1, forward strand.
CTTAGTCTAATTACTTAGGCGTGGATGAATATCATTTTGTAAACAATTGTTCCTGAGAATCTTTGCTGGATCAATCGTTTTCTCCAGATGTCATCCAACTCCGTATCTGAATACTGAAATTCTGCTCTTCTCGTATCCTGAAACTGAATTCTCAACTCTGAAAAATGTCAATCATTTTTTCAATGGATTGGACCTTAAGGTAAGACGCTCGAGTTCTTTGGCTTTTCTTGGCCATCTCAGGCTGTGTTGAGTCTCGACACGTTATATATGTTATTGAATATCAAATATGGGCTTTACAATCTGAAGGACCAAAACCAAGGATTGACATTGAAGGTGGGTCTGGACGGGATTGATATTATCGACATCGACTCGGGAAGGGATCTAGTCTTCATCAAGGCCTATGGATTGCCTACGCTTGTGACCCTCGACCTCCCGCTCGACATCAGACTCGCTCTCGCACGCGAATGTATAGCTCAGTGAATTGTCGTGCGCGGGCATTTTGACCGTATTATGCACAACTATGACTTTCCCTGGAACCTGGTCTTTTTTCTTTTTTTAACTTGAGGCGGGGAACCGCGGCCGACAATCCGTAAGTACGGGATCCAACGATGGCGAGGCTGTATATAGCTTTAGAGAACCTTAAACTGCCAATGAACCCGGATCCAGTGTTTGAAGGTAAGATGAAGATGAATGTCATTTCATGATTATTTAACAATCGTACGATGAGCTGCTGCAGCTGCGCAATCATTCTACACTTGAATACACGTACGTATTTATCAAAGATATACTTAGCTGCATCCCTATATATGAAATGCATATGTTCAACTCGGGTTTGAGCATAACGCTTAGGGTGGGTGCGCGTTCCGTAGTCGGGTACAATAGGATTTTGAGAATTGATAGCTATGATCGCCAAAACGGGAACGTCTTTTGAGAAATTAGACATCGTACGCAGCGGACTCGATTTCATCTTGACGGGTTGGCATAGCCGGGACCATGTGCATGCGACATAGGACGGGCGGGATCCCACTCTTCGTAAAATTCAATGGGAGATGAAGCTGGGCTCGGGATTGTAAGTGCTAGACCCGATGCCGGAGGCGCCGGTGGGGAATAAGTTTTGGGGTCGAGACGATTTCTTGGTAAGTTCATAGAGGCGGGAGATGTCTTTTCTTTTTTTTAACTATAGTTATAACTTGATTTTCCACGGTACAGAGTCGGATACATCATACGACAGCCACATGTGCGTTTTTGACAGCCTGAGTTCACCGGAGAGGAAATTTATACTCGAGAACTCAACAGTGGTGCCTAGTGTACTGTGATAGGAACCACCAGTGGCTTGGCTGGTCTAAGAAGCTGAAATATATAGTGCTTCTGACCCTTGTGGCTTCCGTGCCTATATACAACCTGATTCCTTTATACGGAGGGAATAAAGCTACCTATAAAGTAGGGTGTACATCTGACTATTCTCGAGACTAGTAATGTGGACGGAGTACGGCACGATTCGAGACATGTTCATAGGCTAATAGCACTAATGAATCGGCATGAGCAAGGGTGTCAGGGGACGATAAAAGAGCGGTAAATCATCGGTATCATATCATACGGCTTTGGACCTAGCGTACACCACCACAGCACATAATACAAGCTGAAAGTGATATAGACTTATCTTTGTGCATATTAACCACGAATGTCCTGCTAGTTTTATTTTAGCATTATCCCATATAAAACCATTCGTAGATGCCGGACTCGGACGATGGCCAGGACCGAGACAGACATCGCCATCTGGACCAAGCAGTATGCGCCCCAAAACGTTTTAAGACTTCCCATAAGAATTCTGTCGTTCATTTTATAGCTATAGTGTTATGGAATGATGATCGTAAGTAACGTCAATTGTCCAAGAGTCTGAAGCAAAACGAATAGAAGGCACTGCGTTAGTACCTCATATTACAGTTCTGAAGGGTCCAAGCGTTAAGTACTCCAGAAGAGAAAGAAGAATAGAATGAGAACGGCTTCAAGTGGGTCAGTTCAAGTTGAGCCTCTGCCGACCAACAAGCAGATCAGATGAGGGACTTCGACAAACTCATGAGCACCTTCCACCCATTGACGCCGGTATGAAATCGATATGGACCGGTGAAGACTCGATATCGTGCCGAGTTCATTATATGTTCCTAAAAGTATAAGGTTTGAGAAAGTTCAGAAACGTGGAGGCGCCTTACAAGTTTTCACCCAATTTGGTTTTACTTCCCCAGAATAATTTTCGAACAGCGACGTGTAACTGAGCCAGGGGCTCACCAGAGCATATGGGGATAACAAAGTTACCGTCTTCTTCAGGGTTCTTTCAGCTTCTCGAGGTTCAAGCTGCACGTACATTAGTCGGAATTGGGTCGGAGAAGAGAGAGATAGGAGTAACAAGACACCACGAATGATGCGCATATATGGCGGGACAGGCGACTTTTGTCGTATTACTGACAGTACCTCTGTGGATGGAATTTAATAAGGTCGCCAGTCCCACTGAATTAACTGTATTCAATTCGTCGTCAAGAGCTTTTAGAACTGATGAAAACCAGCATGAATCTACACCAAAGTGGTGCCGCTGTAACCCTAGTTCGTGGAGCTTTGATGCCCAGACCTGTAACAACGGAGAGATTGCAAATCTTCTACAGTTTATAAGTAGACATTTACAGCACCTGAGAAGGCCGGCGCCAGAACGTTTCAAGGTCTAGACAGGAAGAATGTATAGCGTATGGTCGGTTGACAAGTGTGTAGTCTTGTGGAGGACCTGGAGCGCCGTCGGGGGACGGACAAAAGCAAATTCCTGACAGACGAGATAAGGAATGTCTTGAACGGTATGGTTGACATGGCTGAAACGCGCTAAATAGTTGCCGTCCAGTGCAGCACGACAAGATACGAGGGTACGGGCAAGCCGCGGGCGATGCTCGGGTAGAGCAAGGTGACAGGGGACGTCCCTCCATCAACTACTCCTGCTAACGTCAGTTCAAAAGTAATTAGTACTGAATAGAAGGCAAGTCAAGGTGTGGCTTAGGCTTTTTCTTCTGTGAGGCCAAGGAACCAGAAAAAAATTGAAAGATAAGCAAACGTTCCTGGGCATACCAAAGCTGCATTTTGATTGGTCGATAAGCTCGTGAGAATTGTTCGGATCAGTCCAAGTTGGGAATGCGATCAAAAATTACAAAACATTATCTGACATGGAATTGGTACATAAAAGTGCTACCCACTTTGAATTACTGTCCCTTTTACCCGCCGTTCCCTCTCCTCCTCCTTTGTCGACGTGGGTTAATAGAGGAGCACCATAATGGTCAACGTTACCAATGAGGACACTTGTAAGTTGTTACTTGGCTTTCTGTCAAGCAGTCTGTTTAACCTGACATCTTCAAACTACTTTTAGCAAACTCCATCATTTTCACCGATGGCGAGGGAACAACAACGGTATACAGCCCTGGTGATCTCGCCTGGATTCTAGCCTCTACTGCGCTGGTTTGGTTGATGATTCCCGGGCTTGGTCTATTCTATTCTGGTCTGTTACGTCGAAAGAACGCGTTGTCGATGATATACCTCAGTATGATGACATTGGCAATGGTCGCATTCCAGGTAAGCATCTTGCCAACCTTATAATTCATCTTGCCAACTCGTATCATACAGTGGTTCTTCTGGGGGTATTCTCTTGCGTTTAGTGAAACAGGGAGCAAGTTTATTGGCGATTTGAGTGAGTCATTTTACGGTTTTCGTCATTCAAAGTTAAATAATAATGCTTTGAACAGAATACTTTGGCTTGAAGGGTGTTGATGGATCCCCCTCAATTGGCTCAAGTCGTATCCCCGCTCTCGTTTTCTGTGTTTATCAGCTCATGTTCGCGTCAATCACGTATGTATCACCTATTCCCGTCTCCAGGGCACTCCTATACTAACATCATCCCCCAAAACATAGACCTATGATTGCTCTTGGAGCCGTCGCTGAACGCGGTCGTCTCGGCCCTCTCCTGGCCTTTGTATTCATCTGGTCCACACTAGTTTACGATCCGATCGCGTGTTGGACGTGGAACTCGAATGGTTGGTCTTTCAACCTTGGCGGTCTCGACTTTGCGGGTGGTTCTCCCGTCCACATCTCTTCCGGTACCGCCGCACTCGCTATTTCGATCTATCTCGGCAAGCGTCGCGGATACGGAACGGAACGATTGGCTTACAAGCCCAACAACACTTCCTATGTCATTCTTGGTACTGCTTTCCTCTGGTTTGGTTGGTTCGGATTCAACGGTGGATCTGCTCTTGCCGCCAACTTGAGAGCTGCGATGGCTTGCTTCGTTACAAACTTGGCTGCTAGCGTTGGTGGTATTACCTGGATGCTTTGGGTAGGTACCCTTGTTCGGTCTGTCGTTCTAGTGAAACTAACCAAACGAATGACGAAAGGATTACCGTATCGAACGCAAATGGTCCGCTGTCGGCTTTTGCAGTGGTGCCATTGCAGGTCTCGTCGCAATTACCCCTGGATCTGGATTCGTTGGCGCACCTGCTGCTGTTCTCTTCGGTGCCGTAGCTGGTACTGTTTGCAACTGGGCTACCCAGCTCAAGTTCGTTTTCGGCTACGATGACACTCTTGATGTAAGTAGACCAAATTTTAGCAAGGAAGGAGAACATTAATAACTCTTCCTGCAGGTGTTCGCCTCGCACGCAATTGGCGGTATTGCTGGCAACGTCCTCACTGGACTCTTTGCTCAAGCCTCCGTCGCCGGCTTTGATGGTGTTACCGAAATTCCTGGAGGTTGGCTCGACCACCACTACGTCCAACTTGGTTACCAAATTGCCGACTCTGTTGCTGCTGTTGGATACTCTTTCGTCATGACTGTAAGTCTTATTTATTGTGTACAACAAGTCACCGTTAATCATTGATTGACCACTTGTCCATCAGACCATCATCCTCTGGATCATGCACTTTATTCCCTTCCTCCGAATCCGCGGAAATGAAGAGGCCGAGATTGTTGGTCTCGACGAGTACGACATGGGTGAATTTGCCTATGACTATGTTGGTGTTGATCAGGAGCTTGGGCATGAGATTGAGTTTAGGCCTGGAATGGGCGATGCAGGAAAGACTGTGGGGGGTGTTACTACTGGTGGGCGTGAGCCTCATCATCATGTCCATGGTGAGGAGCATTCGGCAGAGTCGACGATTGAGAAGGTTACTTAGAGGGACTTGCAAAAGTTGAAAAGTATTACTTATTGTGGATGATTTTTTAGTTGGGGCTTGACTAGATGAAAGCATGGACGAATAAGGGATGGAAATGGATTAGGAGAAGCTTTCTCGAATATGTTTATGTTCTTGTTTTAATGGACGTGGTATACGGTGTGGCACTATCTTCTACTTGTTGTTTCTCTACTTTTTCATTACTCCCTAACCTTGTATGTCATTGCTTACTTTTACTTGTCTTTTCGTCCTGAACTTCTTACTTGGGAGTATTACACCGGCCCTTTGTCTGGTTCTGACTCTGCGACGCCACATTACTCTTGGGATTCGTTATCTATCCCCATTCACTTCTGCTCCCGCGCATTTATTTTCCATCACTCCTCATAACGCATTTTCTTGGCATAGATAACGACATGCTCACAACAACCATATTATTCATTCGTTTATCTTCATACCCCACATTACCAACTGTAACTTTGATTCGCATTGCACGTTTTCTTAGATTCAGGTACATAGATTAATAGACTTTTGTCTGAACACAGCTGGACACACTTGTGTGTGTCAAAGTCTACCGTGGGTTGTATTGACGGTCACGTACTTGTATACATGACATATATGATGATATACACTGCTTGTTTTTATCTATCCGGAAATAAGAGTTGGTATATGGGTTGTACCATGTTGTATCCCGCCCTGTGCAACTTGCGCTCGTTGCCAAGTGCTGCTCTGGAAAAAAAAAACGTCTCATTTAATGGTAACAACACCAGCGCAAACACCCGACTATTCAGGGACAAGTACGCGCAGAGAACTTTTAGAATAGCTACAATTTAACAGTATGTATTTGTTAGAGTCGTCAAACGTCTATACGCATAAATATGTAAGTATAAAACGAACCATCAGTCAATGCTTGAATCTGAGAACAGATTTTTCTATTCGACCTGATAATGATTGTAGATCAAACAAAGTTTTCTGCACAAGCAAATGCAATCTCGCATCACGATTGCAAAAGTGTCCATGTCATGTCACTGCGGTGATTATTATTGAAGAGCGATGCAGAGCCACCTCGGTTCCGTGTCCCTGGTTGATGAACAGGCTGATCCGTTTGGTGATTTCCTTCACTACTTCCTAAGTGTTTGGTGTGTAAAACCTGGATCATATTAAGGCTACATAAAGGGCCAATTTAACTATGGACAGGTGATGTTAGAGTATGTACTTAAGAGCGGTAAATAGTACTATAGTAATACAGTGGTCGTGGTATACAGACTATAAAGCCAGTAAAGTATACAGAATAGGAAAACAGATGAATGAATCGAATAACTTATAGTGAGTTGATGCGAATTAGTAAAGAAATAAGATAACCAGCTGGGGCTTTTAAACCGAAACACCGTAAATCTGGTCGAGACGAGCCTTGTACTCGTCCTCAACAGCCCTACGGCGAATGTTCCCCTTGGAGGCAGTTCGTGGTAAGGACCCGCGGGGCACGATTATAATCATGTCAACAGAAGTGATCCTTTCGTGCATATACCGGCGGGAATGAAACGGTCTGATCTTTCGGAGAATGTCCTTTTTCAACTTGTTCTCATCCATATCGACTGCGGGCTCGATAAACATTGCTGGCGACGGTCGACCTGTCCCGACGACAATACATTCTGAAACGAGGGCTCCACACATAGCACGAACATTCTCTTCAATAGACCTAAAAATTACAGTCTAGTAGTCAGCAAAAGTCCGTAAATAGATGGAATCAATTCCGGCTTACCTCGTGTCACACCTCAAGCTGTTTTCGGACTTGATCCAATCATCGTCCCTACCGCAAAACACATAGCAGCCCGGAGATATCTCTTGGAAAAGGTCTCCGGTGTGGAAGTTACCATCCGCATGCCGCAATGACACATCAGGGCAATCCGCTGAATCTGCCATGATGACGAACTCCAGTAGTTTACTCGTCGACTGATGTACGTCCTTGTCGGCTGCGGATGACTGAATAGGGACGAATTGATAGGATACCCCGTCTAATGGTAGGAGATGTGATGGGTTTGAACCGCATTCAAACGATGAGATTAGTGTAGCACCACCAGCCTCTGTGCTGCCAAACAAATTCTGTTGGGGTAACTCGTGATCAGCTCAGCTGTTTAATTAGCGAAGGAATCAACGTACCACGAGACGAAGATTGTTAGACAGAGCCCATTGTTCGTCTTCCCGTGAGAGAGGCATTCCGCAGGTCAAAACTTGATCGAGGCCCGCAAGCATAGAGAGAAACTTGGGATCCTGCCTCGATACGCGCAAATGCGCAGAGAGGAAGGCAGCGAATTGATATAGACGGTTCAAGCCGGTGAAATGTATCATATCCATCAACTCTTGCGACGAGAACGGCATCTTGGAAGGTTGTACAATACTTGCGCCATGTTGGAGTGTACCGATGAGCACTAGATAGTATCTTGGTCAGCCTGAGAAATTTAATGAACTAAAACGCTGGACGTACTGAACGTTTGGCCAATGTGACACATGCTGCCCCTAAAAATAACACATCAGATTTTATTCAGATATTGTCAACCATGGGTGTACTTACAGCCAAGTAGTAACATCACGGGTATTTGAGTTGGGGTTCACTGGGCGGCAAGTCTGGTATGATTTCCGAACAACAGCGTCCAGCCAGCGATAGCTGCATGGAACAAGTTTTGGGCTACCGGATGTTGACCCGCTGGTATGGAAAAGGAAGGCCCAGTCTTCGTCCTGGACTACAGGCGGGGTGGGCAATGGCTCGTTTTCAATTACCAGATCCGTTAATGAGATGGCGGAATGTACAGGAGTAGAACTTTTGCCAGTGATAGAACCGGGAGTGTCGCAAACAAGCGCGCGCGCATTGGACTTTTGCAATAGTTCCAAAATCACGTCGGGATTAGGAAGGCGTAGACTGAAGAGCTGGGGGATGTATCCCGCCCTTGATATGCCGTATATATGAAGTGCATCTGCGTACGTGAAACCCCCAATCCTATTTGCATAGTTCAGTAATGTTATAATCAAAACGATGATCAAAACGCACCATAACCCGACGATAGATCTTTGGGGAATGTTATCACGCTTGAATACACCTGCCCAATGCCTCGCAAATAGCTCAACATCGTTTTTGAATTGCTGATATGTTATATCTGTCCAGCCAGGAGATTGTGAGGATGAGGATGGAACTTTGAAAGCAGGGGACGAGGGGTAGAGCGTTGCGCTTTGCTCAAGAACTGAAAGATGTGTGAGCATAGCGAGGTAAGGGAGATGAGATGAGGAGAAGTTCGAGTGTAGATCAATGCATAAGACACGGACTCTTATAAGCTGAGCAGCACCGAGTCAAGGAAAAGTGTCAGATCGAATGCGGATAGATTTGAACAGGAAAAGGCGCGGTAGGTGCCGTCGTCAGGTCCAACTGTCTGAGGCTCGAGATAGGATAGCCACCATCCATTGTATATCAGCTTAATTGCCGAGATCCAGGATTACAAAGGATCGACCCAATGTCTAAAACCACCTCCTTGTTCTACGGTATCTGGCTCCTGATTCAGGTAAGCCCACGAAGACCTCGTCTCCGAAAAACAACATGTGGTATGGTTCTTTCGAAAAGCTGAGTCATGGACTGAATACCAGGCAGGAATGGTATTCGGCAAGGAAACGAGGCAGAAATTTTCAACCTGCAAATGATGGTGTTTCGGGTGAGAGCGTTCAGAATGAACAGGAGAAATCGCACAGCCAGCTGACTCGAATTAATTTTACCCCCAATGACGCGGGATCATGATGGGCCCTTTTGTTGGGATTGTCTTGTCTTCTGCAACATATCCTGACCGTAAATCCTAGGAGGCGTATTAGGAGGATGGGTGTTGTACTTCAGACATTCCCTGAACGGAAAGAGAAACAAAAGGTAGCTCCAAAAATGTTACCGTTCGGTCACGTGCTTCACAATAGTCCGTCTTCCACGGAGACTGACACTCTTTTTTCCAGCGACGAGACTTGGCCAGCCGTAAGCAAGCTGTAGAATCTTCCGATGCTGTACGCCCGTGTATTTGCAAGTCCTGGGCGACATTAAGGCTTATGCTATCTTCGCTTTCGTTTTTCCCTCGTCCGGCGTCGGGCGGTAAAAGATGACCATCAATCAGGTTTCATGCTCTCTGTCAGCAATGAAATCTTCCGGTCATCAAATCCAGAAGTGGTATCCTGTAAGTACAACTGCCACAAAACGTGGTTAATATCGTACCTGGGTAATCTTTCCGTAAGGATTATAGCTACCCTTGGATCATCTAGGCGAAGTCCTGGACCTGACTTCGGTTCTGCGGATTTTTCAATAATCAGATAATCTACGGTTGAAAAAACTTCTCTTGACCCTGCAAAAATATTGGACTCTCGGTCATAAACAAACTACTTTGAGGCAGCTAAAGATTTTCCAGATACACTTTTTATTTACATGGTTTACTGGCCCGGGTATGGGGTATGCACGAGTTTGCTACTCGTATGGCATTCCATACCGTTATTAAATGCATCATCAGTCGGGATCTGGTCCGAATTGAAGTTTCGCCATTGTTTGTTCCTGACTACTAGTTCATTGAACACATACCTGATGTAATAGGGTAGAAATATCTTCCCTCCGACCTGACTCGAAATAGCTATTTCAGCTTGAAGATTTGCTCTGCTTTTTTACAAGGCGAGTGATAATGCAGTTTTTCGCATCCGATCCCAAGAAGGTAACCCTGCTCGAAGCTAGGCCTCTACCCTTTTCCGGGACTACATCAAAGCTCACCTAAAACCCGATTCACGGGAACGGACTAGCCCTCGTGGCAATCAATAGGAATATCGAGGGTTGGTGAGTAGATGAATCGACTGCGTCCCATGGTTCCGTCAAAAGCCACCAATGTTTGCAGGGCGGACTTGGAGTGGACAATTTCGGTACCCAGAATAATTTCAATGCAGATCATTCAAGCGAGCCTAGAAGAACTTCTAAAGCCACGAGCAGCTCCAACTCGTCATCCTTTCGTAAAGAGAAACCCGCAGGATTTTGCGGAATGCGTCCGGATATCGTTTCTAGCCCTTGTACTTTGAAACGCTTCCTTGCGGAAGTAGCAAAACGTGTTGATACAAACTTATGTTTATAAGGAGACAGAAAATGTCCCGGTCACTTCATTACCAAGCTTCCTGTTAATTTTTTCCCTCTCGAGCACTAGTTCTTGGGATTTTCGAAGTACCACGAACATCTCCGAGGATCGTAGCCGATTTTGTCTAACTAGGAGGAAGACGGCCGTAATAGAAGTGACAGAAAATGTTCACCTCAGCGTATCATTTGAATGCTAGTTATCGTCGATTCCAGGGAAAGGGAATGGATCAATCCGCACACCATTACATTCTTTTGGACCTAGATTAGTGCCAGGCTTGGTTTGATATTCCTACCAATCTCCAAACAGTCATGATCATCACTTTATGTAGGCTGTAGTCATTCTTGGATAGGAAAGCAGCGAGCATCCTGTAAATTCAAGGAACTCGGAAGATTACACCGAGCGAGTTACGAACGCCTTAGATGCCTTACCAAAAAGTTCGGCGCTACTGGTCTAAAAATGTCCAAGTTTACATTGATAAAGCGCTGACTGAGTATTAAAATAGAAATCTCAAAGCCCGGTCCTAGCATTATTGATCCAAGCGGACTGCGACTTCATTACGATAGTGAATATTTCACATTTTCCAACACTATTTATACAAAGAAGCAATGCTACTACTTCAAAGCCCAATTGAACCAGTACCTATGATCGCGAAAGGAAATCCCTTCAGAAGCTCAAAGTTTGGCCAGCTTGGGAAACGACAGAGCTTCGGACGCTGGAAGCAGAAAGGAGACTGTAGCTGTAAGGAGCGGTGGAGAAGCTGCCTGAGGGTGCGCTGTTCTCCCCTCCGCCAAAATCGTTGCCACGAGCGACTGCGAATCCTCCGTCAGTCGAGTAGAGAGGTTTCTTGGCACCTAATAAGGATCGTGAGAAAATAATGTGGGATCTCGACTTCCGGTACTTGCCAGTCCAAACGTTGTTCTCAACAAGAAGTTGAGCACCTAGATATCAGTTGACGTTGTAAGCCATAGAATCTGAGTGTAATATACGAAACAACTAACCGTCGCGAGTGTTAATACCGTCGCTGTTGTTGTCAAAGACGTTGTTGAAGATGTGGCCATGTCCGAAGCGGAATGAGGGGGTTCTACTGTTCAAGTCACTCCAGTAGTTGTTGGCATAAGTGACTGTGATCTTGGTATCTTCAGCTCCGTTGCTGTCAGAGTGACCAACAAGGGAAGCCTTCCAGTGGTCGTAGAGCTTGCTGTTCGTGACGGTAATTCCGGTAACGCCATCTAAAATCAAGTTTGTTAGTTGTTTCACGTATAAATCGAGTTTTTTTTTTTGTCCCTACGCGTCAAATCTAAAAGACCGTCATAACTACAAAGATATTAGACAAAAGAACTCGAAATATGCAGCGGAAGGTGCACTTACAAGTCCTGTAAAGGAAATGTCAGCGATCGGAAGCAAGTCGGTGGGGAAAGATTGCTCACCTTGTCGTGATCCCTGTCACTTGAAAGATCGACGTGATCGATCCAGACTTGAGAAGAGGACTGGATACCCAAAGCATCACCAGCCTCAGCGAGGACCTTGGAGATCTTGACGTTACGTATAATGACATTCGTCTTGTCAAGAACCCTGAGTCCAACACCAACCAGGGCTACGAAAGACAGTAAGAAATGTTGTTTACAATCATGAAAATACTCACAGCTTCCTGGGTTCCCAATGACTGTGGTGTGAGATCCAACTTTTACTACAGTGTTTCCAGTGATGGTCCCTATTCCCACGCTTTTTGTTAGATCGAGACAACTTCATTTCGGAAATGATACTGCACCTGAAATCCTGACAACCTTTGCGCTATCACTAGCAACAGCAGAAGTCAAAGCCGAAAGACTGGTGACGGTGGTAACAGGTCCACCAGAACCTCCGGTGGTTCTGCAAAAACTGAGCTTTCGAATTAAACAAGTTTTGTTCGTGACTTACCCTCCGTTGAGTGATGCATATCCGAGGGTAGCGACATCGTTGACATTGGCCCTTTTTACGATCGGAGGAGCACCCTATAAAGAATAGGTTCATCAAGAACAAGTCGACCAAAATTCGAATCCAACTTACTACGACCGATTGAATCGCAGCGAGCAAGACTGAAGCAGCGGCAAAGAACCTCATAGCGAATACCAGGTAGAGAAACTAAGGAGTTCTGAGAAAAAACGTTGACAATGTCCCGCTTTTATACGATTTCTCCAACGGAAAACCTTCGGTGAACGTCTTTCGGTTGTTGCTTTCAGCTGAAAGCTGCCCTGCACTCCAGCGGACCGCCCGGCCCCAATGCTTTACTGCCCATGGTGAGTTGGCGGGTAAGAAAAAGGTTATAATGAAAAGCCGAATGCGTATTGCGAAGTACCAAGACCAACTCTATGCAAACCTTGTTCCTAACAGTTGGTTATGCTATTTTGTCGAAGCGGAACATTCCATTATATTGATTCTATAATCGAGACATCTGCAGAAGATCACTTTGCCAACGGTCCGCCTTCAACCGTCTCTTCTTAGATGTAGGCGAGCTCGACTCATGCGAAGTACACACCCCTCATGACCTGCAGCCTCGGAACATGCGATGGTCGCTTGACTCCTTCTCTATACAGCCACGGATAATTAACATCAACAAGTGCAATAACGAGGAATAGAACATCATAAAATATGATTGACGCACAAAATCTTGTGCGTAGCACGCAAGCTGAAAAGATTTTCCGAGTCCAATCTTTTCCGAGATGTGGCCACACAGACCAAGAAGGACAAGCTATTGTCTATCCGGTCTGGCGGAGACGGCCCGCGCGAGCAAGAGCTGAATCTGCGTTTGTCCGAGTACTTGCAGTCGACAGCAGGACGAAAGGCACAAGTAAAATTCTCGCTGGATCTTCGCCTATAGACGACGTGGAAGTGACAATGCCGCTTTTGTGGCAGGCGAGAAAAATATTCCCACAAACGTGTGGCGACATTGGATTTCTGTAGCCAATCACAAAGGTTCATAAACGACCCATGAGCACACCGTATTGTGTCGATTTTTGTAAATATGCATTAAATAACAAGTGGTGACATGTACAGTCACGTAGCACTATTAAAGCGGCCCGACTAGAGAGTAATCAGCGAGGTCAACCCCCAAAAATAAGTCAACTCACCGTAGTCATATACAATCCGTAGGTTTAATACTTCCTTATCTGGTCCGATGAAATGATACAATCTCACAAATCGTCTCTGCCCCTTGTGTTCAACAAAACCCCAGATCTAGAAAGCCTTCACTTAATAACACCTTCAAAGAACAACAAGACGCAAGCTCACCTCATCATTAGACCAAACCTTTTTCGTACTTTTCACATGAGAGTGTATGACCAAATCTTCCAACCACTTTTCATTCTTCTCCTTGTCGCATTTACCCTTTCCCATCTCTTCATCTTCACTATCCTTAACCTGACTCAACGATACCTTGCGCGTCTTGACAAGCATCGGCCCCGTCATAGGGTTCTCCGCTTGCATTTCCGAATAATCCAAGGTTCGAAAGTCGGGACTTGCTTTCATACCACCAGTGACGACTGGTGTAATATCCAAGTGCTCGATTCCGGAAGAGTCGGTATGATGGTTGATGTGAAGTGTGAGTCCTGCAAGGTTCATGGCTTTTCGAGCCACCCAACCAGCACCTTGGAGTCTCCACATGTCGTCAAAGGAATCGCTGAGTGATTTGTTCTGTGATGTGGTCAATAAAAGGAAGGGCTGAGTGAAAAGTTTACATACCACAGCGAATTTTCCGCTGAGCTTGGCCATGGTAACTTGTGCTGGGGCTGCCATAGTTTATGCAGGACTTGAGGAAGAAAGAAATTATTAATGTAGTGGGCTTGCAAACAACGAGATTAAAAGGACGCATAGTCTACAAAAGACAAAGTTAGTTAGCATCGAGAACAGCGGGCGTACCACTGGGGGCCCGTCAGCCAGCGGTTGACTATACTACTGATGTCAACCGCTGTATGCTTTCAGCAAAAGATCCTTGAATACGTATTATTATTATCATTTCGAGGCAGACCAGAGCAACTGCGGCCAAAGCATCGACAAAGAATGACTTTGAAGACTAGTATACACCAGCGTAAGTAGGAAAAGACGTCAATGACGTGATGTCATCTGTCACTTTACGCATTTAGTAAGTCATGACATTGCGTAACAGAAGCGGTACAGAGTAAGTAGGTCAAGGGTATTTACAAGTAGTTGAAAATTGAGAGACGCCCGAGACGAGAAGAGAAACAAGAGACAGCAGTAATACTTCTATCACGGTCTACTGCTTATTCCAACAAGAAAAGAGCTCCGGGGAAAAGAAAAAAAACCAAAACGACTTGACGACAAACTCTTACTTTTCCTTATACGCCTCCTACAACACAAAAATCCAATCAGAGCCAGTCGTGCCCACACGAGACAAGAAAGCGCACCTTGATCTCCTTATCAAACGTTTCCGCAATCTTCTTTCTCTGAATCTTTTGCGCTGCAGTGACGAGCCCATTCTCAGGAGTCCACTCTTCCGCAGTCAAAATGACACTCTGCAACAATTCCATGGGTTTGAAACCATTCTTCTTTCCGACAGCATTACATTCTTTGAGTACAAGAGCGGAAACTTTGGGGTCGTGGCATAACACGGTGAGTTCCTTTGTCGAGTCGACACCTAGGCACGACACAAGACGGAAAAACGGCAAAGAGAAAAAAATAATTGGAATTACATCAACCCAAAGCCCGACTCACGGAAAGAGACACGCACCATTCACACTCTGCAACGCATGCCTCAGGTTTGCTTCATGAGGAATGACAATTGCAATAGGCTGTTTTGCATCCGTGGATGCATGGACACAGATGTTGCCGACGAGATTGCAAGATTTGTATGTTGATTCCAAGCGTTCCAAAGCAATGTATTCTCCACCCTGGAGTTTGACCAAGTTTTTTACCCTGCAAGTAATGTTTTGAGTCAGTACACGTATCCCCGTGACATGTCAGGCGACGACGAAAAGGAAGAATAAGAAAATGGAAAAACGGCTGAGAGAGAATTGGAATGAAAGCTGTAAAAAAACTGAATAGAGCAAGACATCGAAAACCCAAATGCACGGAAGCAGTCGCAATTATTCCGAGCCGACATCCATTTCGGTCAGTATGAACGCAAACGCGGCAAGGTGAGAGTCCACACCACGGAAAAAGAAGAGGAACACGCTGCCAAACCAACAAGTGGTCATTACTACCACCACCATCTGCTTGGTCCAACTAGCAGGCTTCCATTTCTCCCGCTATATGTTATCAGTGCAACGTGTTACCCAGGCTTCAACAATTCGGTCAGAAGAAACGAGACGATCCCGACCCGCAGAAGAGACAACCCGTAACCCATACGCATATGCGTACTCATGGTCCCATATCTCCAACTTGTACGCATATGCACGATCACACCTTCTCCTTCGTCACCTTCATATTCATACCATTCATTTATACCCATTCATAACAACGCAACGCAAGCAACCTATTGCATTTGCATTAAACCATCCCGGTCTTGGCCAACTAGTCTCTGCCTAGTCTGACACGACATGACAGACGAGGTTAAAGTTTAATGCCATCCCGACGTTAGGGTCTTCCCTTCCCTTCCATATCGTCTCATCTCATCTCATTTCGTCACCTTCGTCACCAATGCCTGATACCAACTAAACGTGGCAAAAGCCAGGGACACGAGAGACGTAGAGGGGACCGGAGCGAAAAGAGCACCGACCGACGATGCAGAGCTCGACAGAGTGGTATCATCATCGGGCGCCGACCAACCAACACTAGCACTAGTACTAACACTAGCCAGGGACAGAAAGGAGGCGAGACGAGCAAGCAAGCAGAGAGGTGCGAGGATGCGAGCGAAGAGGGGATAACGGTGAGATGTGAGATGAAATCCCCGACTCTAAGATCTTCACGCAGGGCCAGAGAGAGATAATCCGATACGATACGATACGCGATAGCACCCTCGGTCTCAGCAATCCAATCCGATTCGATCCAATCCAACAATCCAGATGCCTATGCAATCCCGAGAGAAAAAGAAAAAGGAAAAAAAAAAAGTAGAATCGCATCTGACCACATCCCCCAAATCAACACAACACAGCCAAACTCGCGCGAACCCACCGACAAAGTCCGCATAGGCAATCACGCCAACAAAAAAATCACAAACTGTCAACGCAAAACCCTCCAACGGACTAGCATTACCGCAAAAGCAAATATAGCAAGTAAAGCCATCATCATCGCGGGGCACTACGGACGACAGAAGCCGTCTACGACGTGTTGGTCACCTGGACATTTGACATTTCTTGTTCCGTTTGCCACAAAGGCAAAAAGGCAATCAACAAATTCTTGTCCGACCATATTTATATCAATGATTGTCAGACCAAAACAAGACAAAAAAGCTCTGCGACGGGCGACGACGGCGACGAACGGGATAGAAGCGGTCTGCGACTCCAACGCAAACGAACAGTAAACAGACAGGCAGAAACCGTTTGCAACCATGATGCAAACCAGTCGACCAGTCGTTCCGTTTCATTATAACCCATCAACGGAACGGAATCACCAAGAGATATCATAACCAAGTTGGCTGATTTCCCGTTCCGTCCCGTTCCACCTATCACTACCACTCCAACCAACACAACGTAACAAAGAATCAGCGTCGGCGTGAGGCTCCACATCTAATGTTTCACTGGTTGGTTCTCTTGTCGTCTAGACATCCCATACACCATACCATACCACACCAGGCAAAGTTGGGCTAGCTCATAGATTCCATCGTATCGTGTTGCTTCCGTTCCATTCCATCCATCACCGCGATAGGCCGAGAGGTTCCAAGAATCAAGAACCAAGAACCATCCATATCTGCATCTTCATTTGCATCTATCTATATCCGTGCAGAATCCGACCAATAGCGCAGAGTAAAAACATCACGACGTTGACGACACGAGGCCGATGGATGACCAGCATATGACGAAGACCCCGCGCCGCAAGAAGAGAGATGACAAAACAAAACAAGAAAAAGAGTCGCCGGCAGTCTAGACCATGTTCTAAACCAAGCTAAATTGGAATAGGCACCCCGTACCCCAAAGATTGGAGATTAAATGCTCGACGCGTCAGCGTCAGCGTAAAGGGTCCAAGGGTCCAAGGTCAAAGATCAAGGTCAAGAACCAGAGTGAAAACGAGGACCAGGACGAGGACGAGGTACACTACACGCTCTTCACGCCGAGTGACCCTGTCCATCTTTCTTTCAACACCAAAGTAAGATCATGCCCGTGACATGACATGGCGTGACAGCTCGACAGCATCCAACACGAGCCCGAGCCAAGGAGAGAAAGGTACCCGAGACCAGGAACGAGAAGAGGAGAGAAGAAAACAAGACAACGAACAAGAAACGAAGAACGAAGAGCAAGAACAAGAACAAGAACAAGACAAGAAATGAAACAAAAAAAAAAATAGGAAAACTCACCGATCAATCAAACTCAACGTCCCATCCGAATTCCACATACCGACATCACCCGTCCTCAACCACCCATCCTTTGTAAATATCGTCTCGTCCTCGTTCAAATCTGGGCGTTTGTAGTAGCCTTTGGTGACAGAGGGACCGCGGATGCATACTTCGCCCTGGGAAGAATAGGTATTAGAATAGAGAATGAATGTATATTAGGGACTCACAGTAGGAGGATCATTCTTACTCGAATACCCAGCTTCAGCAACATCCAAAAGCTTGATTTCGATTGAAGGTACTGGAAGACCGACTGCGCCGTAGCGCATACATTCAGGAGGGAGGATGGCGCACATTCCACATGATTCGGTCATACCGTACCCTACAAACCCTTTAGCACCTCGAACAGAGAGAACAAAGAAAGAGACTCACCCTGCAACATCATAACCAACGCCGTATCCAAAAACTTTTGCGTCTCATGACTAATCGCCGCCCCACCACAAAGTGTAATCCTCAACCTTCCCCCAGTAGCAGCCTTGACACTCTTGAAAACGACATTATCCGCGATAGTACTCAACACGGGGACACTGTTCTTCTTGACCGTCATCGCACCGTTAAACACGCTCTTCCTAACAGCACCCCCAGCGTTGACTCTGGATATGATACCCTTTCGAATGGTTTCCCAGACAGCAGGGACACCGACCATGATACTTGGTTTGAACTCTGCAAGGTCGCCTTTACACTGACGGACAGAGGCGTCGGTGAGAGTTTTGACACGGCCATAGCCAGATGTCATACCGACAAAGATCATGATGAGTTCGACGATGTACTCGAGGACGTGTGCGAGGGGGAGGTAGGCGAGGTATGTATCTTGTTGAGTGAGGTGGTGGCCTAGAAGATAGTAGACAGCACCAATACTAGCGATGAGGTTGGAATGAGTGATGGTGACACCCTTGGGAGGACCGGTAGATCCAGAGGTGTACATGATACACGCCATGGTTTCCGGTTTGGGAATACGGGATTTGAGCTCTTCAGTGTCACCTGGGAGCTTCTTGCCTCGTTCCCGGAGCTCGTCGAGAGAAAAGACTTGGATGGATTCGCGGACTTTGGCAATGTCAGTGAGGAGCGTGGATGAGGGTTTGCCGTCATACACGACGTATTTGACAGAGGGCACGTTGGAGAGGACGTTGTAGAGGGTAGGAAGGAGGGACGCATTGGTAAACAACCCCACACACTCTGGCTCGTTCAACGAGTGCTGGAGACCCGATTCACCGAGCGTGTCATACGCCGTCGCGATGGTCGTCGAAATCTGACCACATGCATGTGCCATGAGCTGCCAATTGGGACTTGTCTCTGCAAAGATGTTGAACACGGCGTCTTTGGGCACTCCAATGTCGACTAGAGCCTTGGCCACCTCGTCGATGGCATCCCGAAACTCGACAAAGCTCCAGTACTTGTACTCGCTCAGTTGAAAGTACTTCCATTTCTTCTTCTCCTTGACCTCTTTCCCTCCTATAACCTTGGTAATCTCCTTCTCCTCCTCGTGTATATCAACGATATCTCTCCATCCGAGAGCATTTCGAGTACCGTGGGTACGGGCAGCGTATTGAATGACATCGTACACTGTGTCTATCCCCTCAAAGGGCTGTTTGACTAGTTTGTCAGAGGTGATGGCGAGACGACGGATGGGGCCTTCGTTGTCAGAGGCAGGAGGGGCGACTTCGACAGAGCCTTTGCCAAAGTAGCCTGGTTTGTTGGTTGACGTTGTGGAGACGGAAGGCATCGTGGTTGTGGTCAAAGTCCAATCCCCGGAAGCGAGCGTTATGAGGTAACATCATGTGACTCTGACGCGTCTCATTCGGCTGACCTCAGAGTTGCCCGCACACCGCTTTGCATACTAGCATCTCCAAAAGGCAGCCTTTAGTACACAGCCTGTCTACGGCTAAATTCCGCTCATGAAACTGTCAACGGGACACCTCTGGAATAAAAATTAATGAGTTTGGCCTTGGGATGATTCGACCCAGGCTCGAACTGGGGACCTTCTGTGTGTTAGACAGATGCGATAACCAACTACGCCATCGAACCGTTGATGCTGTTACTGGGTGAGTCAGAGTCCATCTCCTTGCACTGTGACTTACCGTTCTTGTACTAGTAATTATAAGGCTCATGGCGTATGTCTGGACATTATTCAAGTTTTCTACCAACACCGCGAAATACCTGGTTCAGTTTATCTTGTTTTAGGGGTGAATTCTGAGGAAGTGACATGCTCGCGGAGATGTCGTTTTTGGGACCGGAACGAACGTTAATGTCCATTCACATCCCATACAAATAGATGTGATATTCAACTTGAGATTGAAGAGAATTCGATGAGTAGGGCGCATCTGCTGTAAGAATTTTAGGTGCCCCAGACATAAAAGTGAGAGTGGGATGGAGAAATGGAGCTGGGGCTATATAAAAGTAGAAAAGATACACAAGGTACATAGGATAGTACCAGGCGAGTCCTATGCAAATGCAAGAACTGGAAACGCCGTGGGTAAAGTGGAACATTTCTAATTTATAAAAAATGGCCAAATTTTTTGCAGATGCGCTCTAGTGTCCCTCAAAATTCTCGTCATCGCTTCTAGTACAAAGCATTGGTTTGTATCTCTGCATAAAGCTGGTATCACATATTTATTATTCTCAATGATAATGCCATGTAGAACTTAGCACTTAATAGGTATCTGTTACCAAAAAATCGCCGATCTCAATTCATGGCCCTTGTGAAAAGAGAGAATATTGAGTCCAAAATTCTCGTCTTCGACATGAAAGAAGTGCGCCAGCTGAAAGGAAACAGAGCGCCGATGAACTGCCGCTTTGCGTACAAATTCTCGGCCGCCTACCTCCTGTCGATCTAGGGCTTCCCAACTTAGGGGCCGCGTTGGTATTCTACACACACATATATCAGATGTATCCCCAAGTTTCTTCAAGGTCTCTTTCGCATTTCCATGGCTCCTCTCACAAACACAATCGGCTACTGCATGATAGGAAGCTTCCTATCGGCGTTGTACGTGTTAACTCTTCATGCTGCTCCTAGTGAAAACTTAGTATTCTCTCAGACTGAGCGGTATAACCTATGTTAGACACTCGCCTGCTCGCATCTTGAATGATACTCATCTTTGGTCTCAAGACGCTCTCAACTCAATACTTTCATTTTTATCCCCACGACGCTCGAATTATCAAAATACACGTTCGTGCATTATATCCTCTTTGATGACATACCTAACCGGTTTGACAGATGGCAGTATTGGTGTAAGCTACTGATTCCTACGCTTTACCAGACTATAACCTTTCCTCGACAGCGCGATATCTACAGTACACACGATACTCATGATCTGGTGGTTATACATGACGATTATCAGCCATTTTTCTCGTCCCATTTTCGAGTTGGATCATTTTCCGATGTGAGTCTTTTCTCTTATTGTTGATTATATATGCGACTTTACAAAAATCATAGCATCGGTGGTTTACATTTATCTATTCTGGTAATATATCCTCTGGTAGAACTAGCAAGGATGTTCTCATTGGGAGCATTGTATAGATCTTTCAGATGTACACCGCTCAACTGTACGTGTCAAACCCCGAGATTCATTATAATGACAAACCTCCCACTATAGATTTTTCATCGCTCGTGTATGGATATGTGGGTAACCCGGTTATACCTCAACTGCTTTATCCTAAACTCTACACAGTATCAAAACAGAATCTTTGGATGACTACTCCCCCGGTATGCATTTACCCCTTCTCAATACTAAATACTTATCCCTATGAATAGCTTCTTCTAGCCAACGGAACATTAAGTACGTACCCACAAATCATCACCCCCAAACTCATTAACCAAGAACCATCATTCATCTCAGTCATGGGTCTCTGTAAGCCCTGAAACAACACCATCACCTATCCAACCAACTAACCAATACCTCACAGACGGAATCGCCCTCTTCACAAAAGGCGCGCGCTATACCAATCTGTTCATGTTCCAAAAATACCTCTTGGCAGCAGACATCATGGTCCTCACATGCGATGTCCTAGTCACCTCCGCATTATGTTACCTCCTCCACAAGACACGCTCTCAAGTACGAGCAACGAGGGGAGTGCTTAATAGGCTTTTTTTCAATGTGTTGAATCGGGGAGGGTTTAATCTGATTTTGACGATTTTGATGATTGTCTTTGTAAGTCTTTCGAGTTGGAGTTGCATGCTGATTTATTTATTCGATACCTAGTTGCGGTTGAACACAAAGGCGTATATGTTGTGAGTACTCGATCAAGCCCTCTGGATGGATGCAGTTCTATCTAAACTATTCAAATTCCAGTACCGTCGTGTTCTACCCAGGGGGAGAAGGCACGTCCCCTAATCCCTCCTACGATGTCCAAATGCTTATCTGTTTCTACACACATGTATAGTCGTCACAATCTCCGTCTTCCTAACGTACGCAATTTTCAATCCCAATCTTTTAAGCTCACTAATCAACCCCACGACGACTCAGACTCCTCGCACGTAAATCCGTCCAAAAGCAATTCTACGCCGAATCACTCCCCCTATCGATCCTCGTCGCATCAGGAAAACGGTATATAGATAATGTATCAAACATTAGTAATAACTTCCGAGAATTATCAGGTGTTATCGGCTTTATTGAGATTAGCCACAATTACTTGAAATTCCGCGGTCCCCCCTGAGAATTAGCGGATATTATCAACAATTTATTGAGAATTATAAGTAGACTACAGGTACACTATTGATGAATCACTGAGAATTCTTAGGCAGTTCCAGAGCAACATATGAAAAAGGTATTCAAAAAATATTATTAATCAATGATATAGTCAATACACGAACTAATTATACAAAGAATAGTATGAAGTAGAGTACAGTACAGTATGAAGTAGAGTACAGTACAGTATGAAGTAGAGTACAGTACAGTATATACCCCCCGAAACAACCCAGAATGACATCTGCCCAAAACAAAAGCCTAATGATAAAACAAATTCATTTGAACAAGATGTACCGAGGCAAGGAATGGGACTGGTGACATACCCAAGCAATGAAGTACAAACAGAAGAGTGGGCATGTGATAGTTTGAGGGCGCATAGTGCCGAATCCACCAGAGTAAGCATACACCTAGTAGTAATGATCAGAAAGCAATGGCTCGAGTGATGGATTTCGTACGCACCTTTGTATGCTTAGCTTCTCCAAATTCTCAGTCCTAGTGATTCATGTAAGGCATGGTAAAATTTTAAGGGGCATACAACACGGACTCACCATACAAAACAGATAGAGGAATTGATGGGCTGGTTGAAGTAGTACACCACCAATTTGTTAGGATGCACCCGCGACATTAGCTCCGTGATGTCGCCGGGCCGTGAGTCCAAGGCGTCGGATTCTCATCCAAACAATGTCAATTTGATAATTCAGAGGCCGCGTCAGCTAGATATACTACACACGTCGCATCCATGTCCCTTGGACATCCTTGGAACATCCCTCTATTTCATCCCTGTAACACCTTGTCTATGTAATCCTCTTCTGTGAAAATGTAATTTTCTCATTTCCGTGCACTCCCTTCATGGCTTGTCTCAAGTGTCAAACTGAGTCTCAAAGTGACGGACTGACTCCCGCTGGTACATATGGTACACAAACAACGTGTACATGCTTGGAGGAGCAGGAGGAGAACTTGGAAGACATGCTTTCTAGGAAAAATACTTCATCAAACATACCGCTGAAAAGGGAGGAAATGGAATTGCTGCAGGAGGAATTGCACGGTCTACGGGCTTCTGTAGACAAATTAGAATCTCAGGTGTGTGTACCCACTTAGGTTTTTCAGTCTATAAACTAACTTTAACGCGTGTCCATCAGGGATCTTCAACCAACTCTGCTGATACCGTTACTCGTACTACCGAATTGAGCGACATGGAACTGGTCAAAACCCTGGATGAACTTGTCGGCCACCTAGATATGAAAAGGGTGCACGCGAGTGTTGACGATTCTTCAACCGAAACCGACAGTCAATTTCCGGCGCCGCCTTCTCAAGTACGTGTCAACTATCTCTTACTTCGTTATGTTATTAATGGATCATTCTTTCAGGTTTCACAATTCGGATTTTTGGAAGCCCCAATGGAACGACGCGATACAGCTTGGCATATGAAGCGGCTGGACGCCCTTACTGTTGTCGAAGACGAGGTTTTTCGTGCTAAGCACGCCGAATTAGTTGAAGAGCGGGGATTGCTTCATTTACAGGTATACTTGGAGAAGGTTCGACTTAGGGTCATGGCCCAGCGAGTTTTGGCTCGACAGAAGTCCGAGAAACGGGAGAGGTTGGCACGGGCTGCACATGAATTGCGATGTCGTCTGAAAGACACTCGCCTTTGTATGTAGGGTAGACATCTTTTCAATGTAACTCGGTCTGCTCTCCGGCGTACCTTTTACTCTAAGAATACTTTACTATTCTGAATCAACTCGGTAACTCTCCTTCCTGGCCTTTCCTCAACAATTTTGCTGCCTTGTTCCGCTCCCTTGTAGCCCGGCTTTTTCCCTGTGTCTCTGCTCGTTTCGCTGGTCCTGATATTTGTAGAGTGGCGGCATGATTCAAATGAGTTTCTTTTCGATGGGAATCAAGATGGCGTGGTGCAATGAGTTCCCGAGGAAGGGTGCGTCGTATCAAGTGGGCATTATGGAGAGCATGTGTGTTTAGAAGATAACGTTGGTTATCACGGTGAAGAATTCCTTTTTGCCGCACAGCTGTTTGGAGCCGCTCCTGGACGACTTGTCGGTTGGTTTCAACGATAGGACATGTGCCGGATACACAATCATGTTGAGCATTGAAATCAAATAACACGTCCTGTTATACCACGGATGAGAATGATTCAAACCCGCCAAAAATGACTTGAAAACTTGCCTTCGCTTTCACAACTAAATGTTTATCTTGACAAATGAGAACTGGCATGTCGAATATTGCATCTTTTGTGTCCAGAATCATAAAATGTTCAATGATTGCCAATGCTCCCTCCGAGGACAACTCATCGGTGCTGGAAGGGATCACAAGCTTGACGATACGACCTGCAAAAGTCGTGTCGTCCTAATAATAGAGAACTTAGGAATTCTAGACACAATGAAAGGATAATGAAAGCCTACTGCCTGCTTAAAGAATACCCATGATCCTGGATGACATGTATCCGTGGACTGGGAAATGAGTGTGCGGCAATGATCCCAAGGGATATTTGGCTGTGTGTCCGGCAAATTTGTCGGAATGCATTCTGGATCCACGTTGATGGTGGATATCAGCTCAGACCAAAGTGTCGGGTTTCGGGACTGACATGGATCCTGTGATTTGCGAGGTGCACGTTTGATATGGCCTTGAACAGGTGTTCGATGATCAGTAAATCCTATCACTGAGTCAGGGAGATGTGTACCTGGAACGATTTTGTGCTCAGGAGCCCAGCCCAACCGCCGTTGCAATTCGGGATTGTTTTTCAAAAAATTCCGGGTTTTGATGCCACCTTGAATAAATCTACCAGTTTTCTCGTCCTTCCAATACCCCCCACTGACCATGTGCTTGAAGCGCTCCATTCCAGACATGGATTCGGCGATGTCACGACTCGGTGCCAAATGGTTGGAAAGAACACTGCATGTCCGGAACACAGCATTGAAACATTCAAAGATCTCTGTCGCAAAGATCATAGAAGGGCCAAACCGCCGAATGTCTTCAGGGAGGTGAACGAGAGCGTGAAGTTTGATTTTGGTCAATATTCGCCTTGGATCCACTTTTGCCCATGCATCGAGAAGGTTGTCAATCAAGATTTGAAGATCATGCTGGTTTTAACCGTTTATTAAATGCGAAAAAATAAGAAAATATGCACGTACCAGGTACATGTCCATATTGTCAATCTCCGTGAACCATATCATGGCTCCGAGTTCACCAGATGCCTTCCAAAGGTTGAAAATGGAAGGAGGGCATAAATCATGCACCTGAAAAATCCCCAATTGCTGTAATATCTTGAAGTGTTTCCCAATGAGCGAGTTCTTGTATTTGATCAGATATGCGGCACGAGGCGGGGGGAGGGTCAACCCATCAAGACAAGCGGATTGTAAGCGGATCGCAAATATTTCGTCTTGATCTTTTGACCATGGCTGGTTGGTTGAATGCCACACGTACTTTTTATTTCCAAGAAGCCATGTGTGAAGGGTCTCGACGGGCGTGTCTTGATTGGGGCTAACTCCACGGGTGGTAAGGAGCATATTGTAATGGTCCCCTGCTCGGATATCGTTACGAGTGGCTAGCAATCCTAAGCAACGTGACATGAATTTCTTACAGAAAAACAACTTACGGTCATCTGTAGCAAGCTTCTCATATGTCCGAGCTGGTTGTTTCAAAACCCAATCCCAACATTCCCGGGCTATATCCTCGACAATTCCATCCTTCAAAGCTTTACGGTGGGCACCTTTGAGAGACTTGTTGTTAAGTCTTTGATCGCGTGTACCTTCATTTGTGATTCGCTCCTGGCGTAGCAATTTTGACCTAACTAAGAGCTGATCAATCCAATACTGGGCAATCTTGTCTTTAATGCCAGCGGCCGACATAGTGGATTGCACTGCATCAGCGTTACCATGACAAGCAAGCCAAATGATATACCGAATTGTCTGGAGTGTCTGTTCACTGTCCCGAGGCTCACCAGGATGATAAAGTGCCTCGTAACCTATATTTGACTCCTTTTCAGCATCAGTTCCACCAGTCAAGTCACGCCGACAGTTCCAATTCCCATTGACACCAATATGAGAGCTGGTTTCAGACTGTTGGGGGTTGTCTGCCGGAAGGGAATGGGGGATGATCTGAAACAATATCTGTTCTTCAAGTTCGCAGTCAAATGCAGGATGCCAGATATTCTCGTCGCTGATATTTGTGCAGGCACTATGAGCTCATTTCAATTCGAGGCAAACTGACTTACAAATCTTGGAGCAACGCAACGAATTGTTCTGTTGAAGAAGCATGTGAAGATGTTGAGCAGAACCGCATGAAGAACTCTTGAGACAGTTTTGCGTGAGGCAGATTGGCATTCGTTATGTAGATGTTTGTGTGGGCATTGTATTGCTTGCTAACATTTCCCGAAACATCATCACTCCATGGAATGACACGTAGTCGGAACATAGGCCGGCCTTGAGCTTGTTTGCGCAACGGATTGATCAATGAAAAGTTTGGGGAGTACTCTATAAGGGCAGCTGTGATAGGGCTTTCAGAAGTAAGAAATCATGCGACTCACCATGAAAACGGATGTCATGAAGTTGTGCCTGAATATCAAGAACATTGGATTTCAGGTCTAATGCTCGGACTCGGCACAATTTTCCAGTTTGCACTTCGAAAAGACAAGATATAGGTGAAAAATGGACACTATAGGCATCAGCGTATACAACATTTTTGATGGAAACCCAGCGTAGTGGCATTATGTATACTCCTTGAGCTGTCTTCGCGAGTTCTTTGACATAAAAATGACGGTGGCGTTCCAACGGTGAATCCCAGTTTGCCCACATTGGTGAAAGCTCATCCAAATCAACCTCTTCAAGCCACTTAGCCACATGAAAAGTTTCAGAAACAACAGCAGAAACCTCCGGATATACATGGATATGTTTTCGTACAAGCGGGTTGGCCCAGTCCTATATTTGCCTTTAAGTATCAGATTGTGAGTAGCTAACAATAGATTAATACACACTAAAGCAAGTAAAGATGCCGGATGGTTCATGTAAAAATGATTTTCCATTGCTGACTGGTGGTGTCTCGATGTCAACTCAAACTCTCGAGTCAGACGCGATTGGACTTTTCGAAGTTCGTTGAATGTTGGAACATTAGGAGTCCCACACTCTTGCATGGCCCATATTATAGCTTTCAGGTGATCATCAGATAGACGCAAGCGTGGCAAGTTATCCAAAAGATCCAGCATAAACATCTGGACAGCAAAAATGCATTTTAAGAATACCGGAGACATGGGAAGAAACATTGAATTACTGACCGTCTTTGACGCGTGAGGCTTCCACGCTGAATCAGATGCCGTTACCTCATTGTTGATTCCTTCCATCTCATCCACGATGTCCTCAGTCTCGGGATGCATAGCTGAGACATGGAAAACAGCACAAAGTCAAGAGCACTTTTATTATGCAAACATCATTCGTACGTACCGCCAGCTTCCTTGATTGTCAGGCTCAAGAATGACTCTTCTATTATATCGTCAGGTTCTTCCACCAAATCGGAACCAGAAGTAAAGAGTGCATGGGTTCGCAACAGTTCAAGACCGTCCATTTCAGCATTCAGATGTGTCTTCAGCCTTGTTGCTGATGCCAAAGGGTCCAGTCCTGCTGACAGTTGAATCGGGTTACCAATGCCATCAAAGTAGGTGCAATATCTTCATTCATGGTCACGTCGTCAAAGGGGTCTTCTGGGGTGGAATCTGGATTTACAGAGCCCGAGTTGTTGTCAAAGAAGGTTTGCCATGCATTCATAGTGACATATCTGGCATTTTGGGTAGAAGAAACTGCGACACTTGCTGTATTTTGACTCTGAGTGTTAAGAACCCTTACTGCTTCTTTATGAGCTTTTGTCTTGACGTGGCTAATCTTGGATGTTTTCAGCATGACCCCATCCGAAGTATTTGTGTCGGACTCTGCGCAAATTGTGCACTTGATACGGGTTCGGTCACCGATAATTGGTTCCCAGAATGCTGTAGGTATGAGCTATTTTTCTTGTGTGTTGCCGCTAATAAGTAGAATGTACTTACACTTGTCGTTTCGAGCTGCAGGCATCCCAAGGTATGCTTGCTGCTGACCAGCCCTGAATGAAACACGTGCAGTCATCAACCAAGTTTTTTTTCTGTCAATTTTCTCTCAAAGCCAATCCGCTCTCGCTCGCTCACAATGTCTGACTCGGACTCGGATGATGCTGGTGTCATGCTTAGCTCGGCTCCAGGCTCTCCATGTACACCAACACTACTGCTACCAGCGACTCCTGCCCAAACCACGCAGTTACCAGTCCAGCCTCTTCTTCTGGCTTCCAATACGCCTGCACCAATTGTCACAATTCACACTGATCCTCAGGCTCAAGCTGGTGCTGGTCATCAAGATTACATTCAGTATGCGACTTGGATTGCCTCTCGTTTCGGAATTAATCAACAACGAGACCAAGTCGCGCTTACCGAATTTGCACAGGTATAACTTCATTATTCACCTCCCATCCAACGCTCATTATATGTAATGATATATAGCTTCAGGACCCACAAAAGGCGCTAATCTTCATTGCTGCCAAGGTCATCGCTATGGAGCTTCACCTCAACACCATAGAGCCTGCCTCTACTGGTTATCAAATAAGCGATGCTCTCAAGGTATTTCAGGTCTTTTCACAATAGAGACATTGTTAACTGCATGACCTGTTAGGGTCATATTGAGACTGTTACTCTCCAAGTCTTCCTGGATCCCAAGCTTGGAGCTTATAAGGACCAATGGCCAAACAAGAAGGCTCTTGTGCGTATCATTCTTCTCTTTATACTGTTGTTACTTCATACCTTCAAATGGTCAGCAGGCTGTGCTCAAGAAGAACCCGCAATGGGGAGTAACATCTGCAGTTGCGAACGATAAGGCCAAAATGAAGGTTATCAAGCAAAAAATAAGCAGTCGTTTTATTCATCACCGAAACGATGCAAAGGATGTTGTAAGTCATTTCCTTTTTTATTTATGTATTGTTGGCTTTGCTCGAACGCTTATCCCTCCAAAACATAGATCGCGACTTCGTTGGGCACGTTCCATGAAGAGAATGGGAAATTTGAAGGGACGTCTATTGGAATCGTTGAGCTGTGCCAACAGCTTATTCGCGCAGTTGGCGGTCGGTCATTTGACCTTGAAGTAACGGTTCCATTATGTGCTCGGGCCGCTTTTATTGTATGTGTTCTTGATGTCTGTGTTAGCGTGGATTGCTGATTTCTCAGCAGCGTAAATCTTACAAGAAGGCCTTCAAGGAAGCCGGAAATGTCAAGCCCACGGACTTTTGGGGGAAGGTTGACCAGGATTTGAAAACGGTCCGCGACGAGAAAGAAAATGATCCTGCTCGTATCTCAAAGTATGTTTGTTTGTTTTTTTTCGAGATTGAAGGTTGATGTGAATCCCCAATAGGGTCATGAGCAAGATACTTAACAACGACCGTGAAAAGTATGGCCAGCTTCCTCCTGAAGCCCTTGACCATCTTCCCAGGGTTGCACAGGAGTTCGCGGGGATGAACGATGATTGATATTCATAGCTCAATGAGTGGTAGCTAGTTTATCACTGTTCTTCAATAAATTTTGTTCATTATACATTTCTCAATGGCGCACAAACGGTCTCCAATAAATACGTTCTTGATATGTTATATAATTCTATACTAAATACATGAACAGAGGGACACCAAATGTTGTCGCAGGGATGTCATGTGGATGTTTTGTACGGTCTCGGAGGTGAAGCTTGTTACTGTGTCGCCTGGACATGTTTTCCGGGAATACTTTGAGGATTTATGATCTGGCATTAATTTGATGTCGGCGGGATGGGTGAACTACATTGTGCGCGTGGTATCGGAATATCAAACTTAGGATATGAATTACATATCACGCCAAGATGGCGGTGTAGGGAAGATGGAAGTCAACGTCAATGCGCTAAACAGAAAATCAACATTCATCACGTGACACGTCAACTGTACAGTTCATCATCGGAGCTTCAATGGAGCGGATACCCCTGCCGCAGTCCGGATAATCGGCAAATTGTGTTCTAATTTTTGTCGAAGTCCGAACTTCTGTTTCCACATAGGTTAGACTGTTAGAATACAGTTATTATAGCTTTCTTCCCTCATTTGCATACTGGAACCTATGTAATCTGTATTTACATGAAACAATCAAATACTTAGTATTACCACGATGGCACGTTGGTGGGTCTATGAAATTCCGCTGGTACAGTATATAGGTTAATCATTCATAATATCTTACTGTTAAGGTAGTGAACATTATCAAGAGACCTTGCTAACTTTTGCTAATATGTGATAATTGCTAAGAAGCTAATGATGACTTAACTAACTTTTGATAATTGTTGATAGTATTTTCCAGATTAGCAGCATTATCAACATTATTGCTAATTATCAATAACTTAGTGATACATTATCCATGTACCATTTTCCTGATGCTCTCGGATGTGTCAAACGTTACTGCTGGAACGTCGAACACAGATCGTGGGATGAATAGAAAAATTGTGGGGATAGGGGCTGGACATGGGACCAAATATGACATCCATGACGTTCGACGGGATTCTAGATTGGGGGTCCCCAAGGTGGATTTGGAAGCAGATACCCTATGAGAAGTTTGAACATCTTAGTGAAGGAAAAGGGCACGTAACTGACGAAGGGAGTAAGCTCAAGTCTACAGTCCGAGTTGAGATATATTATCTCCTACAGTTACGTTTGTTTATGCAGTATTCCGCTTCAGTTTGATAAACAGCCATCGAGGATTATTCAGCCTATGGGAAAATCAGGTTGCTAATAGTCAGGCTCGGATAAAGACCAGATGCACCAACCGACGCGCCATTGATGATTATAATTAATGTAATTTTTGGCTACTAGTATAAAAAATCTAACTAGAAGAACAGGATGTGGTGACTTTTTGTCAACACTGGAGTGCATCTGCTGCAATAAATTTGGCCATTTTTGTAGGAGAAGTACATTATAGATTTGAATTTAAAAGTGTAATGCTTTACTTAGTACTTTTTTATATCATTCAGATTCCATTCGTCATTATGGAGATATGTAGTCAATGTGCGTTACTCCGCTGTGTATTACTTTAGGTTCAACACCTCTCGAGTACCTAGTATATAACTTGTCGGCATACTCCAAAGATCGATGATTGGGAAGTTTAATCTCTGCATCAAATGAAACCTAGATCGAACTTATCAGTATTTTAACCGATCTCTGGTTTCCACTGGTGCCAGCTGGTGCCAGCCGGAACCAGCCAACAAGCGGCCCGCTCGCCAGTAAAAAAATATTTTCCGCCAGCTCGGACATTTGATCCGCATCTGGAACGAGAACCTCTGCACCTACATCCACCGTATTGATCATTCAGGACCTCGAAAGAGATATCATTACCACTATGAACATTGTTTTTCGTGGATGGAAGAAGGGGGAAAGTTAAAAATTTTCACTTTTGGTGCACCAGCTGACCAGTGGACCCGTAATTTGTCAGCTTACTGATGAAATAACGCTACGATTTGTATGTAAAGCACAGTGACATGCTACCTTTTCTGATCAGCAGTTGTGTAACCTTGTATTTGATTAATTCTTGAGCTAGAGCTAGATCATCTACCTATCTTGGTCTTCACTGCAATTACTCATTGACCTCAGTGACAAAAATGATGTCTATAGTAGGATACAATAGATACATACTGAATACATAGATACATACGAACGATCAATAATAAAATAATACTGAAATATTAAACTCGAATTTAAAAGTTAAATAATTTTAGAATAGGATCAAGGACCAGGGCATCCCTTCACGCAACCGTTTACCGCCTAACTGCACAAACGGAATGATAAACCATTACTAACCTTGGCGTCGAAACCATCTCCGTGTTACAAGTTGCAAACAAATGAACAATCTGCTCTTCCGTCAAGCCAGAAGTCTGCAACAAAAATGGCTTCGTCGAACTCATGAACCTTCTTAAGATCTTTCTCATTCTATTGCCAAGCTCCTGCCTCTGAGGGTCCCATTGTCCAATTGGAATCCAGAAATTTTGTGGGTCGACGGGATGGAACATATTTGAGTTCCCAATGAAATATTCTAGGTCCCTGGCTATGCGTGTGATCCCACGTTGGAGGAGACAGTCCCGGAGTACGACGAAGAATCGCATGAGGGACATTTGATTCACATCGGGATGAGGATCGTTGCCTATGAAGGCGGGGAATCCCCATTCGCCAGCGAGGAACAAGCCGTGTGGCCGGAGAATACGTGCTGCCTCCATGATAATAAATTGATAGTAATTGCGAACCTATATTCACTGTCAGTGGTGATTGCCAAGCATGAGAAAGGTGACCCACCGCCATATAAGTGGCACGAGCGTGGACTATAGTCACCGAGGCATCCGCGAATCTTGTTCCCTGGCTAAGTTCTGAGTTAAGTTCAAATTGGACGTTATCCAAATAGTCCCTGTTGGTTATAGGAACTGGTACATTCCGTTAGGATGTGATGGATACGTTAAAAATTGAAGACTGACCGATCTCGAGACCGTAGAATTGAACATGCGGAAAGTCCATTCCCATTTCGAGAGTCCTATGAATGAGATCATAATGTTAGATAATTCCGGCAAATTCAATAAGATTAACGTTTACTTACCACCTTCCGGTACCATGTGCAAAGTCGACCACAATTTTAGCATTACCATTTTCAGCAAGAGCTTCATGAACTAGGTCACGATTGATGTAATTCCCCGAAAAAACTTTTTTCAAGAGAACATGCTGAGCATCCAGCCTCTATAAAAATTTCAAAGGAATGGTTCAAATCGGAACAGAGTCTAAAAAGTCTTGACGCACCTGTATCTCCCTTCCATCGCAAGGAAGTGGGTACGGAGAATTAGTGGCATGGTAGAGTCTACCGCCTCTCTCGATAAAGTATGATGGAATAGAGTCATCGTCGACATCGACCATACCACTATCCGAACCATCATTATCACCAGACCCCGAGTCTGAGTCCGCTTCCGAGTCCGAAAATTCATCATTAGAACTAGGATCGGAAGGTTCGAATTCTACGCGGTCCTCTTCGTTTACGTTGTCTAAGTCGTCGTGATTGTTCATAGCTTGTTCTAGCACAAGAGGGAACTTTGCTGGTTGGAGTGTAGTGAGCTTCTCGGAGTTTGGTAAAGAATTAAATACGTCTGTTCAGTCTTTTATACATTGGTATATGGAGAATGTGTTTGAAGAGCTGAAAACTGAAGTCGTTTGGGAACTCAGAGAGGCAACCATAGACAAGAAGAATTGAGGAAATTGTTCACTACTCCTTCCCGCGAATATGATTAAAATTCATTTTGGATCCACATTCGATCCTAAATTAATAGAGCTCTATCGCTACGAGTTCGCTGAGAATGAATGGGATCAGCATGGTCCTTGAAGGAAATATTAGGTGTTGGGATTGCGTTGAGTCGGTAATTATGACTCTTTAAATCGGGATGTGGTTTAATTCTGAAGGAGCACCGACATGCCTTAGAAGGATTTTCAGCGATGTGCGAAGTCTTCGCATGATTGACCAGACATTAGCGGATGGTCGAGGGAAAGCGGGTATCTGTCGAATTTAATCTCACAATCACCTGACCGTTTCGAGCACCGTCATTGTTTCTCTTTGTGCTTTTTGCATTGTCATCGTATATTCTGCGACGGCTTCGAGAAAAACGACATCTACGATATCTCCGCTTAAATTAGGCCTGTAACTACGAGAAATTTTAGGCCGGAGGCCAGCTCCAGTCACAAAAACATCCAGAGGAAATCCAACCGGCGACGGCTCTAGGGCATCAAGTTATTGATTCACTGACGAGAATTCCGTCCTTCAAGCTGCTAGATAAATCTCTGAGAATAGCAAAATCAACTCACAGGCTTTCTCTCGGTATTCGTACGGTCCTAAAAGAATCTTGAAATCGATCATCCTTTGGGCACCCCGAGCTTTTACTATGCTATGGAATCACCATGACGCAAGCTTTACGCTCAACTGTTATTAATTAGCACCGAAGGTGAATTCAAACAGAAGAAGAAATTTGAAAAAAACTCCCAGGGAAGCGCTTCTTCAATAACCTAACGTTTACAAATGTCCTATACATCACAAAGTCCAGAGCCTACAGCTTTACAAACAGTAAATGTTCTGGAAAACGACATCTGTATCTGGAAACACAACCGCAAATCACAAGACTGGAACCGAGTCACAGGCTGCAAGTGTAAACCTCGAGTCTGATCTGAACTTTAGTTAACCGAGCGAGTCGACGTTGCTTTCTCCGTTACGGAGTCATGGTAAGTCTATCTTTGATTCCCGGATGTACTTTATTTTTTAACGTCAGAAACCTTCGTAAACGAACTTAAACTTATATTTTACCTTTGCATAAGAAAGCATGCGCCCCGGAGCTGGAAGAAGCACTTTATTTCGTTCGTGTGACACGTTACGCCGGTTCAAGATCTCGACATTTGGAATGGGTCTGTCCTGAAGTCCCTGCACGGAATTTTGATTTGTGTACGTGGGTATTCCTTTTTTCTCTGCTGAGAGGTTTTTACTCCTTTCAATGGGACCAGATTTTCAACTCTATTTACAAGCAACGAAATACGCCAGCCCGGATCTGAGGCCGGCAAGTTTGTGCGAACTTTCCAATTCTCTATCACGAGGAATATGGCTCGCTCGTGGTGCCTGGCATCCTTCTCTGGTCATTACGGTTCTTGACCCCTTCCTGTTTCGTACTCACATCTTCGAGACCTGTTTCACTGGGTCCGAAAATTCATGGGCATTTGTCTGGCGAGATCCTGATCATTGACATGTAAAACATTGTCCAGAACATACAACCAGTTGTTTTCCGCCTTATAGCCCTCGTCTGTCGCCCACCAAACGCGTGCCCAGGCTGTCTCTGAGTGAATTTGTATTGGCTTGATAGCTCTGCGTTGTTTTCGGTCCGTACTTGAGCTCCGTGATGCTCTTTTAAGACGTTGAAACCAGTTAGCGTTGCTCGATATAACCAACGGACATGAAGTCCAATGATACGAGCTGGTCAAAATAAAGGCGGGATGAAGTCCTATGCGAAAATAACTGGCCATTAGCATGAAACCATTGCGAAACCCCTGTGTTGTTTCGGTAGAGCGTTAACCCTAGCGAACTTGACCAACCCACAGTTACACTAGTGTTAGGAATGCAGGTGATGTATTGGAGCGAGAAGTCACCCCGACTTGGATGAGCCGTATTAATGTGGCAGCAGGCAGCCTCTCATCATACACAACATCATTGGTAGTTGAAAATATGCATGCACCACATATAGCATCTCCGTTCCGCATGCCGGAACTTCTGCAACAAAGGGGGTGCGTGTAACCCAGAAGTCGGCGTTCATTGCTTACGAGGCAATGAGTATTTGCGGTTTTCAGCGTTCCCATCAAATAGGTACATCGATGTCATCGCTGCAACCTCTCTGCTCTTCTTAAACATGTAACACTGGGCCTCTCGCTACTCGCATATGCGTAAGGGTAAAGAATCGGTGCAACCTCTTCAAAAAAAGTCGTACGATGTGTGGCAATTAGTATCACTCGATATGTGCCTACACCGACACCCCGTACAAGCCAAGGTACCTTCTTGAGCGTATAGATAGATCGCAACCAAAAGGCACCATAAACTAGAAATCATAATAAACTCGAAAATGTAGTCAAAAGTGCGAAAAAGGAAGGAAAAGCCACAGCTTAGATTAATAACGAGACTGGAAATAGAAAGGTGCGACAAGGCCATATTCGCGGAGTTGGAATTTGGCGATTTGCTGAAAACGCGGGGTAGTCCATGGACCTGATTCTAATCATGGGATCATCATGGACCAGAAACTTGACGAACGTTGTGGAGTCTCTCTTCTTCCTAATTCTTCGCAATGGATGACTCTGCCGTCAACTTCAATGTCACTGTAGATGATTTTGACAGCATTTTGGACTATCCTGACCAGGCCGCGTGGACGACTCCAGACCCTTCCAGCTCGTCATTCAGTGCAGCAGGTAGCTCATGGTTAATGGGTACATACCACAAGACGGAGGAAATAAATGCTTCTGTTAGTTTGAACTTTACTGGTGTGTATATAATCTTGGTCTGCTCAAGTCTGGCTGCTCTAAATGTATTACACCAGGACCTGCTATATTTATATACGGAAGTTCAGGACCTGACTATGGCTCCTACGAGGTCCAATTAGATTCTTCAACCATCACACAGAGCGCTTATTCTTCGACTAACGGTTCGGCACCACATCTCCTCTATGGAGCGACCAACCTCACCTATGATACTCATCAATTAACGCTCCGCAATGTTGGTGCCCAAAGCCAAAATGGCGATGCAGGAGGAAATGCCCTCTTGTTTGACTTTTTGAGGTTCACGGTCCAACTAGCACCTGCTGGGTCTGTCGACACTATGCTGTGCACGATGAGTGGAAATTGACAGTTTTGGTTCCACAGGGCAACGGTCTCGAATACGACATTAGAGGAGAACGATCCTTCTTTGAAGTATTCGGGGACATGGGGCAAAAATACCTCCGGGAACTTTAGTGGCGGAGGAAGCTCGTTCACTCAAGGCGATGGTGCATCCGTATCTTTCTCGTTCAACGGTTCGTATGCTGTCCTTTCCGAGGAACTCTCTGGCTTACTATGTACCTGTTCTTCAATTTTACTTAAATAACTGCTCATTACAGGCTCCGCTATATATATCTTTGGAGACAAGAAAAATGACCACGGGCTGTATAGCGTGGTACTCGACAATGGCACCACCGAAATTTACAATGGCGTCTCTGGTTGCGGTGGTGCATTCGGTATGACGTGCGAGCAACAGCAACCAACTTTAGCTTATTTCGCGTCAAACCTGGGTGAAGGAGAACATTCATTGGCCATAACAAACATTGCAGGTGTCAATAACTCGTTCTTTGGTGAGTATCATGCAATTAGAGCCATTTGTCGACAGTCTTTTGATCATACCTTTAGACTTGGACAGCATTGTCTTGACAGTCCCCTCCCAATATGCTCCTCGTCAACTCCAAAACTCGACCTCGTCATCAGGCCCATCAGGTTCTGGTGATACCTCTACTCCAGACAATTCGGCTTTATCATTGTCTTATAACCCTCTTATGTTATTGGTCCTTGGTGTGTTATTCCTTCTGCGACCGACCATCACATCTTCTCAAATGAGAAGATGATTGATACACTGGTTACCCTTCTGTACACGATGTATCTGTTACTGTGCTCTATTCTCATCTGTGTTTATTATCAAAGCTACACGTGGCATTAAATCACCTCTCATGTCTTCTCGTCTGTTTTGCTCTCGATCTACAACGTATATCCGTGAGGGCTGCGTTTCCAAGGCCATTTCACCATCAGAAACTTCTGTTTCGACCCCACGACTTCAATGACGACCCCGCGGGACTCGCTCCAGCTAACGGTATGTGTGTCCTCGTGCAGATTTCGCTCCATATACATAACCAATCTCAATCTGACAGGATGTTAAAGTGCTTTTCAACATTCCTGAAACTTGATCTCACCCGCAAGATGGCAGCTGATGGCAGATACTGTTCGCATCTCGCTTCACAAGAAAGTTGCAATTTAGCTCGAGGCTTCTTCCTCCCCATATACTTCTTCAGCCGCGGTAAGTTGAAGTGGAGAATGGTCACGGCTGTGGATAGATAAAATAGGCTTGACTTGGCACGCCAAGATGCTCGATGGTCACCCTTTTGGTCGCTCTA
The DNA here is from genome assembly GCA_037954225.1 of Stygiomarasmius scandens. Lineage (NCBI taxonomy): Eukaryota > Fungi > Basidiomycota > Agaricomycetes > Agaricales > Campanellaceae > Stygiomarasmius > Stygiomarasmius scandens. The sequence continues at coordinate 265,999 of JBANRG010000046.1, forward strand.
GTAGTGATCACGGCCGTATAGCTACCCTTTGCCAAGCAAGTCGCGAATCTCCACTGTATATACAAATGCAGTCTCAAATAGTGACCACTATCCACCTGTAGAGAAGACTTCCACCATGTCAGGAAGAACCGGTGTCTATGCTCAGGTCTCATTTACAGACCGACTAAAGATTTTCAGCTTAATTTTTGTGATGCGTATGTGCTCCATCTTCTCCTATCTAACCCAAGATCCTGAAACCTCTCACTTGTAGCTGTCGTTGTCGTTTGGAACCTGCTTCTCTACAGCACTTTACGCAGAAATATCGTCAAAACCAAAAAATGGAGTCGAATTATCGTCGATATTCGGTGGAGGTTCACTACATCCTTTCTTTCTGTCAACCAAATTCAATATATGATGGGTACATCGATCCAAATATACAAAGACTGGGCCCATGCACATGATCTCCCAGTAACAATCGAGGAGATATCGACAGGAAGTGATGCCAGCAAGAAAGCCCGGGTCTTCTGGATTGGCCCGAAGAAACTAAACAGGGTCATACTCTATCTTCACGGTGGCGCATTTCTCGTCCCTTTGCAACACGTCAGTATATCGTTCTGGAGATGCGTACAACTGTCACTGAAGGAAAGGTCTGAAATGGACACGGGCGTAGCTATATTGGATTATTGTGAGTAGTCTGTATATCTTAAGACTACGCTCCATCTCATTCCGTTTTTAGCTCTATACCCTGGTTCTCCTTTCCCTACCCAGCTTCTGCAAGCCAAAGCCGCTCTCAAGCACCTCATCGATTCAGGAGCAGAACCTTGTCACATCCAGCTGGCAGGGGACGATTCTGGTGCCTACATCCTTCTAAAGCTGCTGTCAGAGCTTATACGCCCCAATTCTTCTATACGTCTTGCACAACCCCTTGGAGGGGTCTATCTCATGTCACCTTGGGTTCCATTCAATCACGACGGCGATAGGTCTCGATCATTCTCCGAAAACGACAATATGGATGTTATTACGTCTCAAACTCTAGCAAAATGGGGACGATACACTTGTCGGGATTTCCCAAAACCTCCGTCACCGGCGCAAGCTGTTGTTGACAGTGTGAGGAAAGGGAGGAAGAGGGACTCGTTGCCGTGTCATCAGTTTATGGGCGTCGCAGGAGTTGTTCAGAGGGTATTGGTTACGGTGGGGAAGAACGAGTGCTTGAGGGATGATGTTGTACGAGTGGTTGATCAATTGAGGAAGCATCACCCTCTGGTAAGGTTTATCTTACAGGGAGATGGGGTCCACAATGATCCGTACATGGATCTACTAGCCGGAGAAAGGGAAGGCAAGTTGATGACAGTCATTATGAATTGGTTTGCGGAGGTGTTTAGAAATGAGATGGTTTAAAGGCTTATTAAAATGGATGGATTGACTTGTACTAGGTTACATGGACGCTCGAGAGCGCAAAACGCTCTCGCACCGGTATACACTACACACGCACTAATTTGTATCTCTTCCCTAGATTGTATTCTGTACGTTGTACATCAGTTTCACGGAGAACCAAGCCCAAGGCCTGAGACGAACGCAGCGCTGATGTCCGTTTTAACATCTCTATTAGCAGCGTGTCAGTCTTTACAGCTTTTGCAACCTTTGTGTAAAGATCTTTGTATCGCGCTTATGGCAGCGCTTTGCAAATTGTATCCACTAGACGACCGAGTTGATACTCCGAGTTCGCAGCCAAGTGTCCTCAACTTGTCAAGACTGGAAATACCCTCCAAGCCGGAGTTAAGTATTTACACTGGTTTCTCGACAGCCCAATGGGGATACAATTATAGATTTTCGTATACCATCAGCACGAGATTTCTTGCTGGGTTGTGTAGATATTGGATAGAGTTCAAAGATGGAAGGTGCGACCCAGACCTCGCCCGCTATTTTGGAACCTAGGAGATTAGGAACGGGAACGTGGTCACTTGGTCTATAGATGTAAATGACTGCTTCCAAAGTTCCATGCCCTCCGTCGGTGTGAGTAAACGATGATCCAGCATCCCAGGGCTTTTTCTGGGTCTGGGAGTTTTTTTTGCTTTCGTGCGGCTCCGAGGTGCTTTTTGGCTCTTTGAATATTTAGGCACTCCGACGTAAAGATGGGGTTATTGGATTTAGTTACACTTTGAATCAACTATGAAGAGTCCGATATTGCAGCGGAATGTCATAAGGAACAACTTCGGTCAGAAGGGTCTGCCCTTTCATCGAAGTGTCATTAGTTTTCTTTCAGTCACCATCTTCAAATTCTTATCATATCACAGAAGGAAGGAACTCTTCGACCAACAGCTTGCAGCATGCAAGTCGCATGTCACCAAACGCCGGTCCACCGGTGACCAAGACTTGGGTATAGAACACAACAACATTGTTGAGCGATAATCGGACAAGCCTCGACAGAATGTCAGGGCTCACTCAAGTACATAGAACGTTAAGGGGGAACTCAATGAACACTTCTGAGCAAAATGATGCAAAACGGCAGATGCATGACAGTTTAGCTATCTATGGCTAGTGTGAACGGATTTGCTGGTGTGAGAGTTTTCTAGTCTAGGTTCTTACCCTCAAGAAGCTGCACTCAATGTACAGAGGGTAAACTTTTTGACGAGAACCTAAAAAAAGCTACCTAGAAATCATGAGCTACGTCGTCGCCGCCGGAACGCGGAGATAGGAAGCACTTGGACGGATGAAGAACAAAGAGCATGTAACAAACAATGATACAAATTGAGAACTGATACACCCAAAGCATAAGCAGAAGAGATGACACGAAAACAGTACGACGCGAGAGTAACAAATCTATGTAGACAAGAAAGAAAACATAGTAGTAAATGCAACAAGGAAAAAAAAAAAACAAGAAAAATATCCTCATAGCTTATCCTAGATTTAATCCATAATATTCCCTATACTCAAGGGATTTTTCTTTCCTCTCTCCGAACTATCCCTTCTTTCATCTCTCGAATCCCTCCTTTCCCTATCCCTATCAACACTATCCCTCCTCGGCGACGAATCATCCCTCGACGATCGACTACTACTGCGAATATGAATAACAGCAGGATACGAAGACCCACCAGCCCCAGCTCCCGTCGTTGAACTCGCAATCGCAGGTACAGCAGTCGGACCTTTCAACGGTGCAAGTTGAATCCGATCTCCACCTGCTTGGGCTTGCTGAGGCTGAGGCGCTAATGGAATTGTCTGTGGTTGTTGAGCCTGTTGCTGCTGAGCTTGTTGAGGCGCGTAAGGATACGTTGAAGCATCCCAAGGCGCTACATTTGTATTCGTGTTCGTACCCCAAACTTGGACTTCAGCACCTGGTGTTCCTCCCGACGCAGCAGCAGCAGCGGCGGCGGCGTTCATAATACCGCCCATAGTCGGTACAGCAACGCCCATATTCATATTCATCCCAGCTCCAGGTGTCGTTGGAGCCGAACCGTTTCCATAAGGCATATATCCATACGGCGGAAATCTCATTTGTTGAGCATGAGCATGCATTAGTTGTTGTTGCTGGGGATGATGAACGGGGTACGAAGCGTATTGTTGAGGCTGAGGTTGGGGTTGTTGTTGGTATGGATCATAACCCATAGCAGCGCTCAAGCCTTGATGCTGCCCTTGGGGTTGACCTTGGCTCGTAGCACCACCACCGTTCGCCGACTGCTGCTGCTGCTGTTGTTGTTGCTGAGCCTGCTGGGAAGCTCCACCTTGAGTACCAGGTCCATTATTCCCAGCCGTCGCACCAAAAGCCTGAGAAGGAACAGTCACATTTTGTGCAGGACCCTGAGGCTGCTGAGACGGTACCTGTGGATGAGGCTGCGGCTGATGTTGTTGCTGGTCATAATTCATATACCCATACGTAGGCGGAGGTACATGAGGATGATGAGGATGAGCAAACGGCGCAGGTGCAGGCGCACCGTACATTTGCTGAGGACCAGGTTGTTGGTATCCATAATCATACCTCATAGGCTGACCGACACCATAAGCCGGAACAGGCGCGTGTCCATACTGCTGTTGCTGCATTTGCTGAGCAGCAGCGTATGGATCCGAGACTGGAGCGCCGTACATTCCCATACTCTGTTGTTGTTGGGGCTGAGGCTGAGGTTGGGGTTGTTGTTGACCCTGGGGACCACCTGGCTGGTTCTGGACCTGTTGGGCTTGTTGAGGCTGAGGTTGGGGCTGAGGTGGTGGTGGAGGTGCGCCCCAGCTTCCATAAGGTGGATATCCTTGAGGAGTATGAGGATGCATAGGAGGCGGATGGTGAGGCGGAGGTTGACCGTACGGTGTCGTATTCGGCGGTGGAGGATATCCGTATTGAGCATGCATAGGCATACCTGGATGTTGTTGGGGCTGCTGAGGCATTCCAGGGTGCTGTGGATACCCATATGTCGGATACGTCGATGGAGGCGGCGGCATGGGCTGAGGCTGGTGTTGTTGATATTGATGAGGATCATACGCGCCTTGGTTCGGGTTTATTGGGTACCCAGTCGACACGTCAAAGCGTGCTTGACCCATGGGCGTAGAGGGTACAGATCCAACATTAGTTGCTGGAGCATTTGCTGGAATGAGCGTCTGTTGATCGGTACTCGGAACTGACGGTGCGACCATGGGAGGATGAATGAGCTGAGGCGCAGCTGGCGTAGTCGTAGAAGCTGTAGCAGCTGCAATCGGAGTAGCAGTACCACTAGCACTACCCATATTGGCGTTTTGACCCGTGGGAGTCGGTGCCATTCTCGATGCAGTCAGACCTGGATCGATTTGTGCGCCAGGAGGAGGTGGAATGAGAGGTACAGCTGCACCTGGTGCAGGTTGAATCGGCGGCCAGGGCGCAATAGGTTGAGGATGAGACGGTGCTGCAAACAGATCATGAGTAATAGTACAGAATGAAAATATTAAACATACCAGCCCCACTATCTGTCCTCCTTCTCTTGATTTCTCGTCTGACGCTCATATTCTTCCCAGCCTTGTCCTTTCTCCTATCCTTATTAGCCTTCTTCGACGACCTTGCCCCAGCAACACCTTTACCCTTTACTCTCCGTCTACCGGAAGCAGGCTCCTCATAGTCCCCATCATTCTTGTCATCCCCATCATCCTCTTCCCCATCGTCAAACCCATCATCACCATTACGATCAAGGTCCATATTCCTATCCGAATCCGCGCTACGTCCACGTTCACTTCCACTATCTTTATCACTATCGTCACCACTATCACTTGCACTTTGACTCGCGCTCCTACCACCTCTCCTACGTCGATCTCGTCCTCGGTCTTTCATGACAACGTCACCGCCGTCTTTATCCTTGTCTCCTCGTCCAGGCTGTAGTTCATCTGGTAAAGGCTGTAGAGGGCCGGAACCAGGATTTTTGCCCGGTGGAGGAGCGAGAGGATGAAAGTTGCCTGTAGCACCACCAAAGTTTCCTCCGAACGCACCAGCTGTTTGAGCCTGAGGCTGGTTGAACCCAGGAAAGCCTCCTTGCATCTGTTGTTGTTGTTGCTGCTGCTGAGGCTGAGCACCTCCAAACACGCCAAAGTTCCCAAAACCCGCATACGTATGTTGGGATTGACTGGGCGCAGCTGGGGCTGGTTGGATATGTAGAGGTTGCTGTTGTTGTTGGTGATGCTGAGAACTCGAATCTTTATCTCGGTCACGGTCTTTCTGAATGGACGAGCCAGCGTTCGAATTGTTGTTGCTGTTTGAAGGGGCAGCACCACCGCTGGAGGAGCCTGCTGAAGGCAAGAGTTGGGGACCTTGGTTCATAGGTCGCTTTCGTACGCGAATATCTTTTCGAATACGGATTTTGATGCCTTGGTCGGCGAGGGAACATGATAGTGGGGTAGACTCTACAAGACGATGTGAGCATGGTAGAGTCGAGACGAGAAAGAGAGATCACGCTTACCTTCCATACCAGGGAATTTCTTGGCGGTGTATACATAAAATGGCGCAGAGAATATAGATTTACAGTGCCTGACGTTGTTTCTGCGGGGCGTCCGCATGAGCGGATATGCAAGAGAATAGCAAGAAAGAGCGTACCCAACAACTTCGAACAGACTTAGTTTCAATCGGTAGCTTCCTTCGGTTCTGACACTTAGATCCGGGAACACGAAGAACCCTGCATCTTCATTGTTGTTAAGAGGGTCTTTGAGATGATATAACGAAGAGACGACGGAGCCAGTTGTACAGCGAGTGCGACCATCCTATAGAGAGATGAGGGATATGAATATCGCCGTAGAAACCAGCTCACCTTGAGCCAATGCAATTCAGTATCGTCGTCTGGCTTGGCGAGACTCGCAAACATAAAGTAGTACGGGTTCTGCAGATAGCTTTGGGCGTACGCTCCAAGGTTCTGTGGAGGCTCGCCATTGGGACCTGGCAAGGCAGAAGGATCGGTGTTTGTCGGAGGACCGTAGTATGACCCTGAAAGAAATGACACGTCCAGGTATGAATGATGGGAACCGAATACAGATCAGAACCAAGAAAACCAACCTGAAGGCCCAGCACCTGTCGGTCGTCGTCCAGTAGCCGAATAGTGGGTAGGCGTTGTTGACCCGTCTCTATCCCGTCCTCGACTTCCGGACCTGCCTCTACTGCGACTTCTTGACCTGCCTTCGCTATCTTTAGAACCATTCCTTCCTTCATCACGCGAATGCGTACGCTCTGTCGGCCTAGCTGCATCCTCTTCTTTATCCCTCGACCTATTCCTTCCTCTGCCTCTCGACCTATCTCTGTCTTGATCACCGCCAACCCGACTACTCGCACTAGGCGTTGGACTCGAGTCCTCTCGTCGATGTCGCGAAGATGATCCTTGTTGCCAGCCAGACTGGCCAGACTGTTGTTGGTACTGCGGTGCGTTGGCGTAAGGGTCAATGACTCGTAGTTGGACTATAGGCGGCGGGTCTATTGGTCGACGATCGGCTTTGCCACCGACACCGCACATTCGGGCTTGTTTGGGTTCTTGACGGACAATAAGTTCATATTCTCTGGTTGGATGTGGATGTGGGTACGGTGGATAGCCAGGATGTGTGTGAGAAGCCGAAAGTGGTAATGGGAGGTGCATAGTCATTTGAACGAAAGTAAAATGAAAGAAACAAAAGTCAGTACAGTTTGAAGTGAGACAACAACGACGAGGGAACAAGATCAACAACGGACCAAGACGTTGTATAAAAGTAGTCGTCTATTCGAAATCCAAGAGTTGGATGAGGGACAGAACGAGCACCAGTTCCAAGGACTCGGTACGGTACAAACGGTGCGATCCCACCCGAAGAAAGTCCAAAAACCATATGTTCTCCTTTCAAAGCCACTCTCTGTGCGAAGCCAAGCCCTCTGTCCCAGGCATCCCAGTACAAGAACAAATCCAAAAGAACCGAAACCACAAGCACGAGAAAAAATCTACGAGAATTCGGAACACTCACAGTCTGTCGCGGTATTGGTGAAAAGTGTACGGAATTGGAGGGGATATATTTGTTTGATTCATCTATAGACGAACCGTATGTCCTTCTGCAAAGTGTAGTGGTCGAGGAGAAAGCAAGGGTGAGCTGTAGAGTACTAAGTAGCAATCAACAGTCAGCGCGTCTTGGTCATGCCTTCCCGAAATACCGGATCCGCGTGATGAATTATATCGATCAGGGGTCCCGAGTTCCTGGGTTCTTCTAGTCTCGTTCACGTAAACACATACAAGACATACGGTGATAGGTAGCCAGAGTTTGCAACTCTCTTTGGCAAAGCCTGTTCTCGAGCCAACAAGTGGGGCCATTTATTGGCATAAATAGCAGACTCACACACCCGCAGCTTGGTTTGTTTTATCCATGTTCATTGTCAAACTCGACGTAAGTATACAATTGTACGAATGTCTTTCAGATTGCTATACACGGTCTGAATTGCCAGATGAGTTAGCCGTCATCATGCACTAGTTACCACGAGTTTGAACGTGAAACCTGGCTCAGAAAATATGCCTGTTGGCCGCATTTACAATGAAATGCTCATTTTACCTTTTCAAATACCAATTACCGCTCAGAAAATTCTACATATCAGTAGATTTCTCAAAGAGAATATCATCAAATCAGCAATGGCCCACCTACTTTCATTACACTTGCGACACTGAGAACTTTCCTAAACCATATTATCGTCTCAAATCAAAGCAAGATAGGCAAATGCAAAGAATATATTCAGAAATAGCATTTGCTGAAGTGCATATTTTCCAAATCACAATATAAAGCAGTAAAACACGCAAATGCATGGAAAATACACAACTACACTCATACATACTCAATGGCCAACCAAGTTTCAAACAAGGTTCATCCTTCAGAGTAGCATTGAGCCTAGCTTTTTCAACCTTGTTATATCCAGTCTTGGTAATAATCAAACTAGTTTCTTCAGTCCAGAAAGGTTCCCTGAACTGAAGAGGAATCCAGACAATTCCTTCCTCCTCATTTGGAAAATAAACCCATCCATCATCATGTAAAGTCCAATTAGTCCCTGGAAAGTGCAATTTAGAACGTACTAAATGCGCATTTTGGGAAATTTGGCGAATTTTGGGTCGTGCACGTTTGCGGTGCAAAGTTCATACAAATATACATTGCATTTGCATATAATACTGGGATCCATCCCACATCAGTTGTCACGTCAGTTGATTAACCCAATCTGCATGTCCGAATACGCCGCTGCTCTACCATCTATCTTGTTGCCTGCAGCAACCTGAGCTTGTAGGATTGTACAATTGCAAAATAAATACTAGTATCTCTGCAAAATACTTAATACTCATAACTATACATATCTGCGGTCTCTCAACACCACATAGATCTACAGCAGCCAGTGCCTTGCGAGCTCGTTTGGACTGGTGTTGAGAGATCCTGGGAACTATGATGTAGTGTCTTCTAGTGTGCTCCCAGACCCCGGTGCATCAGCACTTGGTCCACATGCCAGTTAAAACTCCTCCTCCTCCTCCTCCTCCTCCATCAAACTTGATGTACGTATAAAATTGTATGCGTCTTTTGGATTGCTATACTCGGTCGAAATACCAATTGAGTTGACCGTGATCATGCACCGGTTACCATAAGCTTGAACTGGAAAGTGTGGCTCATAAAATATGCCCGTTGGTCGCATTTGCAATGCAATGATCAGTTAGTTCTTATTTTGCCTATTCGATAATAGATTCACCAATTACCACCCGAACCGTGCTACATATTAGTATATATCTCAAATGGAATATCACCAAATCATCAATGACCTACCTACTTTCATTGGGGCTATACCATTCAAATTTTGTTACACCATATCGTACTCTTAAATCTAATAAAAACAAAGGTCAAATGCAAGCATATATTCAAAAATGACATTACATATTTTGCAAGTAAAAGCCAAATCACAATATAAAGGAAACATGGAAAATGAACAGAAATACACAACTACATTCACATGCACTCAATCGTGATCTAAGTTTCAAACAGAGGCTCATTCTTCAGAGTAACATTGAGCCCAGCTTTCACCATAGATACCATCATTGAGTTCAACTATGTTGTATCCAGTCTTGTTAATGATCAAATTGGTTCCTTCAGTCAAGAAAGCTTCTCTGAACTGAGGAGGGATCCAAACAATTCCAGGCTCTTGATTTGGAAAATAAACCCATCCATCATCATGTAAAGTCCAATTAGTCCCTGAAAAATAGAATTTAGAATAATGAAGGAAATAATAGATCTCAAAATCTAAGACTTACCAGAACCAATAGTATTCTGTTGACTACTCTGAACAGGAGCCCTCTGTTTTAAAGATGCATCCACAGGGCTCTGCTGAGCTGGGAGTACAGATTGTTGGCTACAAGTTGAATGAGATCCAACAGGTTTCTCATTCATAATATTCCAAACTCTTATTGTATTATCCCCAGAACCAGAAACAATCCTCCTTCCATCTGGAGAAAATGCCACTGAATAAACAATATTTGTATGGCCTTGAAATGGTCTGCCAATAGCAGCTCCAGTTTCTGCATCCCAAATTCTCACTGTCTTGTCATCAGAGCCAGACACAATCCAATTTCCATTAGGAGAAAATGCAACAGAATTTATGTTATCAGTATGCTCTTTCAGAGGGTCACCAATAGCAGTGCCAGTTGCTACATTCCAAATTCTTATTGTCCCATCTCCAGAGCCAGATACAATTCTTCTTCCATCTGGAGAAAATGCCACACAATGCACTCCACCCTCATGGCCAGAGATAGGGTCTCCAATAGCATCCCCAGAATTTACATCCCAGAGCCTCACTGTATTGTCTGAAGAGCCAGATACAATTTTATTTCCATTTGGTGAAAAAGCCACAGACCAAACACTCTCATTATGACCAGAAAGAGTTTTCTGCAGTGCCCCTGTATTTGTTTCCCATATTCTTACTGCATTATCATCTGATCCTGATGCAATATATTTTCCATCTGGAGAAAATGATACTGAGTTCACCTCATCTGGGTGTTGAAGGGGATCCCCAATCTGTGATCCAGTCTTTGAATCCCATATTCTTACTGTATCATCCCACGAACCTGATGCAATCTTTTCTCCATCGTGAGAAATTGCTACAGATCCAACTGTGCTCCTATGCCCTTGAAATGGATCCCCAATTGCAGCCCCTATATTAGCATCCCATACCCTAACTGTATCATCAATAGAGCCAGACACAATATAAGATCCATCTGGAGAAAATGTCACAGAATAAACTCCACCACCATGACCAGGAAATAAATTTGCAACTGCAGATCCTATCTTTGGATTCCAGATCCTTACAGTCTTGTCATCAGAGCCAGAAAAAATTAGATTTCCATCTGGTGAAAAGGCTACAGAGTTGACACGATCATTGTGACCTTGAAGTGGATTGCCAATCTGAGCTCCAGTTTTGGCATCCCAGATACTTACTGTTTTATTATCAGAGCCTGATATGATATTTTCACCATCTGGAGAGAATGCTACTGATGTGATCCAGCCTGAGTGACCTTGCAATTTTCTGATTTGGGCCCAATTTTGAGTGTCCCAGATTATTACAGTTTCATCTGCAGAACCAGAAGCAATTTGTTGTCCATCTGGAGAAAATGCCACAGAAAACACATAACTATTATGCCCTTGTAGAGGATTACAAAGTGGCTCTCCAGTAGCCACATCCCAAGCTCTGATGGTTTCATCATCAGAAGAAACAACCTGTTTTCCATTGGGAGAAAGGGCTACAGACCAAATGCTATCTGTATGCCCTCTGAAAGGCTCACCAATTTCAACACCAGAATTTGCTTCCCAAATTCTAACTGTGTGATCTGCAGAGCCTGAAGCAATTTGTGATCCATTTTTAGAAATAGCCACAGTTAATACACCATTCTCATGTCCTGTCAAGGTTAAAATTGATGCACCAGTTTTTGAGTCCCAAATTCTGATAGTTTTATCATCTGAACCAGACACAATTTTTGCTCCATCAGGTGAGAATACCACAGACTTTACTATACCATCATGGCCTACCAGGTTGTCTCCAATTTGAACACCAGTTGTAGTGCTCCAGATTATGCACATATTATCTTGAGCTGTGACAATTCTTTTTCCATCTGGAGAAATACTAATGCAATTGACTTCAGCAGATGTGTTCCAGTACATGACATTGTTCTGCCTGGTCCTTGCTTTAACTTTCATTCCCCTTTGCAAAAATTTTGCTGACGGAATTTTCTCTGAATACCATGGGAGTATGCTTAGATAAAGATGAGGTGTCATATTTTTTACACTGCTCTGGTCAAAGGTGTTCACAAACAACCTGATAGTTTGGATGAGCTCTCTCATTTCAGGTAGCCCATCATACTATTAATGAGATCAATACATGTACAAAAAATATCTTGAAAAGTACATACCTCCAAAAGAGAATTGAGCATTTCAATGCACGCTAGACCCCCCTGATTTGGACTTTGTCCTTGATCATTTACTCTTCCCAATAACATCATGGCTTCAATCCAAAAAATGGCTTTGCTTTTGATGAACCTTGAAATATGATCCAAACTAACATCACTCAGATTTGATTCAATTAGATGATAAACCCAGAACCTGCATGAGTAGTCCAGAGTACTATCAATTCCTTTCCTGATAACTTTTGCAATTTCAGGGATATCATTATCAGGTATGAATGATGATGGAAGATTACAGAGATTGAACTTTAGTCTCTGCTCCATCACACTGATACATTTAATATTTAGCAGCATATGGTGCCCAGCCCTATGACAATGCAGATGACCAGATCTTTCCTTCTGAAGTACATAATCAGCAAAAGATGCATGGAATGTATAAATTAATTTATCAGGCCCTGATAAATATACAACTGATTGTAATTTGGAGACTAAGCCATGAACTAGAGCCATATCACATTGAAGTAATCCAGCAATGGTGCTGCAAGATACTGGTCTGCCAACTACAATTGCAGTGTGCAAAATCTTTAGATACTCTTGATATTCTTCATCTGAAATAAATTTCAGACTAGGAATAGCATTTTGAACAACCATGCTGTAAAGGTCATCCAAGCTTTGTGTTTGATATTTATCTGGAGTCCTCTCAAGATTGAGAGCTTGTTTGTATCTTTTTTTGGCAAGTTCATCAATGTTCAGAATCCATTTTACCATTGTAGCTGCATAAATAAAGAGCTTTCCGGACATTTTTGCCAGTGTATCTGCTTCATCTCTCTGAATTCCAAGATTAAAAAGTTCATTGTGAATGAATAAAGCAAGATCACTTTGCACTAGACTTTCTTCAACATTATGAAGATAAAAGTTGGCAATTTGAAAGTTGCTTTGCCTGAAGCTTGAGGGTTCTAAATACTTTTGGACATGTGTCTCAGGCCGACTGGTTAAAAAAAACTTGATCTTTTGAAATTTACTTGCTTGGATAGCAAATATCAATGATTCCAACACTAGGCCAATGCCTTCACACTCATCAAGGGCATCAATGACAACAGTTGGAGTAATCTTCTCAAATTCATTTGCCTTCACAGCTGTCATCCAAGGATGAACCAAAAGCATTTCAAGTTGCACATTTGGTGTTTTGGTAACCAAATCTGGATCATCCTGAAGGGTCCTTTGCAATGTTTTGGCAAAGGTATGAGAATACCTAGTGAGCTGATAAGCAATTGTAGGAATAATTTTCCTATAATCTTTACATCCTGCAAGTTGGCGTGAACAGAAAAAGGAGGCAGCTAGGTGTTCCTTTTCTTTTAGCATCAGGCAAATAGACTTTGCAATAGTACTTTTTCCAGTACCAGCCATTCCACACATCCAATACCCTGTTGAACTATTGGGATCATCTGCCCATTTCTCAATGTCAACCAGAATTTGTTTTCTGGTGCCTGGAGCACAAGGGTTTCTTGAATGTTCAATTCCAAGGTCAGTGTCATAAAATGCTTCAGCTGAATATTTGAGTTTGTCAATTGTCAGATCCTGAATAGCATGAATCAATTTTCGGGTGCACAGGTGATAGCTGTATTATAATTACCTTCCAAACCTGGCTGAGCTCATTTTTAATGAGATATATGGCTGCAGTCTATGCAGCATGTCAGTCATTTATTTCCAACATATTCTAGAAAAGATGTCAATTACCTTACAATCCTCATATGCACTCTTGATTTCATTAAAATACTCATCAATTTCATGAGAAACATCATCTGGCTCAACTAGTGTGCGTGCTTTTGCCAGCTTTGATTTATCTTTCTGTTTGAAGCTGACTTTTGCAGACACTTGAGTCAGTATACTAAATAATAAATTCAGATAGTTCTGATTGTAATAATCTAAACAGAAATCTTACTCTGCTAGCTTTCTGTATTCTTCATCCATTTCTGGTGACATATTCTGTGACCAATGCTTCTGCAAAGCTTGTGACTTTGAGGCAAGCTCTGAAGTCAGTTCTTCAAGCTTTTCCTTGTTGTCTGAAATTTTCTAAGGTACAAATCATGAGTATTCAGAACCCACCATGAAATTAGTTAACTTACATGAAAGTGCTCAATACATGCACAAACCGCATTAACAGCAGGCCCAAGTCCTGGTACAGGAATCAATTCAGAGAAATTCTTGAGAGTGTAAACACTTTTTTCCAATACTGTTCCAGCTAGTTTGAAGTAGTTATAATCAGGCTCCATAACCTGAACCTCAGTAGCAGGGGCCTGAACATTTGTAGTTTGCTCCAAAAGTTGACTAGTGGTTTGGGCCTGAGTAGAAGACCCAATCACTGCCATAGGTCCCAATGCAGAAACTTCTGCTGCTGTGACATCTGGACCAACAGAATGCTGGGCACTTTGGCCTTGAGTTGGTACCTGATCAGTCATTTGGCCTTGAAGAACCTGAGTTGGCTCTGAAGCAGTTGAAATGCCAGAGGATGAAGCCCTAGACTCTCCCAGCAACCCACCTTCCCCTCCCATCATTAAATTTGGTTGTGAAGCACCTGCAGCTATATTAGCCGAATTCTTCCTATGTTTTCTCCCAGAGAATGGAGCTATCATCTTCTTGACCCAACTCTGCTTGGGTTTGTTAGTTGGTGGAGTATTGGCAGACATTGCTATAAGTGTCGATGAGGTCGAAGTTTGGAATCGCGTGCTTTCAGTGATCGGATGTGAACAATGACAGCGTGTAGGAACTTGTACAGGTGCACGTGAAGTCCACTTGTCAGTTCGACGTTTTAAGGTTCAAAAGACGGTCTTAAAGTTCAAAATGAATAGATTTTAAGTTCAAGTCCTTGGTCTGATCGTACATGCGGTATGCCATGAGGCTGCACAGTGGTATAACTGTCGGTACGGGCTTCATTGAAGCCGTGGAGCTTTTTTAGAGATTTTTTATTAGTAACATTATACATGCATGAAGGTATCAGGATGTGTATCAAAGGGAGTTTTACACTTTGCAGAACTTGAAAGCGGTTCAATTATCCCACAATGCATTAAGAATATTTCTAACGTCTTACAGGTGCAAAATTTTGTTGCTATAATAATGGGATACTCTATCATATTCTTCATGTATCAGTGGTTCCAATCTCATAAAAGACAGCTTCAAGAAATGGAATTAATTCTGTATAAATTTCTCCATTTTCACCCTCTATAACAATGATCAATTCAATGCTCACTTTGTAAGTATGGGATTCGGGCATCAGTACATGGAACCACTGGACAAGGTTGACCATTCGGACTGCTCCGTGATTTTATTTGCGGGGATAGCGATAACATAGGGGATCCACCATATTTCACTTCTGTTCAGTCAGTGTCCTCTATAGGGAGAAAGCCGCTGTAAATTTTATCGTTCATTAAGACATTTGTGCAGTAAACCAGGTGATATTCAAGTAGACTTTTTATGTATTCTCAAACAGAGATAGATCAGGGGAAGGATTTAGGAGTAAATTATGAAGGCTCGGAAATCCTGTAATCATATTCCTTTGTTCCGATGAAAAATGAAGCAAACTCTAAATCAAAGCTGGTCGAAGATGGACGTCTTGTATGAGATTGATTCAGTGTTCTCACTTTATGATATCCTTCAATGTTTGTAGGCGGCATACAGGATGCGTCGTGCAGTCCCATTTCTATACGAAGCACGTAGAATTACGAGGCCGACTGAAAGGAGGAATCGTCCTTACATGAAACTTTTAGCCCGAGTCCGTCACCGGTGTGGTCCAGTTTGAACCGGAAGCTTTTGACTTCCTCGGCCCGGTAACAGTTGATGGGTTCGGCCTCGTACCTGCCATACTTGCGGTGGCCCACTCCACTTCATGAGCTACATTGTTGATCTTTAGACTTAACTGCCATTGAATCCAACTTTGCAGGAGTTGTGAATGTAATTACCCTGATCTATCTGGCATACATCATCAGCAAGTTCTTCCTTGTTTGAGTCCCAAATAAATACGATAGAAAGTTCGACTGGATATCTGAGGTGCTAATAATTGATCATGTGTGAAAAGATGAAAATTGTCTTTTCATGTCATACATCTCCTTAGGAACTCAATGGAGTTACAAGGGTTCCCTGTACCAACTTGCATGGTGACTTTATTGCGAGGCCCGTAAGGGACTCGTCTTTACTTAACCCGAATCACTGAGTGTGGCAGTGTCAAAAACGAACCTCATGCCCATTTGGCAATAGTACCATGTGCGTGGTTCTTCTCGGCATTTCTGCCATCATCATGGCATCAGACAGCATTAAACAGTTTACAGCTTAAGGCAAGCTTAAGGTCTCGTATGTGCCACGCGAAGCGATGGCCTCTTCTTTTATATATGTTTTCGGGCAAGTTGAACACGAATCTGGACTCGGGTTTTAATTAAGATCCCTCGTTAAAGAAATATGAGTCAATTTGCGTCTGAAATTTCATTAAATTGAGTATAACTTCATAAAGACTTCATAGAATTTGATGCTTTATAGCTCAATTTATAGAGGCAGTTTAGTACTACAAATTATGTTTATAGAGCTACTTATAATAATAAATGCTTCTCTCAGTACAAGTGTTGAACAGTATGTCTCTGTGTCCCTCCGGAGACAAAGTCATGTCACGTGACCAGTGGTACTACCTATGCCCGTCCGTACCTCCGATGGAGGACACAGCAGACATGGTGCACATTTTCATTACATACTCATAGTGTGCTGTGTCTGTGTGTACCTCTGATGGAGGTCACTGCAGACACAAGGCATGGGTACAGTTACTATACTTGTACTATATCATGTCTTATAGTACTGTACTGTACTTTTGTATTCACGAGTCCGAGTTTTTTATTTTTCATTTATTACATACATGTATACTAGTATACAAAGGTGCCCATGTCTGTCTGTACCTCCAATGAAGGTCCCTGCAGACATGGTGTGTACTTTATGTATACAAAGGTACCCATGTTCTGTGTGTACCTTCAATGAAGGCCTCTGCAGACATGGCATGCATTTTCATTTCATTACATACCTCTGATGGAGGTCATTCTGTACTTTATGTATATAAAGGTCTCCATCTCTGTGTGTACCTCCAATGAAGGTCTCTGTAGACATGGTGCACATTTTCAGCATATACCTCTGATGGAGTTCACTCCATACTTAAGTGTCCTGTGTCTGTCTGTCCCTTCAATGATGGTCATTCTGTACTTCAATCTTGAGCACAGTTCTCATACATATACTATGCTATAACCATTTTGCATCCTCTTTGCTCTCTGGTGAGGAAAGTCTGATTTGATCTTCCAGTTCTTGCATTCTCGATTTCAAGATACACTAAATACAGACTTTCAATAATTTCAATTAAGGCAGTAATATTGAACATTTTCAATGCAGAATGAAGTATCACATAAAAGTTATCCTTTAATCCATGAGAAAGTCAACCACCAATCCAATTCATTCATCAATAAAATTTAGAAGGGTGTAACAAACTGGAAACACTGGGTCGCAGCTCCACTAGTCCCATTGAGGTTGGTCAGGAAGGCCTAAAATGAGAGCATGAGATGAATTCTTCATTGTCAAGGTTTATGAAGACAGTCAAATACTCACTGGCTCAGTAGGGATAGTCTGGCAAGTAATTGCTTTGGGGGGATTGGTATATGGCTGTGTCAAGCTTTGAGATGACTTAGCAATATAGTACTCGAGAAACGAAAAGAAAAGGAAACATACATATATTCAGGAGGATTAACAGAGACCAGAGTAGCATTAACAATGGCAGTATTAACACTCTCAAATATGAGAGTGCTCTGATAAAATATTGGGGAATCAGTAAAAATCCAACAAACATGTAGCAGCAACAGGAGGGTGAAAACATCACCGAAGTATTATAAGCAAGGGCTCCTGCACCCAAAAAATTACACAAGATCTGGTACAAGTTATTAGTGTTGGAAACTCTGGTCACA
The DNA here is from genome assembly GCA_037954225.1 of Stygiomarasmius scandens. NCBI lineage: Eukaryota > Fungi > Basidiomycota > Agaricomycetes > Agaricales > Campanellaceae > Stygiomarasmius > Stygiomarasmius scandens. The sequence continues at coordinate 283,817 of JBANRG010000046.1, forward strand.
TTCCACTAAATAACAAAGAGTCAAGTTACCACCACAGCTGGGAAAAGAAAATTACTTGTTGATTCCCAGTTCCGGGTGGACCATTTCAAGGTTGGCAGATGATCTGGCAAGAAAGAGGTAGAACATCAGTTAAATGATTTAGCAAAAATAGTTGAGCATGAATACCTGAGTCCCTTCAGCTATCACCGAAGTGGATAGGAATTAGTAGCATTAACCCTAACTTGAATATCGTGAGCTATGAAAGAAAAATGAAATAGCTCACTGGTAAAGGCGTCAAATACGTCCAGGAGAAAACTAGTCTGGCTATTAACGATATTGAATGCCCTGTTGGACTGAAGATTCCGGGCTAGGAAAAATAAATTAATTTCCAAGAACCTTTGGAGTATGTGGTCGGAACCTTGGGCAGCCACACCAGAAACAAGAATCGCGAGAGAGACAAGGGATTTGAACATATTGACGAAGGTCAGATATCAAAATGGTGAGATTGATGGGTCTACATACAGTTGATCTGAAGAACAGGTACAAACCTTGCATGAGGACCGATCTGATGTGGGAATAAGACAAGGGAGACTGACATCAAGAGATGATTTCTTCGTCAAAACTGGAATGGTTGTAACAGAGCATTGGTAAATTCGAGTTCAACGATGTGCTTACTGTCAATTGTAAAAATGAATTATGAGTTCAAAAATGCCAATAGTACACAGAGCACAAATCCTTTTTCAAGTTCAAGTCGCCAGAAAGTCGCACCATACTACGGTGACTACATATCAAGTCCGAGCATTCTTGTGCCTTGCAGTTGACATGAGTTCTTTCAAGTACCCTCAAAGACCCTTTATGATGGCCCTCCAGATGTGATGGATTATGTTTTGGCCATTTGTGAGTATTTTCGTCATTTTCCTTTCTGAGTCTCAATCCCCCTTACTATAAATGCAGCTTCGGGTCCGCCTCGGGCATCAAATTCTCTACTTATTTCTCCATAGTTCTACCATCAATATACGTGAACATTCTACAGTATTCTAGTGAATCTACTTTATTGTATATAAGTAGGCAAGCACAAATGTACATTACACATGGCCGGAATTTAATGGAACGTACATTTGTGCTTGGGCCAAATCCAAGCCTTGCAAGCACCTAAGTTACGAGGCCGACTGAAATGAGGAATCGTCTTTACATAAAACTTTCAGCCCGAGTCTGTCACCGATGTGGCCCTGTTTCGATCAGAAGCTTTTGACTTCTTTGGCCCGGTAACAGTTGATGGGCTCGGCCTCATTACCTGCCATGCTTCGCGATGGCCCACATTCTTTCATCATACTATATTTTCTGATAAAAGCTGAAACAAGGCAAGTAGTACGTTTGACACTCCTAATATAATTGAAGAAACAGAAATAGTGATAGCTGTAAAAATTATGAGTATGCACAACAAAGTGATCCAAGCAAGATATGCAATGCATTATCTCAAGTGAGAAGTAAAGACGAGAATACAAAAAACAACGGACTTGAGCAAACAAGACATCAAGACAAAACAGGTCAAGTCACGTATAATCAACGGCAACAAGCAAGATACCAGTGGACGACGCAGAAGGATAAAAAAGTCTGGATCAAAGTTGACCATAAAACTACGCCTACGCTGGTGGTAAAATACAATTTGCTATCACAAGGAAAGAGATGTATAAGGATAAGGCATATCATATAGGACACAGGAATGATGGCCATAAAAAAGGCCGCTCCAAACTCCATGGAAAAATGTCAAATAGGAACTACGTTGCGTGTCCGTGCAAGCACCACTACACCTAAATGAAACCCCATCGAAACTACCTCTCAGCAGCCCGCACTACCCTCCTGCATTCCTCCTCTGACAAACTCATTTGCGGATACATATACAATGAATGTGATATTACATCATGCAATGACAACGAGAGGGTGCAAGATATCATCAGGGAACGACATCGACACGACAGAGGGGAGGTAGCCTTAACCGAAGATGTGTGTTTGGCAATTCCCCTTGACACTCCCCATGCCAGATGTATATATGCATCATCCCTCGGAGAATCAGTCCCCCCACTTGCAAAGCTCGTCTCGTTGAAGCAAGTAGAAAAGAAGGAGGGAGCAAAGGGGGAGCAAAGGGGTAGTCCACTCTCAGTGCCTGTCTTCGAAAGCACGTAGACAAGAGACAGTCGACGTGAGGCATAGTCAACAAACGAGGCTAGCTGGCACCCGTAATGAGGGATGAGAGACGGCAGAGGAGGCAGGTATTGCTCGACATGCTCTGATGTGAAACCTTGTGTCACGAATCGATAAACAGAATTTGAAGATGGGATCATGATGACGACAAGCTGAGTGGAGTGGTAGAGGGTACGCAAAGCAGGGCTCAGTGAAAGAGGCTGCGACAGAGGTTGATGGGGATGAGCAGAAATAAAATTGGAGCTGGGCGGATACAATTGAGCTGAGAATGAGTGGGCTGGCAGAGAAATCAAGCTTGGCAGAAACTCCTCAGGTGTGAGGAGAGATGCTGAGGTTGGTGGGGGTGCAACAGCTGCGCTTTCTCTTAATCGATGGCTGGACAACTTGAAAATTCGGGGAATGGGTAATTCCTAAACCATTGCTATTGCAAGTTAAATATGTGGTCATTCCAAAGGGAGGGAAATGCACCTGACAAGTCCTCATGCAAACGTGTCGCCATCAACCCGAAACTGTCCTTGGAACCGATGCAAGCCCTTCACGTAATCTTTGTTGGTCTGAGCGCAGAATGCACGAGCTGTAGACCAGTCAAAGACAAAGAAAGGAATTAGAGGGAGAAAATACGCACTGAGCCTGAGACATCCTCCTTGAAGCACCAGCCCCCACCATTCCCATTACCACCAGCCAGCAACACCCCCTTCGAAATCTTGTCATTTGATAGTAGACAAGTGATGAGGTTGCCAATACCTCTGTGATAGGCCTTGAGATCACTTGAAGCAATGTAGACTGGCATGTCCTCATGCAAAGATGTCACCGTCAACCCCAAACTGTCCTTGGAACCGACGAAGCCTTTCACGTATACACTCTTTGCCAAGCTAAAAATGCATGAGCTATGGACCGGTCAGAGACAAAGAAAGCATTAAGAGTGGAGGAAATATGCACTGAGTCTGAGCACCTCCCCCAAAGCCCCATCATGATCATCACCACCAGGAACACCCCCTCCAAAATCCCGAAATCCTGATAGTAGACAAGCAACTGCCGAGTTTGTCAACACATCCATGATAGGCCTTGAGGTCGCTCGGAATAGCAGTTTGTAAAGGCTCTATGGCATATAGGGCTGCCTGGAACATGCAGAGCATAAAATGGGTGAATGGTGAGGGAGGATGGGCATTCCACACAAAAGAGACAGTAGTGTCAGATGTGACATGTCAAGCAAGAGTCACAGAGGATACAGCGGAGAATGATTGTGGAAAGCGGAGTAGTTGGACGCCGTATTGGTGTGCAATGTGAGTGGATGAGACATAAAAAGCATGGACTGGGTACACACCTTTGAGCTTCCCTAAACTCACATCTGCATTGAGTAGGTCGTGCCGTGTTACTCGACTCGGAGGAGTGTAGAACGTGTATTTGGTGACGGAAGCCAAAAGTGGTAATGGGAGAAACAAAGTGATGACACCATTGTATTGGTGTGATCCCACCTAAAGAAACAACCCATAGCCATATAACCTCTTCTCCAAGCCACTCTTTGTGCACAGCCAAGTTCTCCATTTCCATTCCAGTCCAAGAAAGAATCCAAAAGAACCGGAATACAAGCGCGAGGAAAAATGCACCAGAATTCGGAATACTCACAGGCTGCCACGGTATTGATGAAAAGTGTAAGGAAGTGGAGGTGACGCGTTTGTTTGATTCATCTATAGACAAACCGTATATCCCTTGGATGGTTGAGGAGAACACAAGGGTGGGCTGTAGAGTACTAGCAATCAACAGTACATCTTGGTCATGTCTCCCGAAATACCAGATCTAATTATATCGATCAGGGATCCACGGTCCTTCTTAGTGCACTGCAGGGGTATACCGTGGGTATTTTTGACCCAACCTGTACCCGTACCCGCTGAAAACCGTATCCGTCCAACGGGTACGGGTTTCTGACGGGTTTGATGGGTATGGGTGTGGGTTCATACCCTTGGCGGGTAACCCGTGAACCTTCTAGTCTCATTCGTGTAGATACACAATCGCCTTTCATACAGAACATATGGTGATAGGTAGCCAGAATGTGCAGCCAACTTTCTGTTCTTGAGCCAACCAGTACGGCCATCTTTACTACTTGGCATAAATAGCCTACGTGACTCGCAGCTCGTTTGTTTTATGCATATTCATCTTCCATTCAACGTAAGTATAAAATTGTACGAGTCTTTTGGATTGATATACTCCGTCTAAATACCAAACGAGTTAATCATCATCATGCACCGGTTACCATGAGCTTGAACTGTTTAGATGAGCCTGGCTCAGAAAATATGCCTGTTGGTCGCATTTACAATGAAATGAATTAGTTTGTATTTTATCTATTCAACGATAGATCCATTGATTACCGGCGGGTCCGTTCTACACATCAGTATATATCTCAAATAGAATATCACCAAATGATCAATAACCCACCTACTTTCATTAGATCTATACCATTCAGATTTTTGTTAGACCATATTGTACTCTTAAATCAAAGCAAAACAAAGGTCAAATGCAAAATTGTATTCAAAAATGACATTTCCTAACATGTTTTGTGAGTAAAAGCTAAATATAAGGAAACACATGGAAAATGAACAACTACATTCACATGTACTCAATGAACATCCAAGTTTTGAACAGAGGCTCATTCTTCAGAGTAGCATTGAGCCCAGCTTTCTCCATAGACACAATCATTGAAAGTGACTTTGTTACATCCAGTATTGCTAATGATCAGATCTTCAGCACAGAAATTTGTCCTGAACTGAGGAGGGATCCAAACAATTCCATTTTCTTCATTTGGAAAATAAACCCATCCATCATCATGTAAAGTCCAATTAGTCCCTGCAAAATGCAAATTAGAATAATGAAGGAAATAATAGGTCTCAAAATCTCAAACTTACCAGAACCAATAATATTCTGCTGACTACTCAGAACAGTGGCCCCCTGATTTAAAAATGCATCCACAGGGCTCTGCTGAGCTGGGAGTAGAAATTTTTGGTTACAAGTTGAATGAGATCCAACAGGTGTCTCATTCATAATATTCCAAACTCTTATTGTCCTATCCATAGAACCAGACACAATTTTCCTTCCATCTGGAGAAAATGCCACTGACAAAACATAACTTGTATGGCCTTGAAATAGTCTGCCAACAGCAGCTCCAGTTTCTGCATCCCAAATTCTCACTGTTTTGTCATCAGAGCCAGATACAATCCAATTTTCATTAGGAGAAAATGCAACAGATTTTACAACACCAGTATGCCCTTTCAGAGGATCACCAGTAGCAGTCCCAGTCTCTACATTCCAAATTCTTATTGTCATATCTTTAGAGCCAGATACAATTCTTTTTCCATCTGGAGAAAATGCCACACAATACACTGAACCCTCATGGCCAGAGATAAGGTCTCCAATAGCATCCCCAGAATTTACATCCCAGAGCCTCACTGTATTGTCTGAAGAGCTAGATACAATTCTATTTCCATCTGGTGAAAAAGCCACAGACCAAACTGTGCTATTATGACCAGAAAGAGTTCTCTGCAGTGCTCCTGTATTTGTATCCCATATTCTTACTGCTTCATCATCTGATCCTGATGCAATATATTTTCCATCTGGAGAAAATGATACTGAATTCACATCATATGGGTGTTGAAGGGGATCCCCAATCTGTGATCTAGTCTTTGAATCCCATATTCTCACTGTTCTATCCCATGACCCTGATGCAATCTTTTCTCCATCATGAGAAATTGCTACAGATCTGACTAATCTCTCATGTCCTTGAAATGGATCCCCAATTGCAGCCCCTGTATTAGCATCCCATACTCTAACTGTATTATCATCAGAGCCAGACACAATATAAGATCCATCTGGAGAAAATGCCACAGAATTAACATCATCATCATGACCAGGAAATGAATTTGCAACTGCAGCTCCTGTCTTTGGATTCCAGATCCTCACAGTCTTGTCACGAGAGCCAGAAAAAATTAGATTTCCATCTGGTGAAAAGGCTACAGAGTTGACCCAATCATTGTGACCTTGAAGTGGATTGCCAATCTGAGCTCCATTTTTGGCATCCCAGATCCTTACTGTTTTATCATAAGAGCCTGATATGATTTTTTCACCATCTGGAGAGAATGCTACTGATCTGACCCAGCCTGAGTGACCTTGCGATTTTCTGATTTGTGTCCAATTTTGAGTGTCCCAGATTATTACAGTTGTATCTGCAGAACCAGAAGCAATTTGTTGTCCATCTGGAGAAAATGCAACAGAAAACACATAACTTTCATGCCCATGGAGAAGATTACAAATTTGATTGCCAGTAGTTGCCTCCCAAACTATGATGGTTTTATCATCAGCGCCAGAGGCAATCTGTTGTCCATTGGGAGAAAAGGCTACTGAATTGACCTCATTTGTATGCCCTTTAAGAGGATTACCAATTGCAACTCCCATATTTGCATTCCACATTCTTACTGTGTTGTCACTGGAGGCTGAGGCAATGTGGGATCCATTTTGAGAAATGGCAACAGATAATACACCATCCTCATGTCCCATCAAGGACAGAATTGATGTACCAGTCTTTGAGTTCCAGATCCTAATGGTGTTGTCATCTGAACCTGACACAAATTTTGTCCCATCAGGTGAGAATACTACAGAATTGACTATATCATTATGTCCTTCAAGGGCATTTCCAATTTTAACACCAGTAATCATATCCCAGATTACACACATGTGATCAGAAAGGGCTGTGACAAGCTTCTTTCCATCTGGGGAGATGCTGATGCAGTTAACTTGATCAGGTGTATTCCAATACATAACATTGGTCTGCTTAGTTTTTACTTTGACTTTCAGTCCCCTTTGCAAAAACTTTGCTGATGGAATTTCCTCTGAATACCATGGTAGTATGCTTAGATATAGATGAGGTGTCATATATTTTACACTGCTCTGGTCAAAGGTGTTCACAAATAACCTGATATTTTGAATGAATTCTCTCATTTCAGGTAGCCCATCATACTATTAGTGAAATCAATACTCATACAAAAAATGTTTTTGAAAAGTACATACCTCTATTAGAGAATTGAGTATTTCAATGCATACTAGACCCCCCTGACTTAGATTTTGTCCTTGATCATTCACTCTTCCCATTAATATCATGGCTTCAATCCAAAAGATGGCTTTGCTATTTAGAAATTTAGGAACCAGATCCACAACACCATATTTTGATGCTACCAGATGATAGGCCCAAAAGCTGCAAGAATATTTCAGGCTATCATCAATCCTCTTGTTGATAGCATTAGTGATATCAGGAATATCACTATCAGCCAGAAATGATGATGGAAGATTGCAAATATTAAACTGTAGCTTCTGTTCCATCATGCTAAAGCACTGAGTGCCCAATAATGTGTGATGTTCAACCCAATTGCAATGAAAATCATTGGATCTTTCCTCCTGAAGTACATAATCAGAAAAAGAAGCATGGAAAATGTAGATTGCATGGTCTGGTTCTGACAAATATAGAACTGATTTCAATTTGGAGATTAAGTCATTAACTGTCTCCACATTACACTGAAGTAAATCAGCAACTGTACTGCAAGAAACTGGTCTGCCAATAATAATGATTGTATGTAAAATTTTAAGATATTCCTGGTGATCTTCAAATGGCACTTCTGTTAGATTTGGAGTGGCATTTTCTATCACTAATTTGTACAGCTCATCTAAACCTTTCATTTGATACTTGTCTGGAGTTCTTTCAAAACTCAAGGACTGCTTCAATCTTTTCTGGATCAACCCAGGAATGGAAAGAATCCACTTGACCATTGTTGCAGCATAAATGAAAAGTTTGCCAGACATTTTAGCCAGTACCCCAACTTTTTCTGTAGATATTTCCAAATCTTTGAGTTGATAATGAATGAATAAGGCAATATCACTCTCTACAATGCTTGCCTCAATATCATGTAGATAGAAGTTGGCAATCTGATAATTTCTGGGCAAATCACTTCTTGATGCCAGCATCAAATAATCTTCAACGTATTTCTCAGGTCGACTCGTAAAAAGAAATTTCAATTTCTGTAGCCTCTCATTTTGAATGGCAGGGATAAGTACTTTCAATACTTCTGAGATTCCTGTACATTCATCCAAAGCATCAATAATAATGACTGGGATGAAATGCCTGAATTCTTGTGATTGTATAGCCATGTTCCATGGTGTGATGAGGAGCTTCTCCAGCTGAGCATTGGGCATCCTAGTTGCTACATCTTGGTCACTTTCTAAAATACTCTGGAGTGCTTTGGCAAAAGCATGAGAATATTTAGCCAGTTGATAAGAAATGGTAGGTATGATCTTCCTGTAGTCTCTGCACTGATCAATCTGTCTAGAGCAGAAAAAGGTTGCAGCTAGGTGCTCCTTTTCCTGCAGCATTAAGCAGACTGATTTTGCAATTGTACTTTTTCCTGTGCCAGCCATTCCACACATCCAATAGCCCAATGAGTCATCAGAATTTTCAGCCCATTTTTCAATGTTATTCAAGATTTCTTCCCTAGTGCCTGGAATACAAGATTTCCTGGAATTTTCAAGCCCAATATCAGTGTCATGGAATGCTTCTACTGAGTATTTCATTTGATCCACTGTCATTTTCTGTGTGTCAAGACATCAATATTCAGTAACTATCAGAAGACATTTCTACCCACCTTCCAAATGTGGCTCAGTTTGTTTTCAATGATAAACACAGCATGAGACTATCATATGATATGTTGAGTTGGCATTATTCAGAAACAATTAAACCTTTTAGTACCTTGCATTCATCATAGGCAACTTTAATTTGTTCAAAGTATTCGGTGATTTCATCAGAAACTTCCTGAGGGACAACCTTGTCTCTTATCTCCATCAGTATAGATTTATCTCTTTTGACCTGCATTGAAATAAAGACCAGCTTTCTACAAATAAAGTTGAGATTTTAGCATTGATTATGTTGTATGTTCCTACCTAGCTAATTTCTGGAATTGTTCTTCCATCTCTGATGATACATCCTGAGTCCAATGCTTCTGCAAAGCTTGTGATTTGGCTGCTAATTCAGTGGTCAACTTCTTGAGCTTGTCCTTATTTTCTGAGATTTTCTTAGATAGTTACTCAGCATAAACAATCAATAGTAGCTGTGTAATTAACTCACATGAAAATGTTCAATGCATTCACAAACTGCACCAACAGCAGGCCCAAGTCCAGGCACAGGAATCAGTTTGGAAAAGTTCTTGAGAGTATAAACACTCTTTTCCAATACTGCTCCAGTTAGTCTGAAGTAGTTATAATCATAATCAGGCTGCATAACCTGATTCTCAGCAGCATCAGAAGCCTGAACCTCCACAGTCTGCCCCAATACTTGATCAGCAATATGGGGCTGAGCAATGATTGCTGTATATCCCAATGAAGAAACTGTTGCTGCTGCAACCTCAGGGCTACCAAATATCTGAGCACCTTGGCCTGGAGTTGGTACCTGACCAGTCATTTGACCTTGAAGAGTTTGAGTTGGCTTTGAAGTAGCTGAACCACCAGAGAATGAAGATCTAGACTCTCCCAGCAACCCACCTCCCCCTCCCATCATCAAATTTGGCTGTGAAGCACCTGCAGCTATATTAGCTGAATTCTTCTTATGCTTTCTCCCAGAGAATGGAGCTAGCATCTTCTTGACCCAATTTTTTTTGGGCTTGTTGGTTGGTGGAGTATTTCCAGACATTGCTATAAATGTCGATGAGTTCGAAGTTTGGAATCGCGTGCTTTCAGTGATCGGATGAACAATGACAGCGTGTAGGAACTTGTACAGGTGCACGTGAAGTCCACTTGTCAGTTCACGGTTTTAAGGTTCAAAAGACGGTCTTAAAGTTCAAAATGAATAGATTTTAAGTTCAAGTCCTTTGATGCAAATGCTGTCGTGATTGACATGCGGTATGCCATGAGGCTCTACAGTGCGGCAGCGATATATCTGGAGCTTTTTAAGAGGTTTTTTCCATTATGATATTAGATTGTCTCTAAAGTAGGGTATGTATGTCAGAAAAACTGAATATATAATATAAGCGTCTATAAGCGGTTATAATTGATATAATTGAAACCCCGATTATACACGATTATCGCTAAAAAGTTTTTGATTATAATCGGACCGGTGATTATGCGATTATGGTCATTATAATTGTTGGGGAGATTATGATGACATCATGGAAATAAAAAGCGAATCAGCCCACATCAGCCGGACCTATTAACCTTTGTATCCAACGGGGATTGAACCAACGTTGAGCAGATTTTCCCGAACCACACTCACGCCCGCGTGATGCAACAACTAGGCTATATTGCCTTATTTTAGTTAGGGCCCCAGCTTATATTGACTACCTACACTCGCCTGTACACGGCAATATTCCACAACTGGAATGTATCTAATTCACTTACAGCTGTTCTTGTAAATATAACGTAGTGAGAATTGCCGTGCGCGTCGAGTTCTTCATAGAATTGTCAACATTACCTAAAGTAGAAGTTCTTTCTCGCGGTATCAACTTTGTAATCTTTTGTGATACCTTGCAGTGTTTAATGATGTTCGCTGCAAACCGGATACATGTTGATGAAAGGATTCCATTTCAGGCAAGTTTGATGACACGTCATGTGCGCAATGATTCTCATTATTTACAGGAACCACTGTAATGAGTTGTTCATGGCTCAACCAAAGTCTTTGTAATCAACTCAAATTAAGGCTGGATGCGGAGCTTGTTCTATATCAACTATGGTATTTTACAGCTATGCAAGAAAGTTTTCCATGTAAATATATATTACAACTATGTCTTCAGGCTATTTAGTGTTATAAAACAATATGAATAGCAAACATAATGACAATCATGTCATTAAACTAGAAGAAATATAGGGACATTCTAAGTGCATCTTCTAATGAATGGTCACAAAGATAATCAATCTTAATCACTATCCTTTCAAGGCCTTACAGAAAAATAGTACAAATGAATCATTATATAGCCTTGATATCAACAATAAACTATGGGTTCAATTCAGATTATTGGAATTATCTCATACATGTATTCCAGCATTATTATGTTCACAACTGAAATAATCCAATCATGAAGCTTGTGAACAAGAGCATTCATGACCCTATAGAACATGTATCCTAGAATGCATAATTGTATGATATGTAAAAATAAGAGATAAATCTCTTGGTCCACATATTCATAGAACTGAGTATAATCCATATTGTGTTTGCTTTGAGCACAGCAATTACATAGGTACTACATGATTTCTATCTAATATTTATACTAGTGTTACTAAATCAATGTGAACAAAGAACAATAAAGCTTGCAGTGCAGTACAGTAGTTGATAGCAAATGATAATGGGTGACTGCACTGATAATCAAGAATTATGAAAACTGTGTAATCCTAGTTAGGTAGATGTAGATGAATATCATAAAAAAGCTTGAGAAACAACCCAGTTTAAACATGGTAGGTACATAGTATTTAAACTTAATCTATATCTAAATTACAGTTAAGCATATCATTGACTGGCCGATTGAATACTCTAAATGATTAGGCAAGATGTTCCCCATTTCAAAGTCTCACAGAGCTGGAATGTGCAGAGCTTTGGACTAAATTATTGGTTGCAAATACCAGAAATCATTCACTAAAACTTACTGGCTAAATATAAGCTATTTTTAAGTGTCAAAATTGTTAGTTGTACATGGTTATCAATGTGCTATACAAAAAAGTTTTATACATGCAAAAATGTTAAAAAAAAATACGAAATTGCCAATTTACAATGTTTGAATCAAAAGTGCTAGATAATAATAAGTCAATCTAGGGTATGTCAGTGATGTCTGTAAATGAATAAGTAAATAGATTCTCAACTCAGTGCACTCATATAAATAATAAGCATCTGAGGTGTAAGTATAACATATAGCTAGTATATGTACTACTAAAATGAAGCTATGTCTGTTGAACAAAAGAAAAGTGAAGTTAACAAAAATATGTCTATATACAAATGAACTAGACAGAAGAAATATACACTAATATACCTGTTTATTTCAAGAAAGTCTGCAATTAATAAATCCAGCATATAACACATATCAACTAGATAGAGACAAATAAGCACACAATCTGGTATGATTCATACAGTTAACATACTACCAGTATAGTGTAGATTGTACAAAGCTGCATTCGATTATATCCACCCCACAGTTAATCAAGAGCTCCACAATAAAAATAGGAGACAGAGGTAAAAGACAAATTAGAAATGACAAACTAAAGTCAGTTGAATGAATGTTACCATAATATACATTTTCTTGTATAATGGTGCCATGTTCTGGGTAAATTTTTGGTGCGTGAGGGCTAGACATACTCAGGGGCTCAGCTTTTAACTCCTGACTGGGCATATTGCTCTCCTTGAAGACTTGTTATGTGGGGTCTAGATAGTTGTATCTAGAAAATGAATAGAAAATAAAGGCCAACAATTTGCATAGGATTATACAGTCTATTATAACTACATTGATACTATAAAGTGAGATCATTTACAGGCATTTTCATGCCTTCTGCTGTTCATTAAAGCTCTATTTGGTGTAATTTTGTATTTATAATTTATTAGAGTCAGTAATAAGCTGTGATGAAATTAACTATTCTCAAGAGTTTGTATAACAGGGCCCCATTTTTGAGGTCTTTGATTCACACATCTATCAGATTTCATTTATTCTCTGTTTGATGCAATTACATATCTTCCATTTAATACACAGATATATCTATTGATATCAGCTGCTAGAACTGTATCACAAGCTTTATTGTTTTTCATTCACACTGATTCAGTATAAATATCATGTGGGAATCATTTAATACCTCATCCAATTACTGCAAGCACAATAAAAAATTATCCTCAGCTAATGTCTATAGCAGGTCAGAATTTGAGCATGGCAGGTTGGCAGGTTGGCAGATGGCAGGTCCATGACAGATAAGGCAAAAATAAAAAGATGTAATTTCAAAGTACACTGGGTGCAAGAACCTGCAATTTTTTTTTGGAAATACAGTGATATTATGGTAAAGATATGGATTGGAAACATGTCTGTATTTCTAGTAGATATACAGAAAACATATGAGATAAGATACAGTGAAATTACAGTGTAAAGGAGATTTACAGGTTATATACAGTGAGTAAATGTTTCTGTAACTTTCTTGTAAAATAAGTGGAAATACATCCATGTTTCCCATTCATATTTCCTCTGTAATATCACTGTATTTCCAAAGAATTACAAGGTCTTGTTCCCAGTGGTAGATAGCTGAGCAGGTATTGGTAGCTACTGGCAGTAATGTCATCCTCAAGTCTGAGAAATGCAAGGCCTCTAAAGCTATGAAGCTTGCTGCTTAATTTGGTGGATCCAATGCTTTTGAAGCCTAGGTCCATTATTGTTAATTTGATTACATAAAAGTGTTGTGGCTCAAAATACCAACTTTGGTAAGTATACCTGGCACAAGCCACTATTCTGATCCCTGAGGCAGATAAGCAGCAATTGTCTTGCAGCTATACCTGCCACTGCCAACTCCAGCTATGGTCCAAGACATGAATCTCTTATTCTTATACAATTGGATAGGCTGGAATGCCTGAATTTCTACACTCATAACTCAAAGTTCAATATTGAGGCAGTTGTTTTATTCTATGTGACAGAACACTGATAACTTTCCACTTGCTGTTACTTTATTTCCATTTCTCTATAGTCCTGCTTCATTTTTATGGGTGGGACTATCATTATTTGCCATTGCAGATGCACTCTATTTATTCATTTTTTGACTGGTTTTAGCATTATTAAACCTTTTTAGAAGTAATTCTTAGCCTAGTTCCTGACAAGTACTAAACTAGTTTTGATTGATAGATGCATTTTTTTGCTTATATAGCTTTCTAGTGATTCATGGGCATAGGAAAGTTGTGTTTATCATAATCCCAAGAGGTCTACTGAGCTTCATACCTTTATTTAATAACACGATACATTGTAAAAGTATTGTATCTATACTTGTATGCACTCAAAGCACTCAATTGGGCACTGAAAACATCATATTTTGCTGAAATCGGCGAGTTACACATCAAGTTCGGTTATTATAATTGGCCGGCCCGGAATGATAAGCGAGTTATAATTGGATTATAATGATGACCTCATTATAATCGCGAAATCATTTTTCCGACAATTATCAAAGGCAGTTTTACACTTTACATACAAAAAGTGATTCAATTATCTTAAAATGCATTAAAATTTAACTTTAACATGTTATAGGTGCGACCTATAATAGGATAATAAAAGAAGTAGGCCATCGCTCCGCGTGGCAGATACGAGGCCATCAGCAGTCAGTGCCGAAATGCCGAGTGACCTTCCAAATGGGGATTTGACAGTTTTCGCACTGCCACCTCTGCGAACCAGGAATTAGTAAAGACGAGTCCCTAAAGGGCCTCGTAATCTATTGCATTCTTTATGTATCAGTGGTTCCATTATCATAAATCGATAGCTTCCCGAAAATAAAAAGTAACTTTTGTCCGAAATTTTAAAAGAAAACTCATTTTTACCCTCTGTAGCAATGGTTAATTTAATGCTCCCTTCGCGCGTATGATATTTGCACATCAACCACTGGACAAGGTTGACATCTTGTTCACAGAGAGTGATAAAACATAGGAAATCTGCTATGCCTTTCACTTCTGTTCAATTGGGGCCTTCAGCGAGCTATTATTATTCTCCGTGGTATGGGGGGAAAGCCATTGGAAATTTTATCATTCGTTAAGACATCTGTACAGTAAGTTGACCTGACTGACATTCAACTTGATGATCCTCTATGTATTCTAGAACAGGGATATATTATCAAATGAAGGACAAGGGTTTGGGAGTAAATACTGAGGCTCAAAGCAAGATTTATCTAGATAAATCCCATAATTAGGTCCATTTGTTCCGATAAAAATTCTAAATCAAAGCTGGCCAGGAGATGGACATCTTGTATGAGATTCAATGTTCTTGCTTTATGAAATCCTTCAATGGTTGTAGGCGGGATCCAGGATGCGTCAGAGTCGACATTTGATCCTATTTCTATACTAAGAAGTGCGCAGAATTGTAGTCTATTTTCCGATAAGATACGACATAGCTGAAACAAGGCAAGTAGTATGTTTGACATTTCTAGTATAATTGAAGAAACAGTTGTAACTGCGAAAATTGCAAGTATGCACAACGAGTGATCCGGGCAGGGTATATAGATGGAAATACAAGAAAACAGTGGACTCAAGCAAGCAAGAAATCAAAGCAATAATGGGTTAAGTTTAAAGTCACACATACATGCAATACCAATGCGAATAATCGACGGCGACAGTAAGATGAACCAAGGCAGAAGTACGACAAAAGTCTGAATCAAAGTTCACCATAGAACTGGCAAGTATGCGCATGCAGGGATCGACGCATTGGTAGTATGGTACAATACAATTTGCTATCACAAGCAATAGAAATGAACGAAAACAGGTGTATAAGGATAAGACGTCATATATAAGAAACGCCATTCCAAATTCCAAGGAAGTATATTGAATAGGAACTACGTTGCGTATCGGTGCTAGCACCACCTGTACATTCTCAATCAAATCAATGAGACCCATTTGAATCTACCTCTCTCTACAACCCATTCTACCTTCCTGAGCGGTATCCATTCCTCCGCCGACAAACTCATTGGCAGATACAGATACAACGAACACAATATCAATGCCCCAACACCATGCAATGACAACGCGAGGGCACAAGAAATCCATCGGGGAATGATGTCGATGCAGCAGGGGGAGGTAGCGTTAGCCAAAGATACGCCTTTCGCAATTCCCTGCTCGTGACCTAGACAATCCCCATGCAGGATGTATATATATGCATTGGAGAATCTTGGTCCCCACTTGCGACACTCGTCTCGTTAAAGTGAGTAGGAAAGAAGAGAGGATTAAAGGAGAACCCTTCGGTAATCCACTCTCAATGCTGGTCTTCAAAAGCACATAGACGACATGTTGACAAACGAGGCTAGCTCGCATGAGACGGCAGAGACAGAAATTGCTGGACACAACAAAAGGATGGATTCATACTCGATGTTATGTAGTGAATGGAAAACCTGAACTCGAAGGAGAGGGACCTTGAGGTTGACAAGCCGAGCATGGTGGTAGAGGGCACGAAGCAGGAGAGGCCAAGAGGATGTTGGTTGTTGGGGAATGAGGTGGAAACAAAGTCGAAGCCAGGTGGATATGATTGCGCTAAGAACGAATGGGCTGGTGGAGAAATTGATGAAGCTTCTCAAGGAGGAGAGATGCTGAAGTTGGTGGGAGCGTAGCAGCTGCACTTTTTATAAATTGATGGCCGGACAACTTGAAAATTCGGGGAATTGGGTAACGAATTTCCAAAACCAAAACTGTTGCAAGTTAGATATGTGGTCATTCTAAAGGGAGGGAAATGCACGCAATGTAGACTGACATGTCCTCATCCAAAGGTGTTGTCGCCGTCAACCCCAACCTTTCCTTGGAACCAAAGCAAGTCCTTCATGTATACACTCTTTGCTGGTCTGAGCGCAGAATGTGTGAGCTATAGACCAGTCAGAGACAAGGAAAGCAATTAGAGAGAATATGCACTGAGCCTGAGGTCCACCTCCCCTTAGAGGCGCACCCTCCTTGAAGCACCAGTCCCCATCACTCCCATCACCACCAGGAACACCTTCCAATATCATGGTAGACAAGTGACTGTTTGTTGACACATCTGTGATACGCCTTGAGGTCGCTTGGGATAGCAGTTTGTGAAGGTCATGTAGCATATGGGGCTGCCTGGAATGTGTGGAGCATAAAGACGGGTAAATGGCGAGGAGAGGACAGGCATTCTGTGCAAAAGGAACAGAGATGTTGTCTACCAGTAGCTGTCGAGCGAGAGTCGCAAAGGATACAGTGGGAACTGATTATTGTCACGAACTCGTATTATTTTCATTTCTTTTCTTGTTTACTACTGTTTTACTCTGAAGCTATTACCTTCATCACAGACAATCGGTCCAAGGGATCACTTCATGTTAACTGTATGTCCTACCTCCATTCTGTCATACCACTATTCCAGTTCTTTATCTTTCCATAATCTTCCCATAATCTTTCCATAACCTTTCCATAGCCTTTCCATAACCTTTCCTGAAACACGCTGTGACCTGTATCTATTGTTGATGTCTTCTTCTCTTCCATCATTGCCTTCTCCCTGCCTTACCGCAGCCTCGTTGTTTCATTTACCCTATCACTGCCTCGTTACTGCCCTATGACTCCTTAGGTCTTCTCACTGCTTCACACTGCCCTACGCTGCCTCCTTCCTCTATTGATAGTCAACAGTATTTAAACCTTGTGTCCTGTAAACCTAGTCCTTAGCTTGACCTCCTGTCAATCTCGGACTAGGTGTGTATCCTTGTACTTGCTTTCCTGCCTCAATATAACCTGTCAATCTCGGACTAGATTCTTGAAGCTCTCCTGATTACTGCCCTACTGTGTCTACTTATCTAGTGTCGCTCTTTGTGACAATTATGGTTAGCAGAGTGCACCAATGTCCAGGTTCATCTTGTCATCATCTAAGAAAAAGAGAGTTGCCTTTACAACGTTAGTGGATGAGACGCAAAAAAGCATAGACCAGGTACACACGTTTGAACTTCCCTAAACTTGCACCCATCAAATTGTGTCACTAGCTCGAAGTGTATTGATGTTGGACATGTATTTGGGCACCGGAAGAATACAGGAAGCCAAAAGCAGTCATGGAGGAATGGAAGCAATGCAAAGATGGTAGCATTGCTTGTCGAGCGAGTTGCAAGGAGATATGAAAAGTGGGGTAGTCAGTGCCTCGTCAAAAAGAGTTACGAGGCCCCTTTAGGGACTCGTTCTTATAACAGCCAGCTTGTGCTTGTGGCTATGCTAATTGGGCACCTCCGGCTACACAGCCAGGCAATCCTATTAAACCAGGGCTAAACCTAGGGGTTTGATACTAAGGACGACAGATAAGAGACTGAGCCTGAAAACAATAATTTCGTGCCCAGCACCAAATGATGCCAGGTTTCAAATTGTTCAGCCTAGGTACCAAACAATCAAGGGGGTCCGGAACGGGAAATCCCGCACCGGGGCTAGGTAGGTAGGTTCCGTGAGGGAGCCAAATTTTTTTTTTTACTGCAGGGGGAAATTGTTCTAAACACATATTAAACCGCTTTCTGAGGTATTTACAATGATATAGCACCATAAATACTCATCTGGAATTTTCTCTGACTCGGCTAGACTCTTGATCAAGCCTTGGTTACCATACTTGGTATGCGCACATGGCCATTTTCTTTTTCCTCTGCAACAGTCTCAATGACTAAACAGTAATGGAAGGTAGTTCAGCTTATCCTCAGGTTATGTAGCAATTCAGATCCACTGCCTATGATATCATATATGGTGCCTAGAGCACGGAGAGGAGTTTTGGAGTAATAAATGGATATGTCGAGAGTGCAAAGGTTCGAAAAAGTCGAGGCGAGGATGAGTGAAGAAGAAAGAATTACTATATTAGGTAATCACGTGTCTTGAAAACACGTGAAGGTAGGTAGGTCCAGGCTTCAACCCACAAATTTCTTTTTAGACCCACGGTCGAAAATTTCTCGGAGCGGACCCCCTTGCAAACAATAAATCATGACGTGAACGATAGTTCCATTTTCCTCCGGTTACTTTTCCTGGTTTTCCCGATTCAGGCCACCATGGTAAATTATAATGCAGAAGAGCACTTTTAGAGTGCGAGCAGAAATAGGTATATTCACATATAAACTATGCCAATAGCCCTTCTGTATTCCTCATCAGAACCTCAAAGCTCTTCCATTGCGTCACGGATGAATGTACGGAGGAGCTACTGCGATGAAAAGAGTGTCAGTGCATTAACAATCAAGGAGGCATACATGCATACACTCAACAGCTCATCTCAAATGACAGACTCCATGCCACAGAAAGATCTCGAGAGACTAACTTTGAAAACCAGAAGTTTGCATAGAGATTATCTATCTTCGGAGATGTTGTCTTAGCCTTGAGAGCTTGAGAACTTGTGGCATAACAGAGTTGACTGAGGACTTGATGATTTGCAGCAGTACCCATCTCTAAAAATGCTTGACTCTTGAGGCGTTCGTACTATGGCTGACATGGTTCCGAGATTGAGCATTGGATCAGATTCCAGCTTGACTAGCAGTCCAGTGGGTACTGATGCTTGATTGTAGTTGTAATTTGAGCCTTGAGGAGGAGCAGGAGGTTATCGTCGACCTGAGGAAAACAACATCGTGCGCGTTGCAGTCAAACCGAACTCTGCACAAACACACACAAACATTGAATGATCACACCACCGCCACGACGGAAGCAAATTTGTAGAGCCTGGGACGCGTTTGTAGCATCTGGGAGAAAATGAGACAATGGTAGTAGCAGCTCGTGCTCCGCGTTTTCAAGGCCGTTGAACGACTGTAAGGGCCGGGTAGCAGCCCGGTCCTCGATTGACTGTATTGGAACTCCCGAATTCACAGTAGACGAGCTAGCAGCACTTGTTCAGCTTCCTGTCGGGCTCTGGCTTTGATTCCTTTGACAGCTGCTTCATACTTGGGAGTTGCCTGGTGTGCGCGTGCGTTGTATTGATTTTGAGCTTTTGACCGACGTGGAATACAGTATACTTTCTATTCATTCTTTTCGAGCTCAAGTCGCCATACTGGGGAAAATGGTCATTGAGTAGAAGTAAAAGGCAACGCTAACGCACATGCCTTGTGCGGAAGCCATGAGACCGTTCCGGTGACATCACAGACCGAATTTGGTAACAGTTTTCTGGACTAAAGTGAGGGCAATAGTGCCAGAGTTATGATGATACTGCATTTGAAAAGGAGTGTCGGTATATTGCCTATCTACACCATTTCATACCAGTTACAAAAATTTTCAAATCTAGCACGAACTTCAGTCGCATCCTTTGTTTGATCGCCGCCGATCAAACAAAGGTCATTCTGACCGCTGGCCGTGTATCATTACCGTACGCCGCTAGATACGGCATTTGCCGCCAAAGTTGGTGACACAACAATACATAAGTTCAGAGGCCTTGTTCTTGCCACGCGCAGCGATGGCCCACAATACTTTTATTGACTGTGCAATGTGAGTGGATGAGACGTAAAAGGTATAAAGCAACATACCTTTGAACTTCCCTAAACTCGCACCTGCATTGAGTATATCGCGTTGTGTTGCTAGCTCGGGGTGTGTTGATGTAGAACGTGTATTTGGTGACAGAAGCCAAAAGTGGTAATGAGAGGAAACAAAGTGACAACGCAATTGTATAAAAATAGCAATCGGTGGGATCGCACCCGAAGAAACAACCCATAGCCATATGACCTCTTCTCCGAGCCACCCTCTGTGCGTAGCCAAGTTCTCTGTCGCCATCCCAGTCCAAGAACGAATCCAAAAGAACCGGAATACAAGCACGAGAAAAAATACACGAGAAATCGGAACTGTCACAATCTGTCACGGTATTGATGAGATGTATAAGGAATTGGAGGGGAAGTATTCGTTTGATTCATCTATAGACGAACTGTATACCTTGGATGGTCGAGGAGAAAGCAAGGGTAGTGCGTCTTGGTCATGCCTTCCGGAAATACCGGATCTAATTATATTGATCAGGGGTCAGTACTTCTAGTCTCGTTCACGTAGATACACAGTCGCCTTTCATACAAGACAGATGGTGATAGGTAGCCAGAGTGTGCAGCCCTCTTTCTGTTTTCAAGCCAACTAGTGAGGCCATCTTTATTGCTACCTGGTATAAATAGCAGCCTGCAGCTATAGTTTTATCCATATTCATCTTCCATTAAGCCCGATGTAAGTATAAGATTGTATCAGTCTTTCGGATTGGTATACTCGGTCTGAATACCAACCTCTGCCAAATGTCTTCATGAGCTTGAACCGTTTAGATGTAAAGCCTGGCTCAGAAAATATGCCTGTTGGTCGCATTTACAATGAAATGTTAAACTAGTTCTTATTTTATCTGTTCAACAATAGATACATCAATTACCGGCGGGTCCGTTCTACACATCAGTATGTACCTCAAATAGAATATGACCAAATTATCAATGACCCACCACCTACTTTCATTAGGTCTATGCGATTCGGAATTTTGTTAGACCATATCAAACTCTTACATCAAAGCAAAACAAAGGTCAAATGCAAGAATATATTTGAAAACTTGAGGTATGTGGGCCAGTGGGTTGCCACTGGCAGGTACGAGTCCACTCATTATGTACCAAATATTGATATTTTAAAATGATGCACAACTAAACATTGTTTTTGCTGTGGAAATGAGATCTAATCTCTTTGTTATCATGAACAACAAATAAAAGAGGTAATATACTGTTCTGTGATTTTTTCAGGTTTTTTACTCCAATCATCACTCTGCTATGTGTAAAATACAAAACATGCAGATTTGAGAGGTAGGACACTGCTAGTTCTTTTCTATATTTATCAGTGTTTACTTGGTGATGATTTTTATTACTATAATGCATGTAAAGTATACAAAGACCTGAAGTGAAAATTATCTGGGTTGTCCAAAAGTCTCCAGTTGAATTTGAATCTGATTCCCAATGATTACCTGGAACAAAGTAATAGGACTACTGTTCATAGTTTGAGTGAGATTTCAATTGTGTAATCAAAATGAATGGACTCAGAATCAAGAGCAATTGATATCCTTGGTGCATTTATTGACAATTAAATTTTTTTGAACCAGGGAAAGTTGAGGTAAATATCAAACTTACATTGCATTTTGATGTTTAGCTACACTTACTGAACATTTTGCAATCATATTTTCTAGGCCATGTATATAAAACAAACCTAGATACTACAAATAAATACTGATCCCTCTCTGCTCCTCCATACTCCCAGTTCCAGGTGAGAAATTCTTATATTGAATTCTAAGTCATAAGTATTGAATCCCATATGATTAGGGAAATGGCAAAGAGCTGGATATATTTAAATGCTCAGTAATAAGTAGAATCTTAAGAAAAGGCACATACATGAAGTTCAGCAATTGTCCTGACAGACAAATGTGAGTATTGTTCAAATTTTAAGGCCAGTTTATTGGAAGTTAAAAGCACATACATACATTGGACAATAACAGTAAAGATATTTTCAGCAACAACACAGTGCCAGGGGAAAAGAAAGCTGCAATGTGTACTACGGGATCACGCATACGGACTATTAATCAAATACGCGCATGGAGAGAAATAATTAATAAGGTTTGGACTGATGGCAAGTGTCAACGGAGCCCAATAATCGAAATTCGGTGATAACTGAATAGGATTATATAACTATTGGGAGGATTTTCGACGTTCCTCCTGATAGTTATGTAACCAATACATAATGCAGTATGAGTCAACTGCAATGAGTAATAAATGCAATAATGCGGACTTCTCACCATTGATTGAATTGAAAACAAACAAAGACAAATGTTGTGATGTTGACTTCACGGTTAACATTACAGATACTGTTGGAATTGTTGATTTACATTTCTATCAGAATTCATTTTACAGCTATTGTTCTAACCCATATGCTACACAACAGCTTCATACTTCTTGATTATCAGTGTAGTCACCTATTGTCATTTGCTGTACTACACCACAGGTCTTATTGTTCTTTGTTCACACTGATTTAGTTACTCTAGTATAAATATTAGGTAGAAATCATGTAGTACCTCATGCAATTGCTGCGAGCTCAAAGCAAGCGCAATACAGATTATACTCAGCTCTCTATTATGTGGTCCAAGACATAAATCTCTTATTCTTACACCATTGCATATTTCAATGGGCTTATTCTTACAGATACAATGCTATCAAAAAGTCCGATAAAGAACGAATCCTACATTTCATTCCAGACTCGTAATGACATTTCCTAAGGTACATGTTTTCAAGTAAAAGCCAAATCACAATATAAAGGAAACACATTGAAAATGAATAGAAATACACAGCTACTTTCACACGTACTTAATGGCCGTCCAAATTTTCAACAGAGGCTTATTCTTCAGAGTAGCATTGAGCCCAGCTTTTTCCATAGACACAATCATTGAGTTCAACCTTGTTGTATCCAGTCTTGTTGATGATAAAAGGGGTTTCTTCAACACAAAAATTTGCTCTGAACTGAGGAGGGATCCAAACAATTCCATTCACTTCATTTGGAAAATAAACCCATCCATCATTATTTAAAGTCCAATTAGTCCCTGCAAAATGCAGATTAGAATTATAAAGGAAATAATAGATCTCAAAATCTAAGACTTACCAGAACCAATAATATTCTGTTGACTACTCTGAACAGTAGCCCCCTGGTTTAAAAATGCATCCACAGGGCGCTGCTGAGCTGGGAGTACAGATTTTTGGTTACAAGCTGAATGAGATCCAATAGGCATCTCATTCATAATATTCCAAACTCTCATTGTGCCATCCCTAGAACCAGACACAATTCTCCTTCCATCTGGAGAAAATGCCACTGACCAAACCCAATCTGTATGGCTTTGAAATGGTCTGCCTAGAGAAGCTCCAGTTTCTGCATCCCAAATTCTCACTGTCTCATCATCAGAGCCAGACACAATCCTATTTCCATCAGGAGAAAATGCAACAGACCTCACATAATCTCTATGCCCTTGTAGAGGATCACAAAGAGTAGTCCCAGTCTCTACATTCCAAATTCTAATTGTCTTGTCTTCAGAGCCAGATACAATTTTTTTTCCATCTAGAGAAAATGCCACACAATACACTTCACCTTCATGGCCAGAGATAGGGTCTCCAATAGCATTCCCAGAATTTACATCCGAGAGCCTCACTGTATTGTCTGAAGAGCCAGATACAATCTTATTTCCATCTGATGAAAAAGCAACAGACCAAACAATGCCATTATGACCAGAAAGAGTTTTCTGCAGTGCTCCTGTATTTGTTTCCCATATTCTTACTACTGTATCACGTGATCCTGATGCAATGCATTTTCCATCTGGAGAAAATGATACCGAAAACACACCATTTGGGTGTTGAAGGGGATCCCCAATCTGTGATCCAGTCTTTGAATCCCATATTCTAATTGTATGATCAAATGAACCTGATGCAATCTTTTCTCCATTATGAGACATTGCTACAGATCCAACTGGATCCTCATGCCCTTGAAATGGATCCCCAATTGCAGACCCTGTATTAGCATCCCATACCTTAACTGTATTATCACCAGAGCCAGACGCAATATAAGATCCATCTGGAGAAAATACCACAGAATAAACTCCACCATCATGACCAGGAAATGAATTTGCAACTGCAGCTCCTGTCTTTGGATTCCAGATCCTCACAGTCTTGTCACGAGAGCCAGAAAAAATTAGATTTCCATCTGGTGAAAAGGCTACAGAGTTGACACAATTGTTGTGACCTTGAAATGTATTGCCAATCTGAGCTCCGGTTTTGGCATCCCAGATTCTTACTGTTTTATCCTCAGAGCCTGATATAATTTTTTCACCATCTGACTGGATTGATACAGATATAACTGGACCACTGTGACCTTGCAGCTCCCTGATTAAGATCCAAGTTTTAGTATCCCAGATTCTTATACTTCTACCTCCTGAGCCAGACACAAGCCATTGCCCATCTGAGGAAACTACAACTGAAAGCACACAATTGTTATGCCCTTGTAGAGGATTGCAAAGTTGATTGCCAGAAGTTGAATCCCAGACCCTAATGGTTTCATCATTAGAGCCAGAGGCAATCTGCTGTCCATTGTCAGAAAATGTTACAGATCTGACCTGATCTGTATGCCCTTTGAAAAGCTCACCAATTGCAATCCCAGTGTTTGCATCCCAAATCCTAACTGTGTTGTCTTTGGAGCCTGAAGCAATTTGTGAGCCATTTTGAGAAATAGCCACACATAATACACCATCCTCATGTCCTATCCAGATTGAAGTTGATGCTCCAGTCTTTGAGTCCCAAATTCTAATAGTTTTGTCATCTGAACCAGACACAATATTTGCTCCATCAGGTGAGAATACCACAAAGTTTACTATACCACCATGGCCTACCAGGTTGTCTCCAATTTGAACACCAGTTGTAGTGCTCCAGATTATGCATATATTATCTACCTGAGCTGTGACAATTCTTTTTCCATCTGGAGAAATACTAATGCATTTGATTTCAGCAGGTGTGTTCCAGTACATAACATTGTTCTGCCTGGTCTTTGCTTTAACTTTCATTCCCCTTTGCAAAAATTTTGCTGATGGAATTTCCTCTGAATACCATGGGAGTATGCTTAAATATAGATGAGGTGTCATATATTTTACACTGCTCTGATCAAAGGTATTCACAAATAACCTGATATTTTGAATGAGTTCTCTCATTTCAGGTAATCCATTATACTATTAATAAGATCAATACATGTACAGAAAATGTTTTGAAAAAGACATACCTCTAAAAGAGAATTGAGTATTTCAATGCAGGCTAGACCCCTGGTTTGGATTTTGTTCTTGATCACTGAATCTTCCCAATAACATCATGGCCTCAATCCAAAAAATGGCCTTGTTACTAATGAACCTTGAAATATGATCCAAACTAACATCACTCAAATTTGATTCAATCAGATGATAAGCCCAGAACCTGCATGAGTAGTCTAGAGTACTATCAATTCCTTCTCTGATAACTGCTGTAATTTTAGTGATATCATTATCAGCTATGAATGATGATGGAAGATTACAGATATTGAATTTGACTCTCTGCTCCATCACACTGATGCATTTAATATTTAGTAGCATATGGTGCCCAGCCCTATCATAATGCAGATGTCCAGATCTTTCCTTCTGAAGTACATAATCAGCAAAAGATGCATGGAATGTATAAATTAGTTTATCATGTCCTGATAGATATACAACTGATTGTAATTTGGAGACTAAGCCATTGACTAGAGCCAATCTACACTGAAGTAATCCAGCAATGGTGCTGCAAGACACTGGTCTGCCAACTACAATTGCAGTCTGCAAAATCATTAGATATTCTTGATATTCTTCATCTGAAATAAACTTCAGACTAGGAATAGCATTTTGAACAACCATACTGTAAAGGTCATCCAAGCCTTGTGTTTGATATTTATCTGGAGTCCTCTCAAAACTGAGTGCTTGTTTGTATCTTTTTTCGGCAAGTTCATCAACATCCAGAATCCATTTTACCATTGTAGCTGCATAAATAAAGAGCTTTCCGGACATTTTTGCCAGTGTCTCTGCTTCATCTCTCAGAATTCCAAGATTAAAAAGTTCATTGTGAATGAATAAAGCAAGATCACTTTGCACTAGACTTTCTTCAACATTATGAAGATAAAAGTTGGCAAATTCAAAGTTGCTTGGCCCAGAGCTTGAGGGTTCTAAATACTTTTGGACATGTGTCTCAGGCCGACTGGTTAAAAAAAACTTGATCTTTTGAAATTTACTTGCTTGGATTGCAAATATCAATGCTTCCAATACTAAGCCAATGCCTTCACACTCATCAAGGGCATCAATGACAACAGTTGGGGTAATCTTCTCAAATTCATTTGCCTTCACAGCTGTCATCCAAGGCTGTATCAAAAGCATTTCAAGTTGCACATTTGGTGTTTTGGTAACCAAATCTGGATCATCCTGAAGGGTCCTTTGCAATGTTTTGGCAAAGTTATGAGAATATCTAGTGAGCTGATAAGCAATTGTAGGAATAACCTTCCTATAATCTTTACATCCTGCAAGTTGGCGTGAACAGAAAAAAGAGGCAGCTAGGTGTTCTTTTTCTTTTAGCATAAGGCAAATAGACTTTGCAATAGTACTTTTTCCGGTACCAGCCATTCCACACATCCAATATCCTATTGGACCATTGGGATCTTCTGCCCATTTCTCAATGTCAATCAGAATTTGCTTTCTGGTGCCTGAAGCACAAGGCTTTCTTGAATGTTCAATTCCAAGGTCAGTATCATGAAATGCTTCAGCTGAATATTTGAGCTTGTCAATTGTCAGGTCCTAAATAGTATGGATCAATTTTTGGTGCACAGGTGATAACTGTATTATAACTACCTTCCAAATCTGACTGAGCTCATTTTTGATGAGATATATAGCTGTAGCCTATGCAGCATATTGGTTATTTATTTCCAACATATTTAGAAGAGATGTCAATTACCTTGCACTCATCATATGCATTCTTGATTTCCTCGAAATACTCATCAATTTCATGGGAAACATCATCTGGCTCAACCAGTATGTGTGCTTTTCCTAACCTTGATTTATCTTTCTGCTTGGAGCTGACTTTTGCAGACACTTGAGTCAGCATGCTAAAGAATAAATTCAGAAAATTCTCATTGTAATAGTCTAAATAGGAATCTTACTCTGCTAACTTTCTGTATTCATTGTCCATGTCTGCTGATACATTCTGTGACCGGTGCTTCTGTAAAGCTTGTGACTTTGAGTCAAGCTCTGATGTCAGTTTTTCGAGCTTTTCCTTGTTCTCTGAAATTTTCTAGAGTACAATGATGAGTATCAGAACTCAGATGGTTATTAAATTGATTAACTTACATGAAAGTGCTCAATACATGCACAAACCGCATTAACAGCAGGCCCAAGTCCTGGTACAGGAATCAATCCAGAAAAATTCTTGAGAGCACAAACACTCTTTTCCAATACTGTTCCAGCTAGTTTGAAGTAGCTATAATCAGTGTCCATAACCTGAACCGAAGATCGAAATCACGTGCTTTCAGCCTTGATCATCAGCAAATGGGGGAAAAAACTTGCGGACTTTCGGCCCTTGTAGCCGGTTTTCCGCTGGCATGCAACCCGGCAAGCTCACAAGTGCAGATATGAGAACTAAAATCTATGTTAAGAACAATATTTTAGCTCCACAAAGCATTAGATATATACTATAGAATCCTTGTGAAGTGATTGTGGGGCATACCTGAAGAGCGGGACTCATGTCTTCATGAAGCCGGAGATAAAATATGAGCGGATCACTGGACTTGCGAGTTTTCCGCGTTTACTGATCCGGTTGCCAGCTTTCAGGCTTTTTCGGGTTGTACAAGCTTGCACAACCCCTCGCAACCGCTTGCAAGTTTTTAACCCCAAATACTGATGATCAGATGTGAGCAGTGACAGTGTGTAGTAACTTGTACAGATGCATGTGAAGTCCACTTGTCAGTTTGCCGTTTTAAGGTTCAAAAGACGGTCTTAAAGTTCAAAATGAATACTGTTGCCGACCGGGATCTGGGACACACTAAGTTAACGGGACAAAACGTTTTTCTACTCAGTGGTTCAAAGCACTCCTCTTCAAAAATTTATATCATCATGTAGCCCTTGATAATGACTACAAAATGAGATATAAAAGGGGGGGGAACTGACGGGAAATGGGTGAACTATCTCACTTTGTCCCGTTCAGTTGCGTGTCCCGGTTCCCGGTCGGCAACAGTAGATTTTAAGTTCAAGTCCTTTGACATGGTGTGATCGTACATGCGGTATGCCGTGAGGCTGCACAGCGTGGCAGTGGTATAATTGTCGATACGGGCTTCAATGAAGCCGTGGAGCTTTTTTAGAGATTTTTATTAGTAACATTGTACATGCATGAACTTGAAGGTATGAGAGCGCCTCTTGATTTTGATTAGGATGTGTATCAAAGGGAGTTTTACACTTTGCATAACTTGAAAGCGGTTCAATTATCCTACAATGCATTAAGAATATTTCTAACGTCTTACAGGCGCAAAAATTTGTTGCTATGATAATGGGATACTATTCTTTTTTTTTTTTTTTTTTGGATGAGCGTTACTCTATCATATTCTTCATGTATCGGTGGTTCCAATCTCATAAGTAGACAGCTTCAAGAAACGGAAGTAATTCCGTATAAATTTCTCCATTTGAGTCGCCCTCTATAACAATGATCAATTCAATGCTCACTTCGTAAGTATGAGATTCAGGCATCAGTACATGGAACCACTGGACAAGGTTGACTGTTCGGACTCTGATCACCTTGTTCCGTGATTTTATTTGCGGGGATAGTGATAACATAGGGGATCCACTACACTTCACTTCTGTTCAGTCAGTGTCCTCTATGGGGAGAAAGCCGCCGGAGATTTTATCATTCATTAAGACGTTTGCACAGTAAACCAGGTGATATTCAAGTTGACTTTTTTATGTGTTCTCAAGCACTGAGATAGATCAAGGGATTCAAGAGTAAATTACGAGGGCTCAAAAATCCTGTAATCATATTCCTTTGTTCCGATGAAACTCTAAATCAAAGTCAGCCAGGGATGGATGTCTTGCATGAAATTGATTCAACGTTCTCATTTTATGATATCCTTCAATGCTTGTAGGTGGCATACAGGATGCGTCGTTCAGTCCCATTTCTATACGAAGCACGTAGAATCATAGTCTATTTTCTGATAAAAGCTGAAACAAGGCAAGTAGTACATTTGACATTCCTAATATAATTGAAGAAACAGAAACAGTGATAGCTGTAGAAATTGTGAGTATCCACAGCAAGTGATCCAAGCAAGATATGCAGTGCATTATTTCAAGTGAGAAGAAAGGTGGGAATACAAAAAATACCGAACAGGACATCGAGAACAAACGGGTTAAGTCACGCATACATGCAACAGAAATACGAGTAATCGATGGCAGCAAGCCAGATGCCAGTGGACGACGCAGAAGTACGAAAAACTCTGGATCAAAGTTGACCATAGAACTACGCATGCAGGGATTGACGCGTTGGTGGTAAAATACAATTTGCTATCACAAGGAAGGAGACGTATATAAGGATAAGACATATCGTATAGGACACGGGAATGACGGCCATAAACAACGCCGCTCTAAATCCCATGTAAAAATGTCAAATAGGAACTATGTTACGTGTCCGTGCTAACACCACTACACCCAAATGAAACCCTGTCGAAACTGCCTCTCTACATCCACTACCCTCCTGCGTTGTACCCATTCCTCTTCTGACAAACTCACTTGCAGATACAGGTACAACGAATACGACATCAACGCCCCATCATCGTGCAATGACAATGAGGGGGCGCAAGATATCATCAGGGAACGATGCTGACACGACAGAGGGGAGGTAGCCTTAACCAAAGATGCGTGTTTGGCAATTCCCCTCGACACTCCCCATGCCAGATGTATATATGGATCATCCCTTGGAGAATCAGTCCCCCCACTTGCGAAGCTCGTCTCGTTGAAGCAAGTATGTAGAAAAGAAGAGGGGAGCAAAGGGGTAGTCCACTCTCAGTGCCTGTCTTCGAAAGCACATAGACAAGAGACAGTCGACATGAGGCATAGCCAACAAACGAGGCTAGCTGGCACCTGTATTGAGGTATGAGAAACGGCAGAGGAGGCATGTATTGTCCGACATGCTCTGATATGAAAGCATGGATTCGACTTTGTGTCGCGAATCGATAAACAGAATTTGAAGATGGGATCATGATGACGACAAGCTGAGCGGAGTGGTAGAGGGTACGCAAAGCAGGGCTCAATGAAAGAGGCTGCGACGGCGGTTGATGGGGATGAGCGGAAATAAAATTGGAGCTGGACGGATACAGTTGAGCTGAGAACGAATGGGCTGGCGGAGAAATCAAGCTCGGCAGAAACTCCTCGAGCGTGAGGAGAGATGCTGAGGTTGGTGGGGGTGTAGCAGCTCTGCTTTTTCTCGATCGATGGCCAGATGCCTTGAAGTTGGGGGGAATTGGGTAGCAAATCTCCAAAACCACGGCTATTGCAAGGTAAATATGTGGTCATTCCAAAGGGAGGGAAATGCACGCAATGTAGACTGGCATGTCCTCATGCAAAGGTGTTGCCAACCCCAAACTATCCTTGGAACCGAAGCAAGCCCTTCACATATACACTCTTTGCCAAGCGAAAAATGCGTGAGCTATAAATCAGCAAGGAAAGCAATTAGAGGGGAGAGAATACGCATCGAGTCTGAGCACCTCTCCCAAAGCCCCATTGTGACCATCACCGCCAGGAACACCCCTTCTGAAAACTTGTCATCTGATAGTAGACAAGCGACCACCGAGTTTGTCAATGCGTCCATGATGAGCTTTGAGGTTGCTCGGAATAGCAGTTTGTGAAGGCCGCGTGGCATACTGCTTGGAGCATGCAGAGAATAAAATGGTGAGGGAGGATGGGCATTCCATGCAAAAGAGAGAGTAGTGTCGTATACCAGTAGCAGATGTAACATGTCGAACAAGAGTCGCAGAGGATACAGTGGGGAATGGTCGAAGAAAGCAGAGTAGTTGGACATGTTGGTACTAGCACCACGCAATGCACAGAATGCATGAACTGTAGACCGTTCAGAGACAAAGAAAGGAGTTAGAGTGGAGAGAATATGCACCGAGCCTGAGACCCACCTCCCCATAGAGGCACATCCGCCTTGAAGCACCAGCCCCCATCATTCCCATCACCGCCAGCAACACCCCTCCGAAATCTTGTCATCCGATAATAGACAAGCGACCACCGAGTTTGCCAATACATCCACGATAAGCCTCGAGGTTGCAGTTTGTGAAGGCCACGTGGCATATGGAGCTGCCCGCAACGTATGGTGCACAAAAATGGGCGAATGGTGGGGAGAGGGCAGGCATTTCGTGCATAAGGGACAGTAGTGTTGTCTATCAGTAGCAGACATGGCACATCGAGGTGCAGGGGAACTGATTGTGGAAAGCGGAGTAGTTGGACATGTTGATGTGTAATGTGAGTGGATGAGACGTAAAAGGCATAAACCAACATACCTTTGAACTTCCCTAAACTCAGTATGTCGCGTTGTGTTGCTCAAGGTGTGTTGATGTAGAACGTGTATTTGGTGACGGAAGCCAAAAGTGGTGATGGGCATTGGGAAGTGACGCCCAGTGAGAATCGACAATGCGCTGAGCTGAGTCTAGCTGAGCAATTAGGCCGAGAGCTGAGAAAACTGTCGCTCCGACCAGATCTGTGCAGAGCTGAGCTCTGTTGAGCCCTGTTGAGTTGAGTTGATTGGCAAAGTGACGTATTAATTGGACGGTTCGGTGTCACGTCCTTTGTGTCGGTGAGCGATCGGAGCACAGATGAGCAGTTCGGAGCAGTTCGGAGCAGTTAGTGTCACAGTTTATTATACACTTGTACTGACTATACATGCATATACTAGCTTATTATAGCTATGATAATACGAAAACCCCACTTTCCATTCGCCCACGCCCCGGCTTGAGAAGTGAGATACGTCAAAATGGTAACGAAACCCACAACCTAGTCTTCCTCCAGCGTCGCATGCAGTTGACTTTCTTGCCTTGTGTGAACATGAGATGGAGAAGACATCGCAAACAACAGACGCGTACCTTGTTTTGTTCCAGCAAAAGAGTGTTCGGGTCTTCTCGTTGAGGTATTGTTCAAGTCAGTGAGGTGAGACAAACGCGAAGTTTATACAACGTACCAAGAGCTCGGTCCACTGTCCACCTCTACCCGCCCTCGACACTGTTAACCTTTGCCTCCATCAAGGCCTTAAACGCTTCTTGGTGTCTTGTCATCGAGGTCGGATCAGGGGCATTGTATCACTTGACTGGCGCGTTGGTTCATTGGTTGAATGGCCATGAACAGGTAGCTTTCCTCGAGAAAGACATGTTAGTAGTAGAGCTTGGGTATCGTTGGCGTACGCACCTGCGGAAACCGTACCGGTGGTGGTGGTGGTGGTGGTGGTAGGAAGGAAACCTGTGTCAGCTCTGCATCGCAGAGCCCGACCTAGAAAATACTGCCGCGCGTAATTTCCCACGCCCAGTTAAAGTAGCATACATGTCACGTATCTTTACATTTATGCCGCGTCGCTCAGCTCTGCTCCGATGGCCTCCGAATGCACACATCAACTCAGCTCAGCTCAGAATCGCTCATTGTCGATTTTCACTGGGAGTGACGACGCAGTTGCATAAAAATAGCAATCGGTGCGATCCCACCCAAAAAAACAACCCATAGCCATACGATCTCTTCTCCAAGCTACTTTCCGTGCGTAGCCAAGTTCTCCATCTCCATCCTAGTCCAAGAACGAATCCGAAAGAACCGGAATGCAAGCACGAGAAAAAATACATGAGAAATCGGAACACTCACAGTCTGTCGCGGTATTGATGAAAAGAATATGGAATTGCAGGGATGTATTCGTTTGATTCATTACGAGGCCGACTGTAAGGAGGAATCGTCCTTACATGAAACTTTTCGCCCGAGTCCGTCACCGATGTGGTCCTATTTGGACCGGACGCTTTTGACATCCTCGGCCCGATAACAGTTGATGACTCGGCCTCGTGTTTGCCACGCTTCGCGTTGGCCCACATTCCTTCATCTATAAACAAACCGTATATCCCTTGGATGGTCGGGGAGAAAGCAAGGGTGGGTTGTAGACTGTTGTAGAGTACTAGCACACGTCTTGGTCACGTCTCCCGAAATACCAGATCTAATCATATTGATCAGGGGACCCGGTTCTTCTAGTCTTGTTCATGTAGATACACAGTCGCCTTTCATACAAGAAATATGGTGAGAGGTAGCCAGAGTGTGCAGCCCGCTCTCTGTTCTTGAGCGAACGAGTGCGACCATCTTTATTACTTGGCATAAACAGCACACACCTGCAGCTGGGACTGTTTTATCCATATTCATCTTCCATCAAACTCGACATAAGTATAAAATTGTATGAGTCTTTCGGGTTACTATACTTGGTCTAAATACCAAACGAGTTAACCGTGACCATGCACCGGTTACCATGAGCTTGAACTGGAAAGCGTGGCTCATAAAATATGCTCGTTGGTCGGATTTACAATTGATCAGTTAGTTCTTATTTCACCTATTCGAGAATGGATTCATCAATTACCACCCGAACCGTGCTACATATTAGTATATGTCTCGAATAAAATATCACCAAATCATCAATGACCCACCTACTTTCATTGGGTCCAATCTATACCATTCGGATGTTTGTTATACCATATCGTACTCCTAAGTCAAAGTAAAACGAAGGCCGAATGCAAGAATATATTCAAAAATGACATTTCCGAAAGTACATATTTTCCAAGTAACAGCCAAAAGGAAACACATGGAAATGAACAGAAATACACAACTACATTCACATGCACTCAATTGCCATCTAAGCTTCAAACAGAGGCTTATTCTTCAGAGTAGCATTGAGCCCAGCCATTTCCATAGACACAATCATTGAGTTCAACCTTGTTGTATCCAGACTTTTTGATGATAAAATGGGATTCCTCAGCACAGAAATTTGTTCTGAACTGAGGAGGGATCCAAACAATTCCTTTCTCTTCATTTGGAAAATAAACCCATCCATCATTATGTAAAGTCCAATTAGTCCCTGGGAAAAATGCATCCACAGGGCTCTGCTGAGCTGGGAGTATAGATTGTTGGTTACAAGTTGAATGAGATCCAACAGGTGTCTCATTCATAATATTCCAAACTCTTATTGTATTATCCCAAGAACCAGACACAATTCTCCTTCCATCTGGAGAAAATGCCACTGACCTAACTGAATTAGTATGGCCTTGAAATGGTCTGCCAACAGCAGCTCCAGTTTCTGCATCCCAAATTCTCACTGTCTTGTCATCAGAGCTAGACACAATCCAATTTCCATCAGGAGAAAATGCAACAAACCATACACCTCCTGTATGCCCTTGTAGAGGATCACCAACAGCAGTCCCAGTCTCTACATTCCAAATTCTTATTGTTCCATCTCTGGAGCTAGATACAATTCTTTTTCCATCTGGAGAAAATGCCACACAATACACTCTACCCTCATGGCCAGGGATAGGGTCTCCAATAGCATCCCCAGAATTTACATCCCAGAGCATCACTGTATCGTCTTCAGAACCAGATACAATTTTATTTCCATCTGGTGAAAAAGCCACAGACCAAACACTGCCATTATGACCAGAAAGAGTTTTCAGCAATGCTCCTGTATTTGTCTCCCATATTCTTACTGCTTTATCATCTGATCCTAATGCAATATATTTTCCATCTGGAGAAAATGATACTGAATTCACATCATCTGGGTGTTGAAGGGGATCCCCAATCTGTGATCCAGTCTTTGAATCCCATATTCTCACTGTTTTATCCCATGACCCTGATGCAATCTTTTCTCCATCATGAGAAATTGCTGCAGATCCAACTGTTTTTCTATGCCCTTGAAATGGATCCCCAATTGCAGCCCCTGTATTAGCATCACATACCCTAACTGTATGATCACCAGAGCCAGACACAATATAAGATCCATCTGGAGAAAATGCCACAGAATCAACTCCACCATCATGACCAGGAAATGAATTTGCAACTTGTCATGGTCAAACTATGTTTCAGACCAAATGACATGAAAAGTAATCTAGCAAGGAATACACAATTAATATGACCTTTATGCATACTCCAGTTCACCTAAGACATCTCTAATTTCAACTCGGAAATTTCTAGTATTTTTCTAATAATTTTCATTTAGTTCCTTTGCTTCAAAACTTCTATTTTAACAGTTTCTAACCCCTATCTTGAATCCTATTTTGCAACAATAATTACTCATATCTTACATCACCTAAACACTTTTACATTTTAACATTTTGTTCTACAGTTCCCACCCTTGATTCAGACCTGATTATACCATCTTGTTTATGCTCTACATTACATGAACACTTTCATGCCCTGATGATTGATATATTCAACTTCCATTTTAGGACATATTACCTTTCTATTTTTGGTTATATTCTTCCTGACCAACTAGCCAGAAATCATAAGGAATCTAGCACCTACTCTGACCTTGAATGGGTTAGTTGCTGATCTATCCTTATACAGCTTAGTTTGAAGGCTAGCATTTACTCTGACCATAGATGGATAAATTTGAAGGGTAGAATTTAAGCTTACCTTGTATAGGCAAATTCAGTCTGTTTCATTTACCCTGAATTGGGAATCATTTAGCTTACTTTAGAAATTCTCAATCTAAACAATAGTAGTAGTAGTTATGTAATTAGGTAGCTCAAGGGGTTTATAAGGAGCTTGGAAACAGGCCCTGACCCCAAGTAATTTACACCCCCAGAATCCACAAGGGATTCAAAGGCTTTACTTCACACTGCTGTTTATACTTAAGTACACAGGTACTTAAGTCTGTTTTGTCCTTTCTGTAGCCAAGTAACCAGTCTTGCAACAGAACTTTGTTGATACTCTTGGGAATTGCTTGCTTGCTTACACAGGTAATATACAGCAAGAATTCATACTCATTGTCTCTAAGTACACAGGTACTTAACTCTATACTCTCCCTCTCTGTTGACAAGTAACCAGACTTGTAACAGTACTCTACCTCTGCTATCTGAATAGGAACCTTGGTTTGTATAAAGAAGTAACACTTACTTCTAGGTATTGGAATAGTTGTTAACTAGCACAAGGCTTGTTGATAACTTACTTTGGTCACTGCTCACTGTTCTACATTTGTTTAGGTTAATACTAGTTGTCAAGACAAAGTACTCACCTGCTGCTTATCACCATCTACAGAAACTTAACACTAGTTACTGTAGACTACTTGTTATACATACCTCTATTGTCTTATACTCTTGTGATAAGACAGTATACACCTCACTATAATCTTCACCTCAGGAGTGATAAATACATCACACACCTATTTGACACTGTGCTCTCGAGCCTACACAGACTGTTAAGGAATTTCCCATGAACAACTAGGTGATCCGCTCGCCTACAGAATATTCATTCATAAGGACCGCTACACCTAGGTTGACTAGGATAGCATTCTTAAATAGTTTATAACTAAAGAACCTTTCCTAGTATCGACAAACTGCAGCTCCTATCTTTGGATTCCAAATCCTCACAGTCTTGTCATCAGAGCCAGAAAAAATTAGATTTCCATCTGGTGAAAAGGCTACAGAGTTGACACAATCATTGTGACCTTGAAGTGGATTGCCAATCTGAGCTCCAGTTTTGGCATCCCAGATTCTTACTGTTTTATCACCAGAGCCTGATATGATTTTTTCACCATCTGGAGAGAATCCTACTGATCTGACATAGTCTGGGTGACCTTGCAATTTTCTGAGTTGTGTCCAATTTTGAGTGTCCCAGATCATTACAATTCCATCTGCAGAACCAGAGGCAATCTGTTGTCCATTTGGAGAAAATGCAACAGAAAGCACATAATAGTCATGCCCTTGTAGAGGACTACAGAGTGGTTCTCCAGTAGTTGCATCCCAAACTCTGATGGTTTCATCATCAGAGGAAACAACCTGTTTTCCATTGGGAGAAAAGACTACAGACCAAACCCAATTTGTATGTCCTTTGAAAGGCTCACCAATTGCAACCCCAGTATCTGCCTCCCAAATCCTAACTATGCGTTCTTTGGAACCTGAAGCAATTCGCAATCCATTTTGTGAAATAGCCACAGATAGTACACTATTCTCATGTCCTGTCAAGGTTAAAATTGATGCACCAGTTTTTGAGTCCCAAATTCTGATAGTGTGGTCAGCTGAACCCGACACAATTTTTGTTCCATCAGGTGAGAATACTATAGAGTTGACTATATCATCATGGCCAACCAGGTTGTCTCCAATCTGAGAACCTGTTGTGGTGCTCCAGATTATGCAAATAGTGTCTGCTTGAGCTGTGACAATCCTTTTTCCATCTGGAGAAACACTAATCCAATTGACTTCAGCAGGTGTGTTCCAGTACATGACATTGTTCTGCCTGGTCTTTGATTTAACTTTCATTCCCCTGTGCAAAAATTTTGCTGATGGAATTTCCTCTGAATACCATGGGAGTATGCTTAAATAAAGATGAGGTGTCATATTTTTTACACTGCTTTGGTCAAAGGTGTTCACAAATAGCCTGATATTTTGGATGAGCTCTCTCATTTCAGGCAATCCATCATACTATTCATGAAATCAATACTCACACAAAAAATGATTTTGAAAAGTACATACCTCTATAAGAGAATTGAGTATCTCAATGCATGCTGGAGCTCCCTGATTTGGATTTTGTCCTTGATCATTCACTCTTCCTATTAATATCATGGCTTCAATCCAAAAAATGGCTTTTCTATTTAGAAATTTGGGAACCAGATCCACAATGCCATATTTTGATTCCACCAGATGATAGGCCCAAAAGCTGCAACAATATTTCAGGCTATCATCAATCCTCTTATTGACAACATCAGGGATATCAGTAATATCACTATCAGCCAGAAATGATGATTGAAGAATGCAAATATTAAACTGTAGCTTCCATTCCATCATGTTAAAGCACTGAGTACCCAACAATGTGTGATGTTCAACCCAATTGCAATGAAAATCATTGGATCTTTCCTCCTGAAGTACATAATCAGAAAAGGAAGCATGAAAAATGTAGATTGCATGGTCTGGTTCTGACAAATATACAACTGATTTCAATTTGGAGATTAAGTCATTAACTGTCTCCACATTACACTGCAGTAATTCAGCAACTGTACTGCAAGAAACTGGTCTGCCAAGAATAATGATTGTATGTAAAATTTTAAGATATTCCTGGTGGTCTTCAAATGGTACTTCTGTTAGATTTGGAATGGCATTTTCTACCACTAACTTGTACAGCTCATCTAGACCCTTCATTTGATACTTGTCTGGAGTTCTTTCAAAACTAAGGGCCTGCTTCAATCTTTTCTGGATCAACCCAGAAATAGAAAGAATCCACTTGACCATTGTTGCAGCATAAATGAAAAGTTTGCCAGACATTTTAGCCAGTAGCCCAACCTTTTCTGTAGATATTTCCAAACCTTTGAATTGATAATGAATGAATAAGGCAATGTCACTTTCTACAATGCTTGCCTCGATATCATGCAGATAGAAGTTGGCAATCTGATAATTTTTTGGCAAATCAGTTCTTGATGGCATCAAATAGTCTTCAACATATTTCTCGGGTCGACTTGTAAAAAGGATTTTCAATTTCTGAAGTCTTTCCTTTTGAATGGCAGGGATAAGTGCTTTCAATACTTCTGAAATTCCTGTACATTCATCCAAAGCATCAATGATAATAACTGGGATGAAATACTTGAATTCTTGTGATTGTAGAGCTATGTTCCATGGTGTTATGAGGAGCTTCTCCAGCTGAGCATTGGGCATCCTGGTTACTACATCTTGGTCACTTTCCAAAATACTCTGAAGTGCTTTGGCAAAAGCATGAGAATATTTTGCCAGCTGATAAGAAATGGTGGGTATGATCTTCCTGTAGTCTCTGCACTGATCAATCTGTCTAGAGCAGAAAAAGGTTGCAGCTAGGTGCTCCTTTTCCTGCAGCATTAAGCAGACTGATTTTGCAATTGTACTTTTACCTGTACCAGCCATCCCACACATCCAATAACCTAATGGGTCATTGGAGCTTTCAGCCCATTTTTCAATGTTACCCAAGATTTCCTGCCTGGTGCCTGGAGTGCAAGACTTCCTGGAGTTTTCAAGCCCAATATCAGTGTCATGGAATGCTTCTACTGAGTATTTCATTTGATCCATTGTCATTTTCTGTATAAAGATCAGCTCTCAGTAACTATTCAGAATCCAGAAATTTTTATTATTACCTTCCAAATGTGGCTCAGCTTGCTCTCAATGATAAGTAAAGCTTGAGACTGTTATGAAATATATTTAGTTGGCATCATTCAGAAACCATTCAACTTTTGGTCGCCTTGCACTCATCA
The DNA here is from genome assembly GCA_037954225.1 of Stygiomarasmius scandens. Classification (NCBI taxonomy): domain Eukaryota; kingdom Fungi; phylum Basidiomycota; class Agaricomycetes; order Agaricales; family Campanellaceae; genus Stygiomarasmius; species Stygiomarasmius scandens. The sequence continues at coordinate 323,699 of JBANRG010000046.1, forward strand.
TAGGCAGCTTGAATTTGTTCAAAGTACTCAGTGATCTCATCAGAAACTTCTTGAGGGTCAACCTTGTCTCTTATTTCCATCAACACAGATTTATCTCTGTTGACCTGCATTGAAATAGAGACCAGCTTTCTACAAATCAAAGTTAAGATTTTAGCATTCATTATGTCTTATGTTCTTACCTAGCTAATCTCTGGAATTGCTCTTCCATCTCAGGTGACATATCCTGGGTCCAGTGCTTCTGCAAAGCTTGTGATCTGGTTGCTATTTCAGTAGTCAACTTCTTGAGCTTGTCCTTATTTTCTGAGATTTTCTAGTAATTTTTACTCAGCATAAACCATCAATAAGTAGCTGTATAATTAACTCACATGAAAATGTTCAATGCATGCACAAACTGCACTAACAGCAGGCCCAAGTCCAGGCACTGGAATCAGTTCAGAAAAGTTCTTGAGAGTATAAACACTCTTTTCTAATACTGTTCCAGCTAGTTTCAAGTAGTTATAATCAGGCTGCATAACCTGATCCTCAGAAGCAGCAGAGGCCTGAGCTTCTACAGTCTGCCCTGATGCTTGACCAGCAATATGGGGCTGAGCTGGAACTCGGATTACTGCTTTATATCCTGTTGTGGCTGCTGCAACATCTGGGCTACCATCTATCAGAATCCCTTGGTCTTGGGTTTGTACCTGACCAAATGTCTGGCCTTGAAGAACCTGAGTTGGCTCTGAAGTAGTTGAAACACCAGAGGATGAAGCTCTAGACTCTGCCAGCAACCCACCTCCCCCTCCCATCATCAAATTTGACTGTGAAGCACCTGCAGCTATATTGGCTGAATTCTTCTTATGCTTTCTCCCAGAAAATGGAGCTAGCATTTTCTTGACCCAATTTTTTTTCGGTTTGTTGGTGGGTGGAGTATTGCCAGACATTGCTATGAGTTGACGAGTTCGAAGTCTGAAATCGCGTGCTTTCAGTGATCGGATGTGAACAATGACAGCGTGTAAGAACTTGTGCAGATGCACGTGGAGTCCACTTGTCATTTTGCCGTTTCAAAGTTCAAAAGACGGTCTTAAAGTTCGGAATGAATATATTTTAAGTTCAGGTCCTTTGATGTAAACGCTTCTATGGCGTGATTGACATGCGGTATGTTACGACATTCGACAGCGCAGTGGAAGCGATACATCTGCTGATATGGGTTTCAATGAAGCCATAGAATTTTTTTTTTGTTCATTTTGCATCGTGGTATCGGAATCTCTTTCGATTAGGGTAGGTATCAAAGGCAGTTTTACACTTTACATACGAAAAGTGATAAAATTTCTAACATTTGCAGGTGCGAAAAATTTTCGCAATGATAATGGGATACTTTATCAGGCCCCGTTCTGTTCGTGTGATAAGGAAATCCCTGCCAAAATAATCGTGAGAAGTGCGAGAGTGAAATATGAGTATTTTAATGGTTTTTTGAAGACTTTCTCACATTTGCGTGTTCGATGGCAACCCGAAATATATGAATTAATAAAAAGAAGTGCTGCATAACACGGCCCTATTCTGCAAGGCTGAGAAGCCGAAAAAACTATAAACGGCGCGATCAGCAAGTTGAACCAATTGGCAAAGATAGGAAGCCGTTGTCATGTCTCAAAGGTTGGTTGGAGGGGTCTGTGCCATGGCCAGTTTGGGCATAATTTTCTAGTGCAAATCTGCTTGGATTCAGCTTCAGCGCTGGTAGCTTTTACATTTTCCATTAGTTTTTGTTCTCCATATGATTGCCTATAGTCCTCTAGCATTTGGATGTGCGGGATCAAAAACCCTCTGAGGAAGGCACGGGTAGTGTTGCAACAACTAGGCTTGGCTCGGCTAGACTAAAAATTATTACCAAGCCGCTTAGCTGCGGCTTGAGCTGGTTTCAGAATTTTTTTTGAAATTCAGTATGTTTTGCAAGTTTTTGGGCTGCAAAGGGACCGAAATTTCTCTGGTAGTCTAAGATGATATAAATGATCACTTTGCAACGTGAGGAAGAGACTAGAACAAGGTAAGAAAATTGTGGGAAAGTGTCAGTCCAAAATAAGCATCCGATACACTGTAACAAAATTCCGTCTTCCGCTGTGGACATAGCTCCTCCAAGTTAGTAAACAATGCCTAAAAGATGATGAACTGAAAATAGACTCACCTTTACTCAATCGGATGCTCATAGTCATTTTCTTTATTTTACCTGCTTAGCCATGGCTAAGTGGCTTGTAGCCGGGAGCTTGAGCCGGTTGTTAGCTGGGGCTCCTAGCCTAGTCGTTGCAACACTAGGCACAGGTCCATGACCCTAAACCTGTGACACACCCTCAGTCTCTGATTTGTAGTCAGAGACTTTCCACATGGGCTTGGGCTGCATGGTCTTCTTGACTTTAGCAGGAGTTTTTTGTGTTTTCACAGGTGGAAGGGGAGCACCAAAAGAAATGACATTTTGGAAGGACTGGTTGGGCTGTTGGTAGTTCATAAACATAACCAGGTATCCTGGGTCTATCCATAACCTTATGTGCCAGAAATGGGTTGATATTAAGGCGTAGGACGAGTACAACAGTACAAAGAAGTAAGAGAAAGCCCAACGCTCTATGTGATGTAACACCTTCCTTTTTTGTTCTTCCCAATTGGGCATGCATTGTGATTATGTCAGGATTGCTTGACCCTTACTTGACCGGTTTGTTTCAGCTTGTTCAAGCCGGTCAAGCCAAGCAAGCCACAATGAGACCTGCCCGAGTTGTTTTCATGGCAAGTTGCATTTATTATTGATCGGCCTTTATTTTTTTTACTAATAATTCATTAATAAAGCATGAGTCTGACTCACTTGTAGCTTGGCAACAAGCAAAAAAGCTGAACAATTAAATCACAGCTTTCCACGATGTCATTGCCAGTAACCGGCAAGCCTCAGTCTTCTTGGAATGCAGACTACACCAAAATTTGCTTCTGTTTTACCAAGCCTTCTGTCAAAGATATCGACACAACTACCAAAATCTTCTTCAGAAGGCGCAGGTCACCAGGCTACCGTGACCCAGGAGAAATTCGATTATATTCTTCTGGTACACATCTCTCACAATTATGAAAATGATTTTCGGCAATCATATCTCACTTTTTATTTTTTGAATATCCTTATCGCACGAACAGAACAGGGCTTCACATTATTAGATGCGTTGTTTGATCCCATTGTTGGAATCTACGATTCACATTATGCATAGGACTATATTCATTTCTATTCTTTACTTCTATCTGACTTGCTTGTATAGCTATCCATATGATACACAACATCTATCTCACTTCTATTGACTCATCTTTACATCTTTCCTATTGTCTTATTGTCTTTCCTGTTATCACCTGTCTTACACTGCTGTACTAGTGCTGTGCACAAGCTATGCTTTATTGTTCTTTCTTATCTATGGACTCACACACATACAGTAGCTACAAGTATAAATACTAGGTAGTATTGTACTGTTATACCAGAGCCTCAATCATATCTGTTGTCTCATTTCACTTGTGTTCAAGTGACCTTAACACCTGTAACATCTAATAGGTTATGGGCCCCAAGCTCTAACCTTATATTGTTTGCTTATCATCTTGCTCTCGACATTGTATGACCAGTTCTGACCAAACCAGTCACAGACACGGAATCCCAGTACCCCCAGTTGACAACCCTGAAGACATCATCAGATCACGATCAGGATCCAGGCCTTCATCTAGACCTACATCATGTCCACAATCTTGTATACCTTCACCTAGCCAAGCCTTATCCAGGAGAGCCAGCCCTTTGCAACAACAATTATTCACACCACCTGTTTCTACAGCCCAACCACATCATAATACTCTCCCTTGCTACCAGAGATCCCACTTATTTGATCATATCGAGTGGATTGACTATCATGCAAATCCAGCAGGAAGCACAAACTTTACAGCTTGCAAATCTAGCCCTTGTCCAAATCGATAAGATCTACCACTATTACAACATGTGAGAGGAAACGACTGGGCACTCCCTATTGCTGAAAGCCAAGAAGAGGCGATCAGAAGTCACCAGAGACATATAGAAACACCTCCCAGAACTCCACTCACCTTCCCACTCACTTTTCCACTGCTTCAAACCCCTCAGCCACAGCAGCCACAACAATCTATGTCATCTGTTGTTGATCTATCCGTGTCACCCACTGGTGAACAACCTGCATTTGCTGAAGAAAAGGAGGAACCAGATCTAGAATACGAAGATCCAGTATCAAGTGAACACCCATCTCGACATCACTCACCACCTCCACCAGATCCCTCAGATCACTCATCAGATTCAGACTCAGATAGCGACAATGACATGTCTAAAGCTACCAAAGCATTTGACAAGGTTACTGCCTTAAAGGAGGATGGTTCAAATTGGTTAACTTGGGAAACACGTGTTGAAAGAGCCACTAGCTCACTAGGGTATGAGAAATACCTAACCACTGCTGGGACAGGAGATGAAGAGAAGGAAGATAAAGATTTGTTGAATGGCATAATTGGAGCATTACCTGACAAGATCTTTCAGAGATATAAGTCGAAGAAAACATTGAAGGACCTTTGGGAAGCATTGAAGACAGATTTTGATGCCAAGAACCCTCTCACACAGGCATACCTGGAAGACAAATTGTTTAGCCTTAGATATCACAACCCCACGAAGATCAATGAGCACCTTGATACGCTTGTTGAAATTCAGGACAAATTATCCAATCGAGGTGTGGATATAACCAATGCATGATTCAAAAATGCTGTTATTGCATCAGTTCCAGATCAATTTAAACCCATCATCACCTCCCTCACCACATATTACAGAGATGAGCCAAACAAGCTCACTGCAGGCATGCTTATTTCATCCATTCGTGCCGATGCAGAAGGATCTAGCAACAATTGCAAACCCAAGAACTCCACTAATTACTCTAATGATAACTTCAGAGGAGGAAGAGGCAGAGGCAGAGGAAAAGGAAATTTCAGAGGACAAGGAAGAGGCCGAGGAGGAAAAGAGAACTACCAAGGTCACAGCAACAAGTCCAATGAAGAGGTGAAATGTTATAATTGCGGAGGAGTCGGTCATATGTCCAACCGCTGCTCATCAAAGAAGAGGCAAAACGCCAATTCTGCCAAGGAATCCAAGAAGGATGACAAGGAAAAGGATAAAAAGGGGAAGAAGAAGGAAAATGCATCAGCTGCCAAGGAGGAGAATGAAGGATATGAATCGGCATGGTTGGCAATCGATAAAGATAAGATTTCACATCTAGATGCTCCAACCATTGATTGCTCAGAAATTGCAGAAGCAGTGTTCATAGCATCTGAACAACAGACTCCGATCCTGTTTGACACAGGAGCTACTTCTCACCTGATGCCACTTCGCAATGAACTGAAGCACTACGAAGAAATTCCACCTCGCACCATTGAAGGTGCAAATGCCAATACTTTCTCTTCTAATGGAAAAGGCATGCTCCACATTGAAACACATGATTCCTCAGAACAACCCCACTTCTTTCCATTGCATAACACATTACATATCCCAGGCATGCTGAACACACTTGTTTCTATTGGAAAATTGGTTGATGCTGGATACATTATCCACATCAAACAAGGCCAGATGAATATCTCAAATGGTCAAAGAAGGAATGTTGCATGTATTCCGATGATACACTGTCAAAAATCACATTTTAGATACTATTTTTGGATGGATAAAGCACATTATCTCGTGTAAAATGGATGATAAAGGACTAGAGTGAGCCTGAACTGCTAGTTAAAGTATTAAGTATTGCAGACCATTCAGTAGTAATAATGTTAAGTATGACGGATAGAGATCTAGCTTATCCTGAATACTATGACAGATGTACTACCAAACGAAACAGTTTATAGTAGCAGATCCACCCTATTGAAGTTACTAAGATAACTTCAAATTCCTACTTAAACTAGTTGTGTACTTGTTACAACTCAAGGGATTTACTGACTTGGTAATTGAAGACTAAAGACCGGTAGTAGAAATCTTGTGATAAATGCATTAGGAGGGTAAAGATCGAAATGGAATAGATCTACCGAAGCAGTGATCAGACAAAGCATTCTAAGATCAGTATGATCACCAAGTACACTATGGACATGGATAGACTACTATCTAAAGTACTGTTCCGTAGTCCACCGAATACTACAAAAAGAGAGAGAGTATAATAGCAATTAGAGGACCAAGGATAATACCTCGGACCAATATTAAAGAGAAAAATCTACTGAGAACAGTAAGAATGGCATTCGGTAGAATGGGATACAATCGGTTTTAGGAGTGAAACTATAGATCGAATACTATCAATCTACAAGGGAAGTATCATCGGGTATACTAATCCGTTGATTAGAACTGCACTACTGAAGAGAGAATACTATCAAAGAAATAGTTAACCAAGGACTTTCGGTAGCACCACAATAATAAAAGAGAAAGTAAAAGTATTATAGTCTGGGAGTACTGGATGTAGCTGGATAATGGGAGTCCGATTAATCGCTCTACCAAGACTATCAGGAGTAGCAACCGCAGTGTAGTGGAGCATTATGATCACCCGCTACCAAGTTGAAAATGTTGAAACCAGGGGAAGTAAAAAGCTGTAGGAACCTACATTTTCCTACAAAATCTATATGGTAAAATGAGCAAGAAAGGAGAAGATATACTTATAAGGAATGATTGGACTCAATACACCTACCGAACGATAATTTTGTATTATTATAATAGTATTTTAGCAGACACTCAATATTAGATTTTACAGGTGTTAAGGACACTTGAACACAAGTGAAATGAGACAACAGATGTGATTGAGGCTCTAGTATAACAGTACAACACTACCTAGTATTTATACTTGTAGCTACTGTATGTGTGTGAGTCCATAGATAAGAAAGAATAATAAAGCATAGCTTGTTCACAGCACTAGTACAGCAGTGTAAGACAGGTGATAACAGGAAAGACAATAAGACAATAGGAAAGGTGTAAAGATGAGTTGATAGAAGTGAGATAGATGTCGTGTATCATATGAGTAGCTATACAAGCAAGTCACATAGAAGTAAAGAATAGAAACGAATATAGTCCTATGCATAATGTGAATTGTAGATTCCAACACTCCTCCTCAAGCCTTTGCAAGTCCCATGGATGAAGCAAAGTGCTTGGCTTTAAGTGACGGTAAAGCCTTTGTGAATATATCGGCAGTCATGTCGGATGTGGGGCAGTATGAGAGTCTGATTTTCCCTTCTTCAATGACGTAGCGAATGAAATGGTAGCAGATGTTGATGTTGCTAGTGTGTGTGTGATAACAATTGTCTTTTGCAAGTGCGATAGCGGATTGATTATCTGAATTGATAAGAATTGGGTCAGTGACTGATCCAAATATTTCAGAGATAAAATTTCGAATCAAAATAGCTTCCTTTGCGGCATGAGATAATGCAATATACTCAGCCTCGGTGGTTGAAAGTGAAATGGTGTCCTGTCATTTAGATGACCATGATACAGCTCCTCCATTGAGCATGAAAACGTATCCAGAAATAGCATGTTGATCTTCGTTTGACATTCCATCTGCATCTGAGTAGCCAATGACGTCTGATGGTTTATCTCCATAAGTTAACCAATAATTGCGTGTGCCTTTAAGATAAGCAAATACTTGGCATAATGCGTTCCAATGGGTAATGCCTGGATTTTGGGCAAATCAGGCAAGTTGAGATACTGGATAAGCAAGTTCTGGGCAGCAAGCATGTTGTAAATATTGAACTGCTCCAAGTGCTTCTCGGTAAGGTTTATCGCACATCTGAGCTATTTCTTCAACTGTGGTTGGACTTTGAGTTGTAGAGAGTCGCATTAATAGGTGTGTAGTCGATAGAAGGTGAAAACAAACTAAAGCCACAAGTAGTGTGTAGTTCGGGTGTGTTTAAGTATAAAAATACTTTGAGTAGTGAATTTAGATGCAGAGCCTTCGGAGTGAACACCTGAGTGAAATAACTAGTACCGAAGGTAAACTAGTAGGACAGTTCTTTTAAATGTGACGTGTTTAAAAGACAAAAGTCTAAGGAAATAGCTTCGGGTTGCGTAATAGCTTTGGATTTTTATAACAGCTTCGGATTTTTATAGTAGCTTCGGACTTTTGTATAGCTTCGGGTTTTTATATGACTTCAGATTATGATAGAGCTTCGGATTGACTTCAAATAAAACTTCGCTTCGCTTCGGTATGAACCTCGATAGAGAATCTGCTTCGGTCGTCGCTTCGCTTTGGACAAACTTCGTACTTCTTAGCTTCGCAAAAGTAATTTGTGCTCTGGACTCTTCTGTATATCTCCCCCTGAACCAACTAGAGTACCACTAGTAACTATAGCCTTAGGATATAATCCCGAAGCCGAGTATGTATGGGTGACTGGCTAAACTAGCTAAGGTACCTATGGTATTTATGGGTTCAGGAAATATTAGATAAGTAAAACTGTACAGTTGCAAACCACGCTTCGACAATGGATCGTGTCAGCGTAGCTGAGTTGACACCTTTGGATAACCGTGTTGCAGTAGATAACTATTTGTAAAGGGATAGACTTTCTGAAGCTTATAATAGTGTGCATGCAATCGCCATTATAGAGTTGATCCTTTGGTGAATGGAGTATGCGTAGGGTGCTAGTATAGCGTACCCTAGCATAGAGTTATGGTTTTCAATGAAGCCATAGAGTTTTTTTTTGTTCATTTTGCATCAGAATGTCTCTCGATTAGGGTATGTATCAAAGGCAGTTTTACACTTTACATACGAAAAGTGATAAAATTTCTAACACTTTACAGGTGTGAAAAATTTGCGCAATGATAATGGGATACTCTATCAAATTATTCATGTATCACTGGTTCCAATCTCAAATGGACAGCGTCTAGATTTTTACCCTCTGTAGCAATGTTCAATTCAATGCACCGTCGGTATGAGATTGAGGCCTAAGTACATGGAACCACTGGGAGGTTAACTGTTTGGGTTCTGATCAGCTTTTTCTATGATTTTATTCACAGAGATAATGATAATACATAGGGCATCTACTATATGCTTTACTTGTGTTCGGTCAGAGTCTTTTATGGGGAGATGCCATTGGAGATTTTATCATTCATTAAGACATCTGTACGATAAGTCGACCCAGGTGATATTAAGTTGATGTTTTTCGTGATCGTATATATCAAGGATGGGGAAGGATAAGGATTTAGGAGTCAATACTGAAGCTAGAAGCAGGATTTATCTAGATAAATCCCATAATCAGATCCCTTTGTTCCGATAAAAATGAAAATAAACTCTAAATTAGAGTCGGCCAGGGGGTGGATGAGATTAATATCCTTGAACGTTTGTTCGGGATACGTCGTTTAATACCATTTCTATAAGAAGCACGTAGAATCGTAGTCTGTTTTCCAATAATCTTGAAACCAGGCAAATTTACGGGTGACATTCCTAATGTAATCAAAGAAACAGTGATAGCTGTGGAAATTCTGAGTACACATAATAAGCAGTCAGAAAAAGATGTGCGTGTCCATTTCAAGTAAAAATCAGAGGTCAAAATACAAAAGACAGACTTGAGCAAACAGGGAATCAAAGAAAACATGGGACAAGTGACGCATACATGCAATTGAAATGCGTAATAATCGATGACGACGAGCAAGTTGAACGGAACGAGGCAGAAGTATGATAAAGTTTGGATCGCTGCCAAGTATGCATATGCAGGGTCTGACGTATCACAAGGAATGTATAATGGAAAATAGTGAACGAAAACAATGTTTAAGGATACGACATATCCGAGTTTTGACGAATATAAGAAATACCATACCAAATTCCAGGAGAAAATGTCGAATAGAAACTACATTGTGTATCTGCGCAGGCACCACTACACCTACACATTCTCGGTTAACTCGAAACTATCTCACTACAACCCCCTTTACCCTCCAAGGCTCCTGCGTTGTATCCATTCTGCCCGACAAAATCATTTGCAGATACAGGCACGAACAGATACAATATCAACATCTCGTGATCATGCAATGAGAACGAGAGGGTGCAAGGTGTCATCAGGGAATGATGTCGATGCGGATGTGGGAGGTAGCATTAGCTGAAGATATGTGTTTGGTAATTCCCCTGCTCGTAACCCATGCCAGATGTCATCCCTTGAATAATCATAGGCCCACCCACTCACGAAGCTCGTCTTGTCGAAGTGAGAGGATTGAAGGAGATCTCTTCGGTAACTGGCTCTCATTGTCTGTCTTCAAAAGTACAGACAGGAGGCAGTCGACGTGAGGCATAGTCACCAAATGAGGCTTGCCGGCATCGGTAATCAGCTATGAGAGACGGCTAAGGAGGCAGATATTATTGGACATGCTTTGACGTGAACGAAAGCATGGATTCATACATGTCGCAAAGTGAAAACAGAGTTTGAAGGAGGGAATCTTGACGACGACAGGCTGAGTGCAATGGTAGAGGGTGCAAAACAAGGCTCGGAGAAAGAGGCCGGGAAAGCGAGGATGTTGGCTAATGGGGGATGAGCTGAATTGGAAACAAAGGCGAAGCTGTGCATCTGCGATTGAACTGAAAACGAATGGCCTGGTGGAGAAATCAAGCTCGCAGAAGCATCCTGAGCTTAAGAAGAGATGCTGAGGTTGGTGGGGCATGTCACGGCTGCGTTTTTTCTTAATGGATAGCCGAACGACTTGAAGAATTGGGGAACTGGGTTATTGCAAGATAAACATGGGGTCATTCCAAAGGGAGGGAAACACACCTGACATGTCCTCATGCAAACGTGTCACCATCAACCCGAAATTGTCCTTGGAACCGAAGCAAACCCTTCACGTACTCTTCGTTGGTCCGAGCGCAGAACGCAGGAGCTGTAGACCAGTCAGAGAGAAAGAAAGGGATTAGAGTGGAGTGAATACGCACTGAGCCTGAGATCCACCTCCCCCATAGACGTGCATCTGCCTTGAAGCACCAGCCCCCATCATTCCCAACACCACGAGCGAAATCTTGTCATTCGATAATAGAAAAGCGACCACCGAGTTTGCCAATACATCCACGATAAGCCTCGAGGTTGCAGTTTGTGAAGGCCACGTGGCATATGGAGCTGCCCGCAACGTATGGTGCACAAAAATGGGCGAATGGTGGGGAGAGGGCAGGCATTTCGTGCATAAACAGTAGTGTTGTCTATCAGTAGCAGACACGGCACATCGAGGTGCAGGGGAACTGATTGTGGAGGAGGAGGAGGAGGAGGATGAACCGGCATGTGGACCAAATGCTGATACGCCGGGGTCCGGGAGCACACTAGATGTAGTTACTACTGCATCATAGTTCCCGGGATCTCTCAATACCAGTCCAGACGAGCTCGCAACGCGCCGGCTGCTGTAGATCTATATGGCATTGAGAGACCGCAGATGTAGTATTGACAAATTTGGAGATATATTCTGTCAGTACACTAGTAATTATTGAACTAAGCCTGAATCAACGACGATAATCAGGTGAGCAGGGCACCTAGAAACTTTGACGCCTCAAATTCCCTATCAAAGTATCGTGCATGAGGAGCCAACGCAAAGTATGATGCGAGAAACTTGTTGCGTAATTCTGCTAGTGGCGAATGCAGTGAAGTAAGGCATGCTCAGGGTCTTCAATTGTTGTGCCGTTACAGGGTTCAGTGAGTCAATGAGCTCGTTGAATTCCTAGTCAGCGAGAGCAGCAGAGGATGCAGAGTGACGGAGTGAATGGCGTAGTCTGGTTGCAGCAGAGGAAGACTCGGGTATATTGGAAGCGACCTCGGGATGGTCATCGTGCAAGCTAAGGACACCAGTATGATGTATCCTTGACAGAGGAAGAGGGTGTGCTTTCGCAGTTGGAGGGATTTTGCATTGATTGTGCATCACCAGCCATGTCATTAGGAGTGGGTGGGGTCGCACACCAACTGCTCTACCATCCTCTATTTCAACCACTCTGACAAGCCCGGACAAGATAGATATTCCGAGGGCAGGATGTACATTTCGCCTGTAGCAGCAGATTGCTCAGGTACACACACGATACATTCGGGCAAACACTTTACGCAGATCCACAGATCCACAAATACTCCACTGTGCCTACAGACTCAGGTCACTACAGTGTACAGAGATAGACAGCAGTGAGCGAGAGGACTCAGGTCACTACGGTGTACAGAGATAGACAGCAGGCACGTGGGATATGTAATCAATCTGACTCGACAATGGAGACAGGATAGCACTAGCTAAATCGCAAACTGCGTATATATGCAATATGTTCGTATGAACTCAGCACTGCCAAATGTGCGCGACCCAAAAATCGCCCAAGCTCGTGTAGTACGTCGCTGGGATGAGTAGTCGCAAATGCACTGCAGGCTGTATCGCTGTGACAGTCACTCTGTCACACGCGGAAGAGGGAAGAATGGGACAATCTCGTCGTTGTTGGCGACGTGGACGGCGCAATTAAGCCCAGATACACTCCTGCAGCGAGCTGGTAGTGAACTAGTGGCATCTTGAGGGCCTAGCGAAGTTTGGTAGCAATTGCTTCGCGAGAACAGGCTGGATGCGCCTTTCGCGTTTTGGATGATGGTGGATATGGGGAGAAAGGAAGTTGTGGAAAGCGGAGTAGTTGGACATGTTGATGTGTGAGTGGATGAGACGTAAAAGGCATAAACCAACATACCTTTGAACTTCCCTAAACTCAGTATGTCGCATTGTGTTGCTCAAGGTGTGTTGATGTAGAACGTGTATTTGGTGACGGAAGCCAAAAGTGGTGATGGGAGAAACAAAGTGACGACGCAATTGTATAAAAATAGCCATCGGTGCGATCATCCGAAGAAACAACCCATAGCCATATAACCTCTTCTCCAAGCCACTCTCCGTGCACAGCCAAGTTCTCCGTCTCCATTCCAGTCCAAGAACGAATCCAAAAGAACCGAAACACAAGCGCAGAGAAAGTACACGAGAAATCGGAACACTCACAGTCTGCCGCGGTATTGATGAAAAGTAAATGGAATTGGAGGGGATGTGTTCGTTTGATTCATCTATAGACGAACCGCATATCCCTTAGATGGTCGAGGAGAAAGCAAGGGTGAGCTGTAGAGTACTAGCAATCAACAACGCGTTTTGGTCACGTCTCCCGAAGGATCTAATTATATCGATCAGGGACCACGATTCTTCTAGTCTCGTTCACGTAGATACACAGTCGCCTTTCACAAGAAATATGGTGATAGATAGCCAGAGTGTGCAGCCGCTTTCTGTTCTCGAGCCAACGACTGCGGCCATCTTTATTACTTGGCATAAATAGCACGCACCTGCAGCTGGGATTGTTTTATCCATATTCATCTTCCATCAAACTCGACGTAAGTATAGAAATGTACGAGTCTTTCGGATTGCTATACTGGGTTTAAATACCAAACTCTGCCAAACGTCGTCATGCACCAGTTACCATGAGCTTGAACTGTTTAGATGTAAAACCTGGGTCAGAAAATATGCCTGTTGGTCGCATTAACAATGAAATGTTCAATTAGTGCCTATTTTATCTATTCAACGATAGATCCATCAATTACCACACGGACTGTTCTACACATCAGTATATCTCGAATAGAATATCACCAAATCATCAATGACCCACTTACTTTCATTAGGTCTAGGCCATTCTGATTTTTGTTATACCTTATCATACTCTTGCATCAAAGCAAAACAAAGGTCAAATGCAAAAATATATTCAAAAATGACATTTCCTAATGTACATGTTTTGCGAGTAAAAGCCAAATCACAATTTAAAGGAAAAATGAACAGAAATACACAACCACATTCGCATGCAATCAATGGCCATCCAAGTTTCGAACTGGTTCGTTCTTCAGAGTAGCATTGAGCCCAGCCATTTCCATAGACACAATCATTGAGTTCAACCTTGTTATATCCCACATTCTTCTTGATGATAAAATGGGTTTCTTCAGCACAGAAATTTGTTCTGAACTGAGGAGGGATCCAAACAATTCCTTTCTCTTCATTTGGAAAATGAACCCATCCATCATCATGTAAAGTCCAATTAGTCCCTGCAAAGTGCAAATTAGAATAATGAAGGAAATAATAGATCTTGAAATATCAAACTTACCAGGACCAATAGTATTCTGTTGACTATTCTGGACAGTAGCCCCCTGTTTTAAAAATGCATCCACAGGGCTCTGCTGAGCTGGGAGTTCAGATTGTTGGTTACAAGTTGAATGAGATCCAACAGGTGTCTCATTCATAATATTCCAAACTCTTATTGTCCTATCCCCAGAACCAGACACAATTCTCCTTCCATCTGGAGAAAATGCCACTGACAAAACATAATTTGTATGGCCTTGAAATGGACTGCCAACAGCAGCTCCAGTTTCTGCATCCCAAATTCTCACTGTCTTGTCATCAGAGCCAGACACAATCCAATTTCCATCAGGAGAAAATGCAACAGAATTTACATCATGAGTATGCCCTTTCAGAGGATCACAAATAGCAGTCCTAGCCTCTGCATTCCAAATTCTTATTGTCTCATCTCTGGAGCCAGATACAATTCTTTTTCCATCTGGAGAAAATGCCACACAATACACTACACCCTCATGACCAGAGATAGGGTCTCCAATAGCATCCCCAGAATTTACATCCCAGAGCCTCACTTTATTGTCAAAAGAGCCAGATACAATTTTATTTCCATCTGGTGAAAAAGCCACAGAAAAAACTCTGCTGTTATGACCAGAAAGAGTTTTCTGCAGTGCTCCTGTATTTGTATCCCATATTCTTACTGCATTATCATCTGATCCTGATGCAATATATTTTCCATCTGGAGAAAATGATACTGAATTCACATCATCTGGGTGTTGAAGGGGATCTCCAATCTGTGATCCAGTCTTTGAATCCCATATTCTCACTGTTTTATCCCATGACCCTGATGCAATCTTTTCTCCATTATGAGAAATTGCTACAGATCTAACTCTGCTCCTATGCCCTTGAAATGGATCCCCAATTGCAGCCCCTGTATTAGCATCCCATACCCTAACTGTATTATCATCAGAGCCAGACACAATATAAGATCCATCTGGAGAAAATGCCACAGAATGAACAACACCATCATGACCAGGAAATGAATTTGCAACTGCAGATCCTGTCTTTGGATTCCAGATCCTCACAGTCATGTCATCAGAGCCAGAAAACATTAGATTTCCATCTGGTGAAAAGGCTACAGAGTTGACCCAATGATTGTGACCTTGAAGTAGATTGCCAATCTGAGCTCCAGTTTTGGCATCCCAGATTCTTACTTTCTGACGACATCCTGATATGATCTGCTTGCCATCCAGTGAGAATTTGACAGATAGAACAGAACTATCATCCTGAAGCCTTTTCACTTCAGTCCAATCTTCAAGATTCCATATTATCAGTGAAGGATCATTGTGACCTGAAACAATTTGCTTTCCATTGGGGGAAAATGCAACTGAAAAGCATGAGTCTGCCTTTCCTTGTGGAAAGCCACCAATCTGGACACCAGTTCTTGTATCCCAAATTGTTATGTTTCCATCACCATCACCAGAAGCAATTTGTTGGCCATTGGGAGAAAATGCTATTGAATTTACACCATTCATATGTCCTTTGAAAGGATTACCAATTGCAGCCCCAGTATTTGCATTCCAGATTCTAACTGTGCGGTCTTGAGAGCCTGAAGCAATATGTGATCCATTTTGAGAAATAGCTACAGATAGTACACCACCCTCATGTTCTGTCAAGGTTAAGATGGATGTACCAGTCTTTGAGTCCCAGATTCTAATAGTTTCATCATCTGAACCAGACACAATCTTTGACCCATCAGGTGAGAATACCACAGAGTTTACTATATCACCATGCCCTACCAGGCTGTCTCCAATTTGAACACCAGTTGTGGTGCTCCAGATTATGCACATATTATCTGCTTGAGCTGTGACAATTCTTTTTCCATCTGGAGAAACACTAATGCAATTGACCTTAGCAGGTGTGTTCCAGTACATGACATTGTTTTGCCTGGTCTTTGCTTTAACTTTCATTCCCCTTTGCAAAAACTTTGCTGATGTGATTTCTTCTGACCACTATGGAAGTATACTTAAATAAAGATGAGGTGTCATATCTTTTACTGTACTGTGGCTGAAAGCATTTATGAATGATTGTATATTTTGAATCATTGCATTCAAATCTTGCAGTTTCTCAATCTAAGCATTTTGCATTAGATATTTATGTAAGAATACTCTGAAAATACATACCTTTGAAAAAGAATTGAGAATTTCAATACATGCTGGGGCACCTTGATGTTTGTATTTCTTTCCATCATTTATTCTTCCCATTAAAACCATTGCTTCAATCCAGGGTAGAAGTTTTCTGTCGAAGAATGCTTTCACTCTGGAGATAAGTTCATCACCCAAACTTGCATGGGTCAAATGATACTCCCAAAAATTGCAAGAGTACCATAATCCTTCATCAATTTTTTGTTTTATTACATTCTCTATATCTGGAACATCTACATCTGCATCAAATGATGATGGAAGATTACAGATATTGAATTTCAGTTGATTCTCCATCAAGTCCAAACAGGAATTGGCCAGGGAAACATGTTGTGCTTGAATGTCACAACCCAACTTTCCTGCTCTTTCTTTTGAGAAAATGTAATCCACAAAGGATGCATGCAGAGCATAGATTACTTGTTTTACATTGTCAATATAAAGAACTGACTGCAATCTCATCATTACTGACTCCACAAGACTTGATTTATGTCTGAGCAATTTTGCAATTATACTACAAGATACTTGAGTTCCAGTGGACAGAGCAGTGTAGATCATCTTGAGAACTTCCTCCCTTTCATCTGACTCATCTTCAGTTATTGCAGCATCCACAATTTCATGATAAAGCCTATTCAAGCCCCCAGTCTGGTCTCCAGGTATGTGGCTAGCTTTCAGTATTTTATCCACCAAATCATCAACGACCCACCTACTTTCATTAGGTCTATGCCATTCGGATTTTTGATATACCTTATCATACTCTTGAATCAAAGCAAAATAAAGGTCATTGCGAGAATATATTCGAAAATGAGATTTCCTAAAGTACATATTTTCCAAGTAAAAGCCAAATCACAATATAAAGGAAACATGGAAAATGAACAGGAATACACAACTACATTCACATGCACTCAATGGCCATCCAAGTGCAAACAGAGGTTCATTCTTCAGAGTAGCATTGAGCCCAGCTTTCTCCATAGACACAATCATTGAGTTCAACTTTGTTGTACCCAGTCTTGTTAATGATAAAATGGGTTTCTTCAGCACAGAAATTTGTTCTGAACTGAGGAGGGATCCAAACAATTCCATGGTCTTCATTTGGAAAATAAACCCATCCATCATCATGTAAAGTCCAATTAGTCCCTGCAAAGTGCAAATTAGAATAATGAAGGAAATAATAGATCTCAAAATCTAAAACTTACCAGAACCAATAGTATTCTGTTGACTACTCAGAACAGTAGCCCCCTGTTTTAAAAATGCATCCACAGGGCTCTGCTGAGCTGGGAGTACAGATTGTTGATTACAAATTGAATGAGATCCAACAGGTGTCTCATTCATAATATTCCAAACTCTTACTGTCCTATCCCTAGAACCAGACACAATTCTCCTTCCATCTGGAGAAAATGCAACTGAATAAACCCAGTTATTATGGCCTTGAAATGGACTGCCAACAGCAGCTCTAGTTTCTGCATCCCAAATTCTCACTGTCTTGTCATCAGAGCTAGACACAATCCAATTTCCATCAGGAGAAAATGCAACAGAATTTACATCACCAGTATGCCCTTTCAGAGGATCATAAATAGCAGTCCCATTCTCTACATCCCAAATTCTTATTGTCCTGTCTTTAGAGCCAGATACAATTCTTTTTCCATCTGGAGAAAATGCCACACAATACACTACACCCTCATGACCAGAGATAGGGTCTCCAATAGAATCCCCAGAATTTGCATCCCAGAGCCTCACTGTATTGTCTGAAGAGCCAGATACAATTTTATTTCCATCTGGTGAAAATGCCACAGACCAAACTCTGGCATCATGACCAGAAAGAGTTTTCTGCAGTGCTCCTGTATCTGTCTCCCATATTCTTACTGCTTCATCATCTGATCCTGATGCAATATATTTTCCATCTGGAGAAAAGGATACTGAATTCACCTCATCTGGGTGTTGAAGGGGATCCCCAATCTGTGATCCAGTCCTTGAATCCCATATTCTCACTGTTCTATCCCATGACCCCGATGCAATCTTTTCTCCATCATAAGAAATTGCTACAGATCTAACTCTGCTCCTATGCCCTTGAAATGGATCCCCAATTGCAGCCCCTGTATTAGCATCCCATACCCTAACTGTATTATCATAAGAGCCAGACACAATATAAGATCCATCTGGAGAAAATGCCACAGAATAAACTCCACCATCATGACCAGGAAATGAACTTGCAACCGCAGCTCCTGTCTTTGGATTCCAGATCCTCACAGTCTTGTCATTAGAGCCCGAAAAAATTAGATTTCCATCTGGTGAAAAGGCTACAGAGTTGACATAATGATTGTGACCTTGAAGTGGATTGCCAATCTGAGCTCCAGTTTTGGCATCCCAGATCCTTACTGTTTTATCATCAGAGCCTGATATGATTTTTTCACCATCTGGAGAGAATGCTACTGATCTGACCCAGTCTGAGTGACCTTGCAATTTTCTGATTTGTGTCCAATTTCGAGTGTCCCAAATTATTACAGTTGCATCTGCAGAACCAGAGGCAATTTGTTGTCCATCTGGTGAAAATACAACAGAAAAAATCAGACCAGTATGACCTTGCAGAGGGTTACAAAGTGGTTCTCCAGTAGTTGCATCCCAAACTCTGATGGTTTCATCATCAGAGCCAGAAACAACCTGTTTTCCATTGGGAGAAAATGCTACAGATCTGACCTGATCTGTATGCCCTTTGAAAGGCTCACCAATTGCAATCCCAGTATCTGCATCCCAAATCCTAACTGTGTTGTCCCTGGGACCTGAAGCAATTTGTGACCCATTTTTAGAAATAGCCACACATAATACACCATTATCATGTCCTGTTAAGGTTAAGATTGAAGCACCAGTTTTTGAGTCCCAGATTCTAATAGTCTTGTCATCTGAACCAGACACAACTCTTTTCCCATCAGGTGAGAATACCAAAGAATTGACTGTATCATCATGTCCTTCAAGGATATTTCCAATTTGCTTGCCCAAAATTGCATCCCAAATTACACAGGTAGAATTGTAGAGTGCAGTAGCAAGCTTCTTGCCATCTGATGAAATACTAATGCAACTGACCTCAGCAGGTGTTTCCCAGAAACCAACTATTCCATGCCCAGTCTTTTTCACAACTTTGACAACATTTTTTGACTTTTTTGTTGCAGAAATATCAACTGGCCACCATGGAATAATACTCATATAGAGATGGGGTGTCATGTTATTTACTGTACTAAGACTGAAGGCATTCATCATATTCCTTAATTGGGAAATATGCTCCTCCAGGTGCATGAAGCCCTGAACCTGATTAAATTTAAGAAAGATCACTATTTTTATTTATAAAGAATCCTACCTTTAAAATATTATTCAAGATTCCAACACAAGCTGATGTGCCAAACTCTACATTCATTATCCCAATCCAAGGTAATCTACTGAGCAGAACCATTGCTTCGATCCAGAATAGACTTTTTTCATCAATGAATTTATTTACTCTGGCAAGAATTTCCTTGTTCACTTCCCTGTCCTTATTTGCATGGCCCAAATGATAATCCCAAGAGTTGCAAGAGTACCATAATCCTTCATCAAATTTTTCTTCTATTAATTTCTCTATATTTGGGACATCTACATCTGCAACAAATGATGATGGAAGGTTACAGAAGTTGAATTCCAGTTGATTCTCCATCAATTCCAGACAGGAATTGGCCAGGAAAAGATGCTGTGTTTGAATATTACAACCAAAATCTCCTGCCCTTTTCTTTGAGAAAATGTAATCCACAAAGGATGCATGCAAAGCATAGATTACTTGGGTCCTATTGTCAATAAAGAGAACCGACTGTAATCTCATCATTACTGGCTCCACAAGATCTAATGGGTATCTGAGCAATTTTGCAATTACCTTACAAGATACTTGGATTCTAGTGGACAAAGCAGTGTAAATCATCTTCAGAACTTGCTCCCTTTCATCTGACTCATCTTCAATAATTGCAGCAACAACAATTTCATGATAAAGCCTATTCAAACTCCCAGTCTGGTCTCCAGGTATGTGACTAGCTTTCAAAATGTTATCCAACCTTGGTTTTTCTCTTCCCTTGATTTGGCTTATATATTTAAGTGCTGTAGCTGCATAAATGAACAGTTTTCCAGACTTCTCAGCCAAGCTTTTGACATCATTTTCAGTAATGGGGATATTCTGTCTCCCAACTTGATCATTGAGATATACCAAAATGTCACTCTGGACCAAGGTTTCCTCAACATTATGGAGATAAAACTTCTCAATAGGTGCTTTGATATGTTGATTAACATGCAGCTCTGGACGGCTTGTCATAAAAAATCTTAAACCTCGCATGTTTCCATTCTGGACAGCTGGAATCAAAACTTCAAGTACAGATTCAATATTTTCACATTCATCCAATGCATCAATAATGACCACTGGAGTTATAGGCTTGAATCTTTGTGAAGTTAGCACAGCATTCCATGGACTACTTAAAAGTTTCTCCAACTGCTTGGCAGGTCCTTTGGTGGCAAGATCTTCATCAGCTTTCAGTTCTTCCAAAAGTTTCTCAGCAAATGTATGAGAATATCTGGCAAGCTGATATGAAATGGTAGGAATAATTCTGGTATGATCCCTGCACTCAAGAATCTGCCGAGAGCAAAAGAATGAAGCTCCAAGTACACTTTTTTCCAGCATCAGACAAACTGATTTTGCAATGGTACTTTTTCCTGTCCCTGCCATGCCACACATCCAGTATCCTTGGGAAGCTGATGGATCCTTTGTCCAACTCTCAATTTTCTCAAGAATTTCAACTCGTGTTCCTTCAGTGCAGTTTGAAAGCACACGAGTTCTGGTGTTATCAGCATCATGAAATGCCTGAGGACAGTGATTGAGCTTGCTAAACAGCATGTTCTGATTAATTGGTATATTTCAGTATTATTCAAATTGAACATTTTGAAACATAACTACCTGCAATATTGCACTAGTATTCCTCTCAATGGAAAACAGCAGTTCTGTCTATACAAAGCTATTAGATTGTGACTTGATCTCCCACTGTATAAATTACCTTGCATTCATTGTAAGCATCTTCCACCTTTTTGCAGTAACCATCAATTTCAGCAGTAACTGTATCTGGATCAATGATTCTCTGCAGCCTTGTGAGCATTGATTTATCATCTTTCTGATTATTGACATGTTGACAAATGAAAGACAATTTTCTGAAAGATATAAGATAATTATAATCAGCTAAATTTAAACATTGTTTGAAATGCTTACCCTGCCAATACCTCAAAATGGTTGTTCAGCTGGGAAGAATTGACCTTTTTCATTTCTTCTTCGAGGGATAAGGATCTCAGTGCCAAATGATTCACAAATTCTTCCAGTTTTCGCTTGTTATTGGAGACTTTCTGTTGAAAAACATTAACAATAACAATGAAAACTGTATGAGTATATACTACTTACATGATACTGTTCAATACATGCACAAAATGCATCCATTGCTGGCTCCAGTGCTGGTACTGGAACCAATTTGGAGAATTTCTTGAGAGCATAAACACTATTTTCCAATACTGCTCCAGCTAGTTTGAAGTAGTTATAATCAGGCTGATGATTCTCCATAGCAGGAGCCTGAACACTTGTAGTTTGCTCCAAAAGTTGACCAGTGGTTTGGACCTGAGTAGAAGGCCCAATGACTGTCATAGGTCCCAATGCAGAAACTTCTGCTGCTGTGACATCTAGACCAACAGAATGCTGGGCACTTTGGCCTTGAGTTGGTACCTGACCAGTCATTTGACCTTGAAGAACCTGAGTTGGCTCTGAAGTAGTTGAAACGCCGGAGGATGAAGCCCTAGACTCTCCCAGCAACCCGGCATCTCCTCCTATCATTAAATTTGGCTGTGAAGCACCTGCAGCTATATTGGCTGAATTCTTCTTATGCTTTCTCCCAGAGAATGGTGCTATCAACTTCTTGACCCAATTCTTTTTGGGTTTATTAGTTGGTGGAGTGTTGGCAGACATTGCTATAAGTGTTGACGAGTTCGAAGTTTGGAATCGTGTGCTTTCAGTGATCGGATGTGAACAGTGACAGCGTGTAGGAACTTGTACAGGTGCACGTGAAGTCCACTCGTCAGCTCACGGTTTTAAGGTTCAAAAGACGGTCTTAAAGTTCGGAATGAATGGATTTTAAGTTCAAGCCCTTTGATGCAAATGCTGGCGTGATTGACATGCGGTATGCCATGAGGCTCCACAGCGATACATCTGTCGGTATGAGTTTCAATGAACTATAGAGCAATTTTTTGTTTATTTGCATCATGGTATCAGATTGTCTCTCGATTAGGGTATGTATCAAAGGCAGTTCTACGCTTTGCAAAAGATGATTCAATTATCCCACAATGCATTGAAATTTATCTTTAACATGTTATAGGTGCGACCTATAACAGGATACTCGGTGGTTCCGTTATCATAAATTGATAGCTTCCAGAAAATAAAGAGTAACTTTTGTCCAAAATTCTAAAAGCAAACCCTCTGTAGCAATGGTTAATTCAATGCTCCTTTCGCAGGTATGAGATTTAGACATCAGTACATGGCGCCACTGGACAAGATCGATATTTTATTCACAGAGAGTGGTAAAACATAGAAAACATACTATACTTTTCACTTCTGTTCAATTGGGGTCTTCAGCGAACTATTATTATTCCCCGTGGTATGGGGGAGAAGTCACTGAAAATTCTATCATTTATTAAGACATCTGTACAGTACGTGAACCTGGCTGATATTCTATGTATTCTAAAGCAGAGATAGATCGTCAAATTAAGGATAAGGGTTTAGGAGTAAATACCGAGGCTGAAAGCAAGATTTATCTAGACAAATCCCATAATTAGATTCCTTTGTTCCGATAAAAATTCCAAATCAAAGCTGGCTAGGAGATGGACATCTTGTATGAGATTCAACGTTCTTGCTTTACAATATCCTTCAGTGGTTGTAGGCGGGATCCGGGAGGCATCAGAGTCGACATTCAATCCTACTTCTATACTAAGAAACGCGCAGAATTGTAGTCTATTTTCCGATAAAATACGACATAGCTGAAACAAGGCGAGTAGTATGTTTGACATTTCTAGTATAATTGAAGAAACAGTTATAACTGCGAAAATTGCAAGTACGCATAACGAGTGATCCGGGCAGGGTTTACAGTGTGTAGACGGAAATAGAAGAAAACAGTGGATCGAGCACTGGCAAGCAAGAACTCAATGCAATAATGGGTTAAGTCACACTTACATGCAATACCAATGCGAATAATCGACGGCAACAGCAAGATGAACCAAGGCAGAAGTACAACGAAAGTCTGAATTAAAGTTCATCATAGAACTAGCAAGTATGCGTGTGCAGGGATCGACGCATTGGTAGTATGGTGCAATACCATTTGCTATCACAATCAATAGAAATGAACAAAAACAGATGTATAAGGATAAGATGTCATATAGGGCACAGTTTGACACAGTTTTGACGAATATAGGAAACGCCATTCCAAATTCCAAGGAACATATCGAATAGGAACTACATTGCATTTCCATGCTAGCACCACCTATACATTCTCAATCAAATCAATGCGACCCCTTCGAATCTACCTCTCTACAACCCATTCTACCCTCCTGAGCGGTATCCATTCCTCCACCGACAAACTCATTTGCAGATACAGATACAACAAACACGGTATCAACGCCCCAACACCATGCAATGACAACGCGAGGGCACAAGAAATCCATCGGGGAATGATGTCGATGCAGCAGGGGGAGGTAGCGTTAGCCAAAGATACGCCTTTCGCAATTCCCTGCTCGTGACCTAGACAATCCCCATGCAGGATGTATATATATGCATTGGAGAATCTTGGTCCCCACTTGCGACACTCGTCTCGTTAAAGTGAGTAGGAAAGAAGAGAGGATTAAAGGAGAACCCTTCGGTGATGTGCTCTCAATGCCTGTATTCAAAAGCACATAGATGACATGTTGACAAACGAGCCTAGCCGGCACCTGTAATGAGCTATGAGAGACGGCAGAGGAGACATATATTGCTGGACACAACAAAAGTATGGATTCGTACTCGACACCATGTCGTGGAATGAAAAAACTGAACTCGAAGGAGAGGGATCTTGATGACGACAAGCCAAGGATGGTGGTAGAGGGCACGAAGCAGGGGAGGCCAAGAGGATGTTGGTTGTTGGGGAATGAGGTGGAAACAAATTTGAAGCCGGATGATTATGCTTGAGCTAAGAACGAATAGGCTGGTGGAGGAATCGATGAAGCTTCTCAAGGAGGAGATGCTGAGGTTGGTGGGAGCATAGCAGGCGCACTTTTTATAAATTGAACAACTTGAGGATTCGGGGAATTGGGTAACGAATTTCCTAAACCACAGCTATTGCAAGTTAGATGTGTGGTCATTTCAAAGGGAGGGAAACACACGCAATGTAGACATGACATGTCCTCATCCAAGAGTGTTGTTGCTGTCAACCCCAACCTTTCCTTGGAACCAAAGCAAGCCCTTCATGTATACACTCTTTGCTGGTACGAGTGCAGAATGTGTGAGCTATAGACCGGTCAGAGACAAGGAAAGCAATTAGAGTGGAGAGAATATGCACTAAGCCTGAGATCTACCTCCCCAATAGAAGCACATCCTCCTTGAAGCACCAGTCCCCATCATTCCCATCACTGCCAGGAACCCTCCGAAATCATGGTAGACAAGCAACTGTTTGTCAACACATCTGCAATACGCTTTGGGGTCGGTTGGAATAGCAGTTTGTGAAGGTCGTGTAGCATATGGGGCTGCCTGGAATGTGCGGAGCATATACAGGTGAACAGCGAGGAGAGGACATGCATTCCATGCAAAAGGGATAGAGATGTTGTCTACCAGTAGCTGTCGAGTGAGAGTCGTAAAGGATTCAGTAGGAAACTGATTATGGATAGCAGAGTGCACCAATGTCCAGGTTTGTCTTGTCGTCATCTGAGACAAAGAGAGGTGCCTGTACGATGTTAGTGGAGGAGACAAAAAAAGCGTAGACTGGGTACACACCTTTGACCTTCCCTAAGCTTGCATCATATTGTGTCGCTAGCTCGAAGCCTTGTATTGATGTTGCACATGTATTTAGGTATCAGATACAGGAAGCCAAGAGTAGTCATGAAGGAAGGGATGCAAAGTGAACGATGCAAAGACAGTAGCATTGTCTGTCAGTACTTCAGTACTGGACATGACACCCAGTGAAAATCGACAATGAGCGATTCTGAGCTGAGCTGAGCTGGTGTGTGAGTTCAGAGATGATCAGAGCTGAGCTGAGCAAACAATGACGTTGTTTGTATAAACTGCTTAGTCGCTTCCATCAATGACTCTCTTCATTGATCCAACGACCTAGTCATACCGCGCTCTTGTAGATTTATACTCAATATTATTCTAACATGCACGGCCTTGGGAGATGCCACCAAGAACGCCACTCCCGCAGTTCTTGGATTCACTATATGAAGATGAAGAAAGGATGTACGCAGGAGACAATGACCTATATGAACAGGAAGACATGTATGCAGATGACAATGATGATTATAAAGAGCAGGAACAAGCCGGAGTAGACCAACGGGCAGGGAGTGAGCTTGCTGGTGCAAGTACAGATCAAGTGCACGGCAGAGGTAGTCAGACTGGTAGTTGGAGTGGAGAACACGATATTGAAGAAGAGAGGGACGAGGAGGAGGAGAGGCGGCCTTGCAAAAGGCACACTTTAGAGTCACAAAGTTCAACAGTAAATACTTTCTAGTCAGTTACTAATGTAGACTTACACCCTAATATACAGGCATTGTCCGATGATGAGGAAATGCTGGACCCGGGTACTCAGGATGACCAAATGGATATTTATGACAGTGACTTGAGCGAGTGCAGAAATAGTTACAATACAGATTCATCAAGTCCTGGTGACGACAGTGAGAAAGAGTCTACCGCTGGCAGCGAGGACGAAGACAAGGATGAATACGAGAGTGATGGAGATGATGACTTTGATCCAGGAAGTATTGCTGCTCTCCAAATCCAGGATCGTTTGGAACAAGAAGACGAGATCCCCCTTGAGCCAGCAGTAGACCCTGCAGTGGTTGATGCTCTTGACCAACCTCTGTCCATTGAAGAGCTTGAAAACTCAAGAAAGCTTATTGCAGAGATTCAAGCTGCTACGCTCGAAGGGGGAAAGCTCAAGGAGGATATGCTCTACCAGCTTTGAAACTCACCTACAGAGTTGGTCAATATATCCGATCCTGATCTTTGCCTCTCTTGACATCTTCCTAGCAGTCACAAATGCTTCTGAACAGACATATGAATCTGTTTGTGCCTCTGTAAAACGATGGTACCCAGATTCTAATATCTCTTCATATTACAAAATTGAAAAGGAGGTTCAAAGGCTCACTGGCATTATCCCTATTGTGGATCACATGTGTGTCAACTCATGTGTTGTGTGTTTGTTGGCCCATTCTCAGATGATGACCGCTGTTATGTATGTGAAGAGCATTGTTATGACCAGGCCAGCTACACCCTTAAACGCTGCAGTTTTATAAAGAATGTGGTTACAACCAAATACAAGCTTTTGTAAAAATGATGGATACAACAATGCAGAATTTTTATAAAAATGCTACTACACATCCATAAAACCATATGGGTATCCATAACAGGTCATAGCGTTAGCTCTTCATCATGGACCAACGACCCGTTGGTGATTAGATCAGATTAGATCACGTCAATTAGATCATTGACTCTGTTGGATTAGATAGAATCAACACAGATTAGATGGTCATGGACACAGATTAGATAGACACAGATTATAGACATGGATTAGATAAGAACCAGAGTCATAGATTAGATTACCTAGCTATCTTAAACAAAATTATACACTTTGTCGTCCAAATGAATGGCCCCAACACCGTCTAGAAAGCATACTGGAATCTCTTTCCAACATGCTTTACACTCTTCCTCCATCTGCTTTCTTACATAGACCTGGTATGCGGCATATGCCTTTCTTCCCTCGAGAGCTTCTGGTTCTAATGCGTGAATAGGAAACTGTTTGGAAGTCAACACAGCCGACTCTGAGTCGGCTTTGCTTTGTTCGTCCCATTCCCTTTGCTCGAACCGGTAGGTTTCCAGAATCCTATGCATTTCCTCCTGAAGAAGTAAACATTCCTCTTGGTAACAGTGTGCTCGGGCTCGGGCTTTAAGCCATGCAATTTGTAGAGCTAAAAGATGAGCTATAGATAGCGGGAAGGAAATTGCCACGGACCATCAGCCATTTGTTTTTCACCATCTTTATTCACGCCATCGGTACACCCTATCCAAGACATCCGGGCTTCCTTCTCTTTTTCAGCATCAAAATTGTCCTGCATCAGCACTCTCAGATCCTCGTCTTTGAGTTCCTTCAGATGACGTTGCCAGTCAGATGACTTTTTGAGAGCTTTCCCTAATGTAAGAAGAGCGACACGGGAGACTCGGTAATGAACAGCACAGGCATTGACCTTGTTTTGGACCTTCTCTATAGTGCCAGAGGAATGGGTGCTGTCCTGCTGGCCATGTGAATACTTGTCCTTCCAAGCATAAAGGTAGGTCCTCTGGAGTAGCGCCTGTCAAATCTGCTCCAGCATATCCTCAGCTTGAGCATACTCGAGCTGCCACTGGATGTCCAAAGCCTCGAAACTACAAGTGCAGTCATGGAAGATATTGGATGGTAGAAGTAGGGGAATGTCAGAAGCAGTGTTACTGTCAATTTTCTTGACGTGAGAAGCATGGATAGAGGGCACTTTGGGAAAAAGGGTGGCCTGAGCTACACACCAAGCATTGATGTGGCGACGGAGCGAATTAGCACATTCAATGATCTTGTACTTGGCATGGTCAGTGGAATGAGGACTGAGTTGTTTTGTATCATAGCATAGCCGTCTTCTTTTTGGGTAAGAATGATTAGCTTAAGTTGTATGCAAGAGAAAACCACTTACTGTTGTTCTCGCAGCTCTAGACCTTCACCAATCAAAGAAGCTAATGACATCTCTGGATCCTCATCTGGTTTCCTCTTCTCCTTCTCCAGCGCCTTTGCTTCAGCCTGTGCCAATTGAAGACAAACTTTTTGAAAGGTGATGGCTAAAAACAGCAATTAGAAGTCAAAAGACTGTTAAAACAAGATCTTACATTTGACAGTGGATGCATATGGATTGGGGTTATCTACGTCCTTCTCCCATGCCTCAACAGCAGCCTTCCACAGCTTGCGTTGTTCTTCAGTTACTCCCTGATCGAATTCCCAAAAGGCCTGAACAGCACGCTCACATTTCCTAGTAGCTTTTTTGGCCCATTGTAAGAATTGAACAGCTACAGTAACAGTGAAGTTAGCGACACGGTAGCAATCAGAAATACAAATCAACCTACAGTACAACGTCTGCTTTTGCCAATTACTAAACCCAAAATGGTCATCCAATGTGTCACGGCATGACCCAGGTCCCATAACTTTGGTGCTAGCTGCAAGACCGTTGGAAATGGACCAGTTTTGCTCTGGACCTTCCCCGTTAGTACGACCGGCACTCAGGGTGTAGTTTAGGTTGAATTCGATACCACATGTATCGATGTGAGCAGGAAGATGGAATTTAGGAATAGCGCCTTCAAAGTTTTCAGGAGGAAGATCTGGGCACCACTCAAGAGCCATAGACAGACTCGAACCGCCAATACAGGTTCTTGATGTACTGGCACATCACGTCATAGGACACGAGTGCAGAATCAGGTAGCATCTTAAGACAGATATGATGGTGAAATCCATATTAATATATCTAGAACAGGAAACAATCAGATGGATAAGAACCTAGAAGAAAAGCTTACTGTTCACCGAGTTGAAGATCCACAATAGAATTGGGAAGCTTGCACTCATGCCTCGAACATTTGGTTACTGCTACTCCTGTAGCTGCAAGCCCTGGATCCCTGCGCATGCTTGCCAAACAAAGAGCATTATGATTGTGACATGTATTGATATTTTGATGTACATCCTTCCTGAACTCAAGGAGGAAGTCGTTGAAAACCTTCACAGGCGCAAAATATTGGAAGCCTTGAATAAGACTGGGGTCTGCTTGTTCTGATGATACTCAGAGCTGACAGCATCAGAAATTCGCGTCCATGGCCAGAAAGAGTCGGTAAATCCAGCTAGTAGACATGGGTTAACAAAACCAAAAAGAATACATACAAACGACAGCATACTGTTTATGCAGAGGCACATCTTGCCAGTTTAAGAGTAGGTTGACTCCAGGTAGAGGACAGGCAGCGCAGAGGACGATGCACTTGCCATGTCAAGTACCTTTGTAACCAGTGGGATCATGTCCCTGCCCATGCCTTTTGAGTGTCTTCAGCAACCTCCACTCTCATACCATTCTCAAGAGTTCTCGATAGCAGTTTTCAACTTCAACGCAAGTGATATTGTTGGACGAACGCTCAAGTGCTGTACAGTACTCCTGGACAGACACTTTGGAGACAAAGCTTAACAGCTGGAAATGTTCTAAAAGATGAAAGGTTGCGACAGTGCGAGGAGTTTTATGAGTTGCAGGATACAATCTTGCCCGAAGAAGTTGACGATATTCGCCCTCAACCTGGCCACACCCACAATATTTGACATTGAGAGTATGCAGACCAGACATGTCCAGCACCGTCAAAGTCTTCATGGGCGCTAACTCAATACAAGGGCAATGCTGACCAGTAAGATGGCCTAGTGGAAGGAAATGACTGAGCTCATAGAGTGATGTTGGCTGGAAATGGACACCATTCCATTACTAATCCAGTGCAGGTGTGTCAGGGACCACAGAAAGACTGTGAATGTATCGGTACGAACCTTGATCTTGTGGAATGGGAGATACGCATGCATTTCGACTATGCATCCTTTACACCACAGGCGAGAATCCTGACAGTCATTGCAATGATAGCAGACGGTAGTGAGAGCAGTGTTACATCCTGAACAGTTCTCTTGATTGAACGCATAGTTGCAACCATCTAACCACAGAAGTTCCGATGCGTAGATATCAACATAATCTAACCAGTGCATCAAGGCTGCGTCCTGGTAAAATTAATGTCAATATTGCCGAACAATAAAGAATTGGTTCAACTACTTGCCCCTCGTGCGTTCCGTTTCCTCTTCTCCTTCTCTATGTCTGGTTCCTCCCCATCTGATCTGTCCGAGTCGTCCGAGTCTGAGTCATCCATGTGTCCTCATACTGTGTCTCCGTCTGTGTCATCCGTACCCAGTGGTGTTTCACTGTCAAGAGCATCCGAGAGCGATAAAAAACGGTCCAAGGCAGGAAGATTATTTGACTTGGGGATTTTGGGTTGGCTTGTGACGGATGAAAATAAAGCAGAAGTCTCGTCGCTCTGGAGTGAATGGTGGATGAGTTGACATTTTGGATCCTTCCTCGAAGTGGAATAGTCGGAGTGAGGGATAATGAGTTGGACGGGAGCAGGTTGATCGACGTCTTCAGTGTCAGATAGGTCAACGACAGTGTGTATGAAACCACGTTTCCGTTTTTTCAACGAAGTCATTTCATATGAGTACTACAGGTCCGAGTCCTTTGCGTGATCACATGATGATATCCAGCGTGTTGAAGTAAAATTCACTACATGTTCTGCAATAGTACAAATTCTGTCTACACCTCTACCCATTCATCAGAGTGTTTCATGATCCAACAATCACAAAACAAGGTAAGAACAAGCCGACGACCACCTGAGGAAGGTGCAGCACAGTGAATAAGACAACGAGTCAGGGCACCCAGAATCTGGCCTGGGAGGATCGGGACTTTGATGCCAAGCTGAGGCACACAGAATTCCGCACCTTCCCAGCCCTGACCGACAGGGATGACCCAAGTCAGTATGTTAGGGTCATTGTTCCAATCAACGTGCCATAGCTCACTCGACCCTTCTTTGATGGCTGCACAAAAGAAGGAACCTTCAAAGTCCAAGGCAACACAAGCTTCAAACTCTTCACGATGCCCTGGGCGGAAATGGGTACAGACAAAATGTTGTGCTCTATAGTTTAAGAGTGAGGAAGTCGGTCAAAAGAAGTGATCCAATAACTCACTTGACTTGGCGGTCCCAAAGATGGGGGAAGTAAATCTTATAGATAGAGTGTATCAGAGGGACAAGGATGTCTTTCAGAACTTGAAGAAATCAATCCATAGCATCGACGATGTGCTGGGAACGTTGAGTATGTATTCTCCAGTGATCATGGGAGTTAGAGAATAGTGCATCCAAACACCAAGGTGGGCCCCAGACTCAGCTGAGCGGTTCCGGTCAATTTTGTCTGGAGGGAAACGGAAGCCACTGGCGATGAGAGCATCGTAAAAATCACATATGACATTGATAGAGTCTGTGTTGAGTATTTTGTGTAAATGAAGTAAACTGATCGGAGGTAAACCAGGATAACGCTGTAGGGTGACTTCATGAGTCCTCCAAGCCAAAACGCCCATGGAAGGAGCTGAAGGAAGAGAGCAGGGATCTAAACCGGGATAAAGTTGGTTGATGCGTTCCAAAAGTCTTTCACTGGAGTTATGGACTCCAGCAAGATCATCTCCATAGTCACAACCATTGTAGTATTCTGGACATAAGGAATGAGTACAAATAACAACCAAAAGAGAAATGTCACGCACGGCAGATACTGTCAAACAACTTGCGCAACTCCACATTGCAGATTTCCCGACGTCGTTGGATAGTGGAGATAGGGCGACAACCCCTACCCATGAAAAGATGCAGCTAGAACGAAAAGTTACGGGAAAGAAATGCAAATAGAAGCAATAAAACCAGGGAAGGAAGGGAAAGGGCCGTATACCAGACTCACATGCTCCGGCCCATCCCTCTGCCTATCTCTCATGGCAAGCCAATTTCAAGGCCCATCCCTCTGCCTATCTTTCCACTTCCATACAACTGTCCATGTGATAAGAAAACCATATGGTATCAGTAAGACCATAAGTACCAACCCGAAAATGAGGCCTCCAATGCCTTCCTTCCACACCTACATCGTACGTGGTCCAGGGACAAGCTCGATGGAAAATTGGTGTGGAAAAGTCGAGAGAAATGCAGCAGAGCATTGAGAAAGGGGCTACCAGTGAAAGGATAGTAGTAGATGGAGCTGAGGATCACGCATTGGAGGTTGTATTACTGTGACACATGTGACAAGTCTGCCTCGGTCCACTGGATTGAGGCTGTGCAGGAAGTCTAGTAGACTCGACATACTACAGATACCATTGCTACTACAGTATACTTTTTATGAGCCAATAAGGACTACATTAATCAGAGTCGGAATCCTCATGATACCAGGACCAGAGTAACACGCCTCCATCAATCTGCTCCTTGGTGCGATGAGAAAAACATCTATAACAAGGTTCAGAATGGATATAGTGATATAAAGCATAATGGCGACTATAGGTAGGTGTGAACTCGGGATAGGAAAGATCAATAACGGGATACTTCTCATCAAACTGGGCCAGAACATAACACAGCTTTTCATGCCAGTCTCGCTCTATCTGCTTAACTGTTCCATACAGAGTGTTGACTTCAAACATATCAAGTAGGCGCTATGATGGAATTAAGAACGATAATTAAGGGAAATGCAGATGTGAACGCACTCTGGATTGTCGTTTCAATGCCCGTTCATTGGAACATTGGAACTCCTTTTCTATTGACTTTTCCACGGCCTCCAGATCTCCAGCATGGTTGAAAATAATGTAAGAGGGTGTTCCAGTGAGAGCATCAGTAGGAAAACAAGTAAGCCATTCGGATGTTGCCGTTAGGAGAAAAATATTGCCATCCTGCCGATTTGTAGCAGCCAGCCAACATGGTGTCAGGTAGTTGATCAACTTGCTTTGAAGCCAAACGGCACCTGGGCCATCGATAGGAGTAGCATGCTGGGAAAGAGGGGGATTGCTCCAGGTCAACTGATTGATGTCGGTTAGTTAAAATTAGGATTGGTTAGTAAAGATCTACCGGTATAGTGCGAACCTATAGGCTGGTCATCAAAAAGAGCCTCTGCAAGACAAAGATATACATACCATATGTTAAGTATGTGAGCAGGGCAAGGAGATGATAACAGGTAGCTTTGGTTGGTTTAGGTGGCATTGGTGTGGCTTAGGGTGGCTTGAACCTTAATTGACGGCGTTCAACGGCTACCTTAGAATTTTGAGATGGAATTTTAATGTCACCTCGGCTGATCAGCCACTCAAACCTTAATCTCGAATCCACAGATTGAAGGTGGCGAGGGATTGACACGAGAAAATAAAGACAAGAGATAGAATATATTCTTTGGGTCAGATAGATTCATAACGACATCCCAAATGTTTTCTGCAACCATGTACCATCTACTGACCCATCACTATCCAACTCGTCATAAGGGTGGCTTTCACATTCTGAAAGTCTATACTCTGAAAGCATATCATCATCAGAGATGATCTCGTGAAAGGTTGTCCATTCTGGATTAGGGTCATTCTTCCAGGATAGTCTATCCATATAGTTCTTGATGGCCTTTAAAGCTGGGTCAGATCTAGAGATGAGCTGAATTGTATATGCACACACGCAAATCATTCTAAGTTTGGTTGCTGGTGTCCTCCTGGCAATGTTGAGGTATACGATGGTTTGTGCATGGGTAGCATGAAATGCCTTTTGAAGCTTACCATCGAACCTTTGTTCCAGTACCTTCAGGAGATTCAATGACTGTTCAAATAATCTCAAGAGACCAAAATCTTGGTTTTCGATCCAAGTGAAGCGATGATTTTGGAGAAGACGTTGAGCGGTTGGGCTCAAACAGAGAATGGGTGTAGCGCAGATCGTGCGTCGTTTTGTAGGGGAGAAATTGGGAGGAAGCTTGGACAGTATTCGAAAAATGGACAAATGAAGAGGAATGAGAACTGTCAGAAGACTCATATCTGGCATCCAAATCATCGACATCTGCATCGTATACAGAAGAACAGTCTTGTAGCATTGAAGCAAACCTAAAAGCTATCAGGAGATTAGCCCCAAATGATAATATATTTGAAATTTACCTCAGAGCCAGTAGACAAGTGTCGAGTTGAAGTGAAAGCAAAATGACACCACATGGCATTAAATGTCTGGGACATCCGATTCCTATTTTTGATCTTGGACACTAGCCTGTACACTAGTATTACAATGCTGTTATTCGTTTACTTTGGTAGGAATGGATTTACTCTTTCAATAACAATTAGTGATTGCCTATCTATCTAAACGTCAGAAAGATAAATCTCTATGCTTGTACATATGAACCCAATACTAGCAAATCATGATTTAGTACTTGGACACTAGGTCGACAATGTTGTTATTCGTACTTCTGCAGGAGTAAACTTGACTTTTCAATTACAATCAGTGATTTTCTGTCTATCTGAACAACAGAAGGATAAATTTCTAACCTTATACCTATGAACCCAATTGTACTAGCAAATCACGATTTAGTGTACTTTCGAATGTTGATAGCCCGATACTCAATATCTATCTCTGTTAATAGTTGTGTAAATAAGTATATGGGCTATTATATTGTAGATAATGTAGCCTGAGAGATTCCTTGATTTGCCCAATGACCCCAGATATCAGGTGGTACCCCAGTCAAAGATAGCCAAGTATATGAATTGCAAGATCAATTCTTATATTGCAAGGATAAGAGAGACATGTACAATCAGGTACAATCTTGGATTTACCCTGCTTTCATTCAGTGATGGTGTACAATAGGCTTTATTATAACATTGAATCACTATCGAGTCAAATCTCAGTAGTTGCAGCCCCTATTGATTAAATGACTGGGACATGATGGCGAAGTGGTCAGCCTTTCGTTGCTTTATGTATTTTTTCTTCCTTCATCCATCGCACTCTCCAATGGGTCAACAAGGCAGACCGCGTAAACATCATTCACTAGAAGACAAGAAAGCCGCCAAAAAAGTCTCAAATCAAAAGTACCAGAGCAAGTAAGTCGGTTATGTTGTCCATGTCGGTTCAAGGTTTGATGTGTCAGGAACAAATCTATACTCTCTGCAAAAAAAAAGGAGCAGCATCAAGCCAAAAAACAATCACAAGAGCAAAAAAGGTATGCAATTCTTTACTTAATCTTAGATTCACCTCTGACTATTACCTTGTTCAGTTCTCTTTCCATTTCGACTCTATTGGGATCCTTGCCACCAGCTTTGCCCTTGCCTCGGTCGTCTCTTCTTCCACTGACATCTCCACTCCCACCATCCTCTCCATTACCACCGTCCTCTCCATTACCACCGTCCTCTCCATTACCACCGTCTTCTCCACCCCCTCTTTGTTGTTCAAATTCAAACAAAAGATTGGCTGTTAAAATACCTCAGTTATGCAAAGGAGTCAAACGGTTCATAAATGTCCCTTCTGACTCTGAGGATCACGTAGCGCCAGTCAAGCAAAACACTACAGTCGGTGTAGAGGTGGGATATGAATCGGATCCAAACAATCTCCCTTATGTATTGTCAGTGGATAGCAGTCCTTCAGATGGGTCATTCCACTTTGAATGGATTCAACGTTGTTTGGAGCGTCGGCAGTAAGACTTAGAATAGCTGTGGACTTAGAATAGCCTTGTACCTGTATCAGGTCACCTATGCTTCGACATCTTTACAAAGCAACAAACTGAACATGACTTTGGTGTATAAGATTACATTACGAGAGACCAACTTTGATTGCCTGAAGAAGGCACAAGGACAACATTATGCATTGCAACAAATATCTATAGTAAGTGTAACGAGCGTGTTTGTAAAGGAGAGGCAGGAAAACTGAGTCCAAGAAGGCACAGACAAACTATATACAAGGGTAATAGATAAATAAAAGAAAAGAAGACATACAAGGAACGATGTATTGAACAGAGACCACCAGAGCCCGTAGTACATTTACAAATGTATCTGGCAAAATGTCCAAACGACATTTGCAATTGTGCGGGTCTGACCGCTTATGAGCTTTTCGGCCACTCCGGCCAGAAACAAAGGCTAGCGGCATTAGCGGCATGAACTTTATAAACTGACATAAGCTCTTGCACTCACGGCAAGTCCGGCACCCCATTTTAAAGGGTCAAAAGCACACATTTACAAATGTTCAAAAGGGCATAAGATAATAATTGATTAGATGGAGATAAGATAAGAGTATTGGGTACTGCCAGGTGCGCATTTTTCGGCTGATCTCAGATCTGCAATCCATTTTTGGACAGCAGCTGTGGCTGAGGAGAAAAATGCAAAAAACTCGCCCGGAGCCGACGATAAAAATCCAGAAAATGGGTGTATAGGGGTAAATTGGGTCTGGGAATCCAAGTATCCAATCGGATTTTGCATATCTGCAATGGTTCTTGAGATATTGTCAAATAATCATTGAAAATTTGCAAAATTTGCTCCTGGGAGTATATCTGTAGCTCTAAAAATGTGGGAAAGAGGTAGAATAGTAAAATTTGATATTTAAAATAGATATCATTTAATTGTTGCACTGGTTACAACATATAAATCAAAGGAATCAAATAATCATCATGTAAAAGCACAGAATATTTCCCTGATATCCTATATATTACTCTTTTGATGCACATGAAGTAAAACTAGGTAGAAGAATGTGATATTTAAAAGAGATATTATTTAATTGTTGCACTGGTTACAACATATAAATCAAAGGAATCAAATAATCATCATGTAAAAGCACAGAATATTTCCCTGATATCCTATATATTACTTTTTTGATGCACATGAAGTAAAACTAGGTAGATTAATTGAATGTGATATTGAAAATAGATATTATTTAATTGTTGCCCTGGTTACAATATATAAGTTAAAAGAATCAAATAATAGTCATGTAAAAACACAGGATATTTCCCTAATATCTTATATATTGATCTTTTGATGCAAATTAAAGTGTACAGGATCATTTAATGGAACATGAATGTGTAATTCAATAGCTGCATAGTCTTAAAAGCTCATGTATTAATGAAAGATACAGATGTACAAGCACAAAATACTAACTCTAAAACACAAAGTGTGAAATGGGGTCATTACACTACACCTGTGCCATTATTAATAGATGTACAATATTCAGTGAGAAGCAAATCTATAATTGCACTCATGCCACAAAAAAAGCACAATTTTCAATGGCTAGGAAGACAAAGGGGTTTTTCTCATCTGTTACAGAAAAATCTTTTATTTTTATTCAGACTAACAGCTTACTATCCAGACATCATGTCTAGCAAAAGAACTTCTCTGTAAACTCCTATTGGGGTTACTGAATTATATTTATCTACCCTAAAATAATGGGTCTGGACTAGTGACCATTCAGCACTTCATAGATGCTGAAACCTTCATTAGACATGACAAGGCAGATGAATGGTTTGTATGACCTTAAGAGGCAATATCTACATTATTACAAGTTTATAAGGGTATAGCATTGATAGGCTTTCCCATATTATATGTCTTTTATGGAGACTTGAAAAACAGATGTATAGGTAGACATATGTTTATGACTCATTGCACTCTCTAGATGTAATGAGTTTAGTGAAAAACCTTATTTATTTCTTTGTTATGAGCTCAAGAAAGTTGCATATACACAAAAGCAACCTGGATCAGTTTTTATATGTTCATTACGAGGCCTATTTTAATAGGCTGAGTTAACTTACAACGACGTTTGAGATTTCCCACGGGCACATTTACCCACGCTGCGGCACTCTACCTTAGCTGCGGCAGTTTGTCAGGCACTATTCAGCCTTTATATATGCTTCGTAACGGTTAACCGGCAATTTAAAAAATAGTGTTCCGTTTGTTCTCGGATCATCTATGGCATGTTCAATCTAGCATGCGGGCCGAAGTGCCACAAGTTGCTCGGCAATTCGGCACAAACTTTCATTTCACTTTTTCTGCTTACTGAAGGATTAATAAGTATGAAAAATCAATTATATGGAGAAACACAGTACTCTTCACCACCAAAACTTCTGATTTAGTTGAAATTTAGCCCTTTCCATCTCAGCCTAAGAAATGAATTGAAACATCACTGTCATTGAAAGGGGGTCAGTGCACATCCTTGAAAATATATATGTGAGGGTGATCAGTATGTCACCAAAAAATCAAAAATAGCTGTTGCCAATTGTCTCTAACTCATTTGGCTAAATGGATTCTCAAGTTGTCAGCCCTGAGCCTGAACACAGATGAAAACTACTTCATCTTGAAATTTGTAGTGTCATCCCTGGATCTAAATTAATGTCAATACTGAAGTGAAGTTTAAGTTAAGGTAGGGGACAGGCAAACCCAACCAACCCCATGTGACTTAGCCAGTCACTCCTTATATGGCAATAATTTGCCGGTTTGACCTTCACCAGGCTCTACAGCAACGATAACTGGGTCTATAGCAACTCCCCGCCATCATGCTTTTCGAAATAGTTTCATGAGCCTTCTGTATTTTTTTCGTGATTTTTTGATTTGATTTGGAAGAGGAGATCGCGAAATACTGGTTTATCTATCTGTAGTGTCTTCTGTACAAGATATAACATACTTTTGCAATCAAGTATCAGTTTTATGTCAATCATACAATATATCAAATCCCTCAGAACTGCCCAAAGATCTCAGAGAGCAAGCTGTACTGTATGAACCCCTATTTAATATGGTACTTGATATCAATAACTCTTATCGTATTCCTAAAATGGTATCCTGTGTTTGGAAAGCAATGTTCAATGCTTAATCAATAGATTGGGGTTAGTCTTCCAAGTTGAAAGTGCATTTACAATAATAAATGTGGTATCTAAATACTAATTGATGATCTTCTCTTCCAAATCAAATCAAAAAATCACGAAAAAAAATACAGAAGGCTCATGAAACTATTTCGAAAAGAATGATGGCGGGGATTTGCTATAGACCCAGTTATCATCGCTGTAGAGTCTGGTGAAGGTCAAACTGGCAAATTATTGCCATATAAGGAGCAACCTGCTAAGCCACATTGGGTTGGTTGGGTTTGCCTGTCCCCTACCTTATTAGTGATTCTCTCCATTCAGGGTATTTTACCATGGCTGATGATTTCTGAATCCTTCATGGTCTGAATAAGTCATTGCGCCTAGAATAGTTTTATGCTGTATTTCTATATAGAGACAAAAC
This sequence comes from Stygiomarasmius scandens, assembly GCA_037954225.1. Lineage (NCBI taxonomy): Eukaryota > Fungi > Basidiomycota > Agaricomycetes > Agaricales > Campanellaceae > Stygiomarasmius > Stygiomarasmius scandens. The sequence goes on from JBANRG010000046.1 coordinate 363,086, forward strand.
ATAAACAAGCTCAATGCCTTCAGAGAGTAGTTATCAAAGTACTGTTGAATGGCACTTCATCACTATCAAGGGACAAAATAATAAGAGATTATAATCTATACTCATATTGTTTATAATGAATCAAATATTTGTAAAAGAAATTGAATTGAAAAATGAGCAAAGCCATTTTGATTCAAGCCTCATTAAAGCTAGAGGAAATTATTTAGACATTACAATAGAGATAAGTATATTTATTCATTGTTTAGTATGTCCACAAGAAGCACAAAGGTTTGCAAAATGGAGATGCTTACTATATATTGATTTTTGTTTACAGAGAATTCTCAGAGACTGTCCGGAAAATTGTCTATGTTGCTTTATTACTTGAGAGTAAGGAGGGACAAGTTGGAAGCAAATCAGAACAAATTTACACCAACAAAAATAAAATGACTATTTAGCTGTCAACATGAGATTTTACCTTAAATGTATTGATAGGAAACTTTGATAGTCCATAGGTGTATTCTGTAACATTATTTAATTTTGGCTGAGAAATTGCTAGAGTCCAAGAAGAATAAGTAGGCCTCGTATCTTGCCGTGCAAAGCAGCGGCACCTTTCCCCAGTATGATACCAGAACCCTAATGTTTAGGTTGAGTGCATCCATTGAGAACTGTAATATCTTTAGTGATTTTTGCTTGATTGCACATACTACACAGGTGTGCTTTGAGTACTTCAAGTCTAACAGGAGCCAGTTGGTTGGAGAATATGCATAAAGTATCCACAAGCTCTCATTGTAATTCAACTACTTTAATGTTAACTGATTCAATTTACAACATTCATAGTGAGATACTATATACTTTGTGTTCTTATATTGACTCTCTTGTTTAATGAAACCTCTAAATGTTAAAGCAGTAATAGTTATAATCATGTCTGGTGTATGGAACTGCTTAGCTGTTATCTCAATATATGATTCTTTTACATTTGGATCTTTTACTGTTACCTGACTTGTGGGACCTATTCAAACCTTGACTCATGTAAATGTTTTATGATCTTATATCCCTATCTCCTACATAATAGCTGTTACAATAACCCAATTGAAACACCAAAAAATCTTTCATTCCTTTTTTCATGGTCTAAAGCTGATTAAATGTTTTATGCTTTTACATCTGTATCTTAGTTGAGTTCTTAAGACTATGCCAGTGCTAATTAGACATTCATGTCCATCCAAAAATTAATAGACAGGATATCAGGGAAAAAAAACCCCTTTGTCTTCCTAGCCATTGAAAATTGTGCTTTTTTTGTGGCATGAGTGCAATTATAGATTTGCTTCTCACTGAATATTGTACATCTATTAATAATGGCACAGGTGTAGTGTAATGACCCCATTTCACACTTTGTGTTTTAGAGTTAGTATTTTGTGCTTGTACATCTGTATCTTTCATTAATACATGAGCTTTTAAGACTATGCAGCTATTGAATTACACATTCATGTTCCATTAAATGATCCTGTACACTTTAATTTGCATCAAAAGATCAATATATAAGATATTAGGGAAATATCCTGTGTTTTTACATGACTATTATTTGATTCTTTTAACTTATATATTGTAACCAGGGCAACAATTAAATAATATCTATTTTCAATATCACATTCAATTAATCTACCTAGTTTTACTTCATGTGCATCAAAAAAGTAATATATAGGATATCAGGGAAATATTCTGTGCTTTTACATGATGATTATTTGATTCCTTTGATTTATATGTTGTAACCAGTGCAACAATTAAATAATATCTCTTTTAAATATCACATTCTTCTACCTAGTTTTACTTCATGTGCATCAAAAGAGTAATATATAGGATATCAGGGAAATATTCTGTGCTTTTACATGATGATTATTTGATTCCTTTGATTTATATGTTGTAACCAGTGCAACAATTAAATGATATCTATTTTAAATATCAAATTTTACTATTCTACCTCTTTCCCACATTTTTAGAGCTACAGATATACTCCCAGGAGCAAATTTTGCAAATTTTCAATGATTATTTGACAATATCTCAAGAACCATTGCAGATATGCAAAATCCGATTGGATACTTGGATTCCCAGACCCAATTTACCCCTATACACCCATTTTCTGGATTTTTATCGTCGGCTCCGGGCGAGTTTTTTGCATTTTTCTCCTCAGCCACAGCTGCTGTCCAAAAATGGATTGCAGATCTGAGATCAGCCGAAAAATGCGCACCTGGCAGTACCCAATACTCTTATCTTATCTCCATCTAATCAATTATTATCTTATGCCCTTTTGAACATTTGTAAATGTGTGCTTTTGACCCTTTAAAATGGGGTGCCGGACTTGCCGTGAGTGCAAGAGCTTATGTCAGTTTATAAAGTTCATGCCGCTAATGCCGCTAGCCTTTGTTTCTGGCCGGAGTGGCTGAAAGGCTCATAAGCGGTCAGACCCGCACAATTGCAAATGTCGTTTGGACATTTTGCCAGGTACATTTACAAATGAATTACGGTATCAGCTGGCATAGGCGGTGTCACTGGGTGGATCGAGACCTGGAATGTCCTCATTGTCGGAGTCATCCCGCTTTTGGTTGGAGGAGGGAGTTTTTTCTATGAAAGTTGGTTAGCAAAGGTACATGAGCGGAATGAACAACACACGTTTTTCCTTCCCATTGCCCTGAGGGTTGGTGAGACCATTAGGACCATTTGGACCTGAAGACGCAGTGTGAATCCCAGAGCAATAGATGGCAAACAAAATACTTACTGTGTTTAGCCGCTGATTGAGAAATCATAACAGACGTCAGTGAAATGATCCGTGATAAAAAAAAGACTACTTACGACAGTCGTTGGAATGACAATTACAGGCTAAGGGATAGAAATCTCAGTATTGCAAGGACTCTTACTTGATGCTAAACATACCTGAACAGATAGTCTCATACAAAATAGCAGTGTCACACAGCGAAACGCTGGCCGACGTGAGCTGGTCAGACAAAGACTTGGTCCAGCCTTGCTTGACTTGTTCACTGGTGAGGATTTTCATATTGAGTGCATGTGTAAAAAAGTGTAAATGGAGCAAGTGGGTGATTGATGAAAAGGGAGCGGTTGTTGTTGATTGATGTGTTGATGTTGGAATCTACAATTCACATTATGCACAGGACTATATTCGTTTCTATTCCTTACTTCTATCTGACTTGTTTGTATAGCTATCCATATGATACACGACATCTATCTCACTTCTATTGACTCATCCTTACACCTTTCCTATTGTCTTATTGTCCTTCCTGTCACGAGGGGTGACACTAGATAAGTTCGGATAAGGAAACGTCGACGGGATGGCTTCAGGGAATCTAGTCCGAGTTGACAAGAGGTTACATTGAGGTAAAGAGACGGATACAGGAACACATACCTAGTCCGAGTTGACAAGAGGTCAAGCTAAGGACTAGGTTTACAGGGTACGGGGTTTATATACTGTTAACTATCAATAGGGAAAAGAGGCAGCGCATGGCAGTGTGAAACGGTATTGCGGTACATGAACAATGAGGCTGCGATAAGGCAGAGAGAAGCTGATGATGGGAGAAAAGAAGGTAACGATGACAGATGTAGATCAAGGCGTGTTTCAGGAAAGGTTATGGAAAGATTATGGAAAGATGGTGAACCGGGACAGTGGTATAGTAGACAATAAGGAAGATAGAACGGAACATACGACCGAGTCTAGAGTCTGTTACAGGGTAATGGCTTGAGTAAATAACAACGGTAAATAAAGGAAAAGAATTAAAATAATACGGTTTGTGACATTACCCCCCTCCTAAGAATCATCGTCTCGATGATCAAGGCGTCGATGGGGCGTCCGGGTGTTTTTTATGAAATCTGGAGATTATTCGTTTAGCATTCTGAACATTTGAGAAAGGTTCCCAGGAATTGTGTGCAGCATCATACCCCTTCCATTTCACCAAATATTCCACTCTCCTCCACCTGATTCGGCTATCCAGTATGTCCTCCACTTCATATTCTGGTTCGTCCTCTTCTTCTAGCTCCACTGGGCCAGGTCCTTCTGGTCTCTCTCCATTTACCTCATTTCCATTCCAAGGGTACAGTTTGCTTGCGTGGAAGACAGGGTGAATTCGGGAGAGCGATAACGGCAAGTCGAGTTTGTAGTTTACCCACCCAATTTTTTGGATAATTTCGAACGGGCCCAATTGTCGGTCTCCGAGTTTTTCGCTAGAAAGCTTGAGGTCGATGTCTTCCCCACTTAGCCATACCAAATCTCCTATTGTGAATTTTGGTAATTTCCCTTCCGCACCTTCTGCCATTCGCCTTTTTGCCAGATGTAGCGCAGCTCCTGCATCTTTCCGGACTTCTCTGAGGACCTCTAATCTCTCTTCCACGCTCTGGTTTCCGCTCCTCCTTCCTACTGGGATATTGAAGTGTGGTAAGTATCCATATTCCACCTCGAAGGGCGCAAGACCATGCGCTGAATGTACTCGTGAATTGAGGACAAACTCTGCCATAGGGAGGTGTTCGGCCCAATCGTCCTGTCTCCTTCCGACGAACAGCCTCAGGTATTTTTCTACCTCCTGGTTTGCCCTTTCTGTTTGCCCGTTGGCTTGGGGATGGTATCCTGAGGTGAGGGAGGATTTGATACCTAGACGTTTTAACAAGAGTCGCATCAAGTTGGCCGCAAACTGCGGTCCTCGGTCTGATACAAATTGCAGGGGTAAACCGTGAAGGCGGAAGATTTCTCGGTAGTAGAGGTCGGCCGTCTCTTCTGCCGTGATGTTCGTGGTGCAAGGAAGCGCATGGATTTGCTTCCCATAGTGATCTATACATACCATAATGGCATCATAGCCATTGGAGTCCGGAAGTTGGGTGATGAAGTCGACTCCTACCGTCTCCCAAGGTCCTTCAGGTACGGGTAGGGGTTCTAGTGCCGTTTTTGGGTGTCGCTGTAGCTTCTTCCTGGCACAAACATCGCATCCTTTCACATACTTCTCCACATAGCTTCTCATTGTCGGCCACCAATAATAGGAGCTCACCAGACTGTAAGTCGCGTTTACACCTCCATGTCCCGCTCCTCTCGCGTCATGGCACTGCTTCAGCACTTCCTTCTTGATTTCTTCGTTCGGAGGGACGTAAACCCTCCCCTTCCGATAGATGAGGCCCTCGTCTTCCTCCCATTCGGCTAGTCCATCGGCCAGCCATTTCAATCCTCCCTCTTTCAGTTCTTTGAGACCTTCTAGGACTTCCGCTTCACGTCTGGTTTCGTCTCGAATTCTTCTTTCCAGAGGGTTTTCAAGGCTCGCTGCTCCGATGCTGGCGAAATGTTCTGGTGTCAACACTATCTGCTTACGGTTGTCTTCTTGGTCTGACGTTTGATGCTGGGGCATCCGGGACAGGATATCAGCCACGATATGTCGCTTCCCTGGCCTGTGAACCAATTTAAAATGGAAATTGGCCAGTCGTAGAGCCCACCGTGCTTGTCGTTGACTTAGGTCCTGAGCAGTCCTCCAGTAGCGCAAGTTGTCGTGATCAGTGACAATCTCGAACGGGTCAGGTAGCCCTTCCAGATAGTGCCTCCAATCCTTTAACGCTTCGATGATAGCTAGCATCTCCCGGTCGTGGATCTCATAATTTCGCTGGTTTTCGTCCAGGGAGGAAGAACGATAAGCTACCGGATGCCATTCCCCGTCGTCTAATTTCTGAGACAAAACTCCTCCAGTAGCAAAGCCTGATGCATCTACCTCAATGCGAGTGGGTCGATCTGGCTTCCACAATACCAGGACTGGTTCCGCCAGGAATCGGTGACGTAGTTGATCGAAGGCCTTCTGTTGTTTCCTTCCCCATTCAAACGGCGTCCCTTTCTTCGTTAAATCGTTAAGGGGGCGGGCAAGATGGGAGAAGCCTTTGATGAATCTCCGGTAAAAGTTGGCGAACCCTAGGAATCCTCGCACCTCTCGTAGGTTTTTCGGCATCGGCCAGTCCTTCACAGCCACAACTTTAGCTGGATCCATCTTTACCTGTCCTTTCCCGATGATCATCCCCAGGTATTCAATCTCTTCTTTCTCGAATTCGCATTTTTCGGGTCGGAGGTAGAGATCATACTCACTCAGTCTCTGTAACACCTCTCGCACCAGTCCACGATGTTCCTCCAAATCCTTGGTGAAAATCAGGATGTCATCCAGGTATACCGCTACTTTCCCTGCTGCTATTAGGTCCGCGAAGATAGTGTCCATCAGTGCCTGGAAGGTGGCCGGAGAGTTGGTAAGTCTGAAGAACATGACGTTGGGTTCAAACAGCCCTCTATTTGTAGCAAAGGCCGCCTTCCATTCATCTCCTTTCCGAATCCTCACGTTATTATATCCCCAGCGTACATCAAATTTGATGAACACTCGGGCCTCCTGAAGCTTGCCGATGATGTCTTGGACTAGGGGGAGTGGATAGCGATTTCGGACAGTGAACTTGTTCAGTTTTCGGTAGTCTTGGACAAACCGCAATTTGCCATCTTTCTTTTTGATGAAGAAGACCGGAGAGGCTATAGGCGACTTGGACGGTTGTATGTATCCCTTCCGGAGGTTTTCTTCTAGAAATCGCTCTAGTTCTTGCTGTTCACTGACCGACATGGGGTACACCTTGGTGCGGATGGTTGCGGGCGCATCTGGCGTTAGCTCAATAGCGTGGTCCCAGGGTTGTCGGTTTGGGAGGCGTTCTGACTCTTCCTCGGAGAAGACCTTACGAAAATCCTGGTATTCTGGAGGTACCGTTTGTTCGAAGCTCCTCTTGGCTTTCCTCGCGTTCTCCGCCTCTGCGATCTGTTGGGAGTATGTATATCCTGCTGCACACCAAACCTCCTCTCCCAAGTCCTCAATAACGCCTTCCCTCTTCCAATGTCGTCGAAGTTTGCGGTTGGCGTTAAATTTGATCGGGGCACTCTTCTCTTCTTCCTCTTCTTCCACTGTCGCTTCATGAATCTCCTCTTGATCCTCGGGAATTTGTAGTTTCCCTCTTTTCCAGTCTATCCGGGGGTTTAGTTTTTTAAGCCAGGGAAGCCCCAGGATAACGGACTCCGATCCGATATCCGTAACTAGAAAGTCCGTCCACTCTTCATATCCCTCTATTTCCATTTTCATTCGAGCACACCTCTCAATTCTTCCTGCCGTGTTTTCCGTTCCATCAATATTCCTTACTTTGATAGATTTCTTCAGAGGAAAAGTCGGGATCCAGTTATCCGTGACAAATTTTCGGTCTATGAATAGGGCTGTCGCTCCACTATCCACCATAGCTGCTGTGAAGATTTTGTTGGTCCTGCTTCCTTGTAACGAGATGGGCAAATAAAAATGGCTTTCATTCGGATCGACCATACAGACGGTATCAATGTTACAGGTAGAATCGTACGAGGAGGAAAAGGACATGGTATTAAAATCGTTCATAGGGGACGCGCGAGTCGCAGCTTTTCTCGGCGTCTTCTTCAAAAATCCTCTTGCTTCTGGAGGATTGCGGCTAAAATCTTGTTTTGTTCGGCAATGGCGTCTCTGAAGGCACTGAAATCGGGGTTAGAGTTGGAAGGGGGGGTTTGCGACGTGGAGGCGGCGATGGTGGTGTTGGGGCCTGGACCTGGAGTGGGATCATCATCAAACAGAGACCATGGGGTGGTAGCAGCCACCTGTTGCCCGGCTCGTCCCCCTCCTCGTCTCGTTCGGTTCCCTCTTCCCTTTTCTACTCCCATATATTTGTCCTGGCAGACCCTTTCCACATGCCCAGTCCTTGCGCAATAACGACACTTCTCGTTCTTCCAACTACAGTTCCCTTTTACGTGATCTGGAGATCCGCACCCAAAACAGTGTCCCTTCATCTTCAGGAGGAAGTCGTCGCGGGTCTTGCCGTTACCTCCGGTCCGGGTGGCATCAATATCCATGGCATTCGGATCGGAGGATTTAAAATTTCCACCGGCGAATGTGGGACTGTGAATGGCCAGTTCAATGGTGCAGGCACGATTGATGGCTTCGGCAAGAGATTTTGCTTTCCCTTGTCCCAGTTCGATAGAGATCATGTGGAGTCGGATGTTACTGTTGAGACCATTGCAGAATCTTTCCATCAGGTCCGCATCCGAGAACCCAGTTCGTCCTCCTATGTCCTGAAATTCTTGCGCATAATGAGCCACCTTTTGTTTTCCCTGTCTCATTCCCATAATCTTTCTTCGCGCTTCTGCTTCTTTGTCGACTGATCCAAACCTCGTTTTAAACTCCTTTTCGAACTTCTCCCAAGTTCCGTCAAAGGGAAAAGGGGTTGCGTTAGCTGGAACGGGGTCTCGTGCATGTTCCTCGTTAGATTTTACAGCAAGGTTGGCGTATCGGGCTGCCCAGTCTGCCGCATCTCCCTGCATGAAGGACAGTGCGGCCGTGATGAGCTTGGGTTCGGTATTCAGGTCTTTGCGGCTTGAAGCCCAGATTTTGAAAAGAGAAAGGAAGCGTCGCACATCCGTAGTTTTCCCGGTAAAAGGGTCCGGCTTGGCCACACTGGATTTAGCAGGCTTCGGCTGTCCCATTGCTTCGATAAGCCTTGTCATCTGCTCCTGCATGTTTCTTTGATGCTGGGCCATCTGCTGTACCAGGGATCCAAGGTTATTATCGGTCATTTCTGTGTCAGATTCTGAGTGGTGGGATCGTGTAGGAGATGGAGACGGTTCAGGAGATGGGGACGGTGCAGGAGATGGTGCAGGAGATGGTGCAGGAGATGGGGACGGTGCAGGAGATGGTACTGTCTGGGCAAAGTCTTCCGGTGGCGGTGGTGGGGGCTGTAGTACTGGGGTAGCAGATGGTGACGGAGTGGCTTCTGCTCGAGGGAAACGAGCAGGTAACGGTTTGATTCGGTGGGTTCGCCCTTCAAGCTCTAGGGATGAGACAGATGCGATAGAGAGGGTGGCGGATGGACAGTTGTTTCGGATGCACTTAAAGAACTCGTTGTCCCAGAAGTGAACGTGACACTGGCGGGTTACGTCGAAGCCGTGTGGAAGACCTCTGCAATCACTAGTGTTTCCAGAGAACGATGTTTTGACGGTGGTAGGGACGATCTAGACGGAGATCGTCAGTACCTGCAGTAAGTAGCTTGACCTAATGTCACGAGGGGTGACACTAGATAAGTTCGGATAAGGAAACGTCGACGGGATGGCTTCAGGGAATCTAGTCCGAGTTGACAAGAGGTTACATTGAGGTAAAGAGACGGATACAGGAACACATACCTAGTCCGAGTTGACAAGAGGTCAAGCTAAGGACTAGGTTTACAGGGTACGGGGTTTATATACTGTTAACTATCAATAGGGAAAAGAGGCAGCGCATGGCAGTGTGAAACGGTATTGCGGTACATGAACAATGAGGCTGCGATAAGGCAGAGAGAAGCTGATGATGGGAGAAAAGAAGGTAACGATGACAGATGTAGATCAAGGCGTGTTTCAGGAAAGGTTATGGAAAGATTATGGAAAGATGGTGAACCGGGACAGTGGTATAGTAGACAATAAGGAAGATAGAACGGAACATACGACCGAGTCTAGAGTCTGTTACAGGGTAATGGCTTGAGTAAATAACAACGGTAAATAAAGGAAAAGAATTAAAATAATACGGTTTGTGACACTTCCTGTTATCACCTGTCTTACACTGCTGTACTAGTGCTGCGCACAAGCTATGCTTTATTGTTCTTTCTTATCTATGGACTCACACACATACAGTAGCTACAAGTATAAATACTAGGTAGTGTTGTACTGTTATACTAGAGCCTCAATCGTATCCGTTGTCTCATTTCACTTGTGTTCAAGTGTCCTTAACACCTGTTAAATCTAATAGGTTATGGGCCCCGAGCTCTAACCTTATATCATTTGCTTATCGTCTTGCTCTCGACATTGTATGACCAGTTCTGACCAAACCAGTCGCAGACACGGAATCCCAGTACCCCCAGTTGACAACCCTGAAAACATCATCAGATCGTGATCAGGATCCAGGCCTTCATCTAGACCTACATCATGTCCCCAATCTCGTATACCTTCACCTAGCCAAGCCTTATCCAGGAGAGGCAGCCCTTTACAACAACAACTATTCACACCACCTGTTTCTACAGCTCAACCACATTGTAATACTCTCCCTTGCTATCAGAGATCTCACCTATTTGATCACACTGAGTGGATTGACTATTACGCAGATCCAGCAGGAGGTACAAACTTTAAAGCTTGCAGATCTAGTCCTTGCCCAAATCGATACGATCCACCTCTATTAGATCCCGCAAGAGGAAACGACTGGGCACTCTCTATCACTGAAAGCCAGGAAGAGGCGATCAGAACTCATCAGAGACATATAGAAACACCTCCCAGAACTCCACTCACCTTCCCACTCACTTTTCCGCTGCTCCAAACACCTCAGCCACAGCAGCCACAACAATCTACATCATCTGTTGTTGATCTATCCATTTCGCCTACTGGTGAACAATCTGCATTTGCTGAAGATAAAGAGGAACCAGATCTAGAATACGAAGATCCAGTACCAAGCGAACACCCATCTAGACATCAAACTCCACCTCCACCACCAGATCCCTCAGATCACTCATCAGATTCAGAATCATTGGATTCAGATTCAGATAGCGACGACGATATGTCTAAAGCTACCAAAGCATTTGACAAGGTCACTACCTTGAAGGAGGATGGTTCTAACTGGTTAACTTGGGAAACGCATGTTGAAAGAGCCGCTAGCTCACTTGGGTTTGACAAATACCTAACCACCGCTGGGACAGGAGATGAAGAGAAGGAGGATAAAGATTTGTTGAATGGCATAATTGGAGCATTACCTGACAAGATCTTTCAGAGATATAAGTCGAAGAAAACATCGAAGGAACTTTGGGATGCATTGAAGACAGACTTTGATGCCAAGAACCCCCTTACACAGGCATACCTGGAAGGCAAACTATTCAGTCTTAGATGCCACAACCCTGCGAAGATCAATGAGCACCTTGATACGCTTGTTGAAATTCAGGATGAACTATCCAACCGAGGAGTGGATATTGTTGATGCATGATTCAAAAACGCTGTTATTGCATCAGTTCCAGATCAATTTAAACCCATCATCACCTCCCTCACCACATACTATCGAGATGAGCCAAACAAGCTCACTGCAGGCATGCTTATTTCATCCATTCGTGCCAATGCAGAAGGATCTAGCAACAATCATAAACCCAAGGACTCTGCCAATTACTCTAATGACAACTTCAGAGGAGGAAGAGGTAGAGGCAGAGGAAAAGGAAATTTCAGAGGACAAGGAAGAGGCCGAGGAGGAAAAGGGAACTACCAAGGTCACAGCAACAAGTCCAATGAAGAGGTGAAATGTTATAATTGCGGAGGAGTCGGTCATATGTCCAACCGCTGCTCATCAAAGAAGAGGCAAAACGCCAATTCTGCCAAGGAATCCAAGAAGGATGACAAAGAGAAGGATAAAAAGGGGAAGAAGAAGGAAAATGCATCAGCTGCCAAGGAGGAGAATGAAGGATATGAATCGGCATGGTTGGCAATCGATAAAGATAAGATTTCACATCTAGATGCTCCAACCATTGATTGCTCAGAAATTGCAGAAGCAGTGTTCATAGCATCTGAACAACAGACTCCAATTTTGTTTGATACAGGAGCTACTTCCCACATGATGCCACTTCACAAGGAACTGAAGCACTATGAAGAAATTCCACCTTGTACCATCGAAGGTGCAAATGCCGATACTTTCTCTTCTAATGGAAAAGGCACACTCCACATCGAAACACATGATTCCTCAGAACGACCCCACTTCTTTCCATTGCGTAACACATTGCATATCCCAGGCATGCCGAATACACTTGTTTCTATTGGAAAATTGGATGACGCTGGTTACGTTATTCACATCAAACAAGGCCAGATGAATATCTCAAATGGTCAAGGAAGGAATGTTGCATGTATTCCAAAGGTTAATGGGCTTTATCAAATCATCCCACATGAACATGCTTATACAGCTACCGACCACACACTATCCCTTTATGAAGCACATTGCACCCTAGGACACGTCAACTATGGTTATTTGAAGGATGCTTTCAAAGCAAAATCTATCCAGGGCATTAGGTTGAATAGGAACCAAATGGAGGAAACTGAATGTGCTGTATGCATGCAAGTGAAAGCTTCTAGACTCCCAGTTCCGAAACAACGCCAATCTGAACACACAAAGAATTTTGGAGACAAGATTCACACCGATATATGGGGGCCAGCATCTGTCAAAACCATTCATTGCAACGAGTACACACTCACATTGCTTGACGACGCCACATACTGGCTGGAGCAACCTCTACTGCACACCAAAGATGAGGCATTTCCAAAATATGTCATATTCCAAACCAACCTTGAAACCCAACATGGTATCATTATAAAAGTTCTACACTCAGATCGAGGAGGAGAATACCTAGGAGGAGATTTCTTGCAGTTCTTGGAAGGAAAAGGAACAGACCGTATACTCACAGTTCATGACACACCAGAGGAAAATGGTACTGCAGAATGCAGCCACAGATCCCTGCTCAACATGGTTCGAGCTATGCTCATCGCATCAGGCTTACCAAAATGGCTATGGGAAATGGCCATGATGTATGCTGTTTATATTTGGAACTGAACTCCACACAAAGCCATAGGAATGAAAACACCTTTCGAGAAATGATTTGGTCACACCCCTGACATATCGGATCTACACCCATTCGGCTCTATTGTTTATGTTAAACGAGAAGTTCGACCTGACAAACTATCGGAACAAGCTACAGAAGGACGTTGGCTTGGACCAGAGAAAGAGTCACAAGGCTATAACATCTATTGGCCCAAACGGTGAACCATCACAGTTGAACGAAATATCACATTCTCCAAACAGCAGACCCAACTCAGTGAGGAAGAGGATCATGATGTTACCATCAATTTGGAAAATAAAGTCCCTGAGTCGGATCAGCCAACCGAAATTGTTGAACCCACACCAGTCGAAATTGGAGAACCAGTTGACCCAGCAATCGTCACAAGCAAGAGGAGCAGAAAACCCGCAGCTAAACTTAGAGAAATGGCTGCATACACAAAGGATTACTCCACCATTCTCACTGCCAGTCTTGCACAAGTCACATCAGAAATCGAAGCATACGATCCCTATACAGTAGCCGAAGCCAAACGACGACCTGATTGGAAGCATTGGAAGGAAGCTATGGAGGAAGAAATGTGACGACATGAACAACGTGGAACATTTGAATTGATCTATCCACCTGACGATGCCAACATACTTACCAACAAATGGGTTCTCAGATCCAAGAAAGACGAATTTGGCAGACTCATCATTCACCAAGCACAACTTTGTGTCTGTGGATATAACCAGATCCCCGAAGTCGATTACTTCCCAGATGAAACATTCGCTTCCGTTGCTAAACTCACATCTGTCCGCATCATACTTGCTATTGCTGCTTATCGAGACATGGAGATCTACCAAATGGACATCAAATCAGCCTATCTCTATGGCAAATTAGACAACAATGAAAAGATCTACATGAAACCACCTACTGGCATCGAGATCCCAGGTATTAAACCAGGACAAGTACTTCACCTCCGATTAGTGCTTTATGGACTCAAACAAGCTGGACGACGTTGGTATCTGAAATTCTGCAGCATTATGAAAGAAGTTGGACTTAGACGATCAGACTTCGATCATGCCATATTTTTCCAGACAAAACCCCTTGTCATCATATTCATTCATGTTGACGACATGACCATTGTAACCGACACCAAGGAAGACATGAAGAAGTTGAAGGACAAAATCAAAGAGAGAGTAGAAGTCAAAGATGAAGGAGAATTGCATTGGATGTTAGGAATTGAAATTCGATGAGACAGAGAGAAGAGAACACTTCAATTGTCACAATGATCATACATCGACTCTATCATTTCATGATATGGATTCTCAGACACCAAACCCGTTTCCATCCCATTCGATCCTCATACACGACTCTCTACAACTCAAAGTCCAACAACAGTTGAAGAAATAGCTCAAATGCATGATAAACCTTACCGAGAAGCACTTGGAGCAGTTCAATATTTACGACATGCTTGCTGCCCAGAACTTGCTTACCCAGTATCTCAACTTGCCCGATTTGCCCAGAATCCAGGCATTACTCATTGGAATGCATTACGCCGAGTATTTGCTTATCTTAAAGGCACACGCGATTATTGGTTAACTTATGGAGATAAACCATCAGACGTCATCGGCTACTCAGACACAGATGGAATGTCAAATGAAGATCGACATGCTATTTCAGGATACATTTTCATGCTCAATGGAGGAGCTGTATCATGGTCATCTAAGCAACAGGACACCATTTCACTTTCAACCACCGAGGCTGAGTATATCACATTATCTCATGCCGCAAAAGAAGCTATTTGGATTCGAAATTTTATCTCTGAAATATTCGGATCAGTCACTGACCCTATTCTCATCAATTCAGACAACCAATCCGCTATCGCACTTGCAAAAGACGACTGTTATCACGCACGCACTAAACACATGGACATCCACTACCATTTCATTCGCTACATCATTGAAGAAGGGAAAATCAGACTTTCATACTGCCCCACATCCGATATGACTGCTGACATATTCACAAAGGCTTTACCATCACTTAAAGCCAAGCACTTTGCTTCATCCATGGGACTTGCAAAGGCTTGAGGAGGAGTGTTGGAATCTACAATATGCACAGGACTATATTCGTTTCTATTCCTTACTTCTATCTGACTTGTTTGTATAGCTATCCATATGATACATGACATCTATCTCACTTCTATTGACTCATCCTTACACCTTTCCTATTGTCTTATTGTCCTTCCTGTTATCACCTGTCTTACACTGCTGTACTAGTGCTGCGCACAAGCTATGCTTTATTGTTCTTTCTTATCTATGGACTCACACACATACAGTAGCTACAAGTATAAATACTAGGTAGTGTTGTACTGTTATACTAGAGCCTCAATCGTATCCGTTGTCTCATTTCACTTGTGTTCAAGTGTCCTTAACACCTGTTAAATCTAATAGTTGATCGATTGCTTAAACTACTGTACAGTTGTTCCTCAGCATGGCTTCAGCAATCAGTGGCTGATCATGTGCAAATTCATTCCTGGAGCTCGGTCACCCAGGACAGATCCCAAGTTACCCAACCTTTTTATAAAAAAAGCGACATATCCACAATCTAACGTGAGTATGTATGTATATCAAGATCTATGGAAATATTCTAATTTTGTACTATAGATGCCGGCACACTGGGTTACCAATGCCATCGAAACCTTTCTCGATACACATGTCATTGCTTTCAAGAAGGCTCAGCAAGCCAGCACTATCTCCAATGAATTCATGCCTATGATATTGCGAGAGTTCCTCAAAGAATTTCCCATCCCACTACTGCCAGCGGATGCTTCCCCAGAAGAACGGCAAATATACAATCAGACTTATCTGGCTAAGGTTCTCAAGCAAGAGAAAGTAAGCTTTCGCTTTTCTATACCAAGATACAGTACTAATACCTTAATAGCAACTATATAGTTGGTTTTACAATAACCATTCGGGTACAAATGTGTCATCATCTGCGAACGCTTTGACCAACTTGGTCGCACCCTTGAATAAGGAGAAGATGATGAAGAAACACGCATTGACCTCCGTTCAGGTTTTCTCTAAAGTATTTTATGACTCCAAGGTAAAGCCCTTGGTTGAGAAAGAGCTTGAGAATATGCAAGGGATTTCAGAGGGTGGAAAGTTACCTCAAGGTGCTCATCTTCCAGTGATCGCACGCTTGACTAACGAGGTCTGGGAAGCTGCAAGTGAGTCTGTGAAGGCAGAGGTAGAGAAGAAGAGGTTGGAACTGTTGGAGGAGGATGAGGAAGACAATACAGTTGATGAGGATGAGTAGGTTATTTGCTTTTCATTCTTTTTCATTTACTAACTTGGGTTCTTTAGAATAATCGATCGACTACCAGCCATAGTTGAACAGTTTACCAGCAGCATACGACAGCTCAATTGGACAGTGAGCGTTTTCATTGGGGGCATGAATAGGAGGCAGGGACAGATAACTACTTCTGCATGAGTTTTTGTGAGAATTGTATGTATTTCCAGGGTCCTGACCAATTTTATAGGTTTCACGTGGGAGAGAACAGAGTGGGTTTATCCTTCGACAAATCGCTCTCGGACTATAAAGAACATATCACTGACCCATTCAGTGCGTTCGTCAAAGACTTTTATCAGGGTCTGCAATCTCAAGCTCCCGTTCCTGCTCAATCTTCGGATCAGGAACCAGCTTCTTCAGCAGGAACTCCCCAGTCTATTCCACCTCTCCATACTCTGTCTTTACAGCAAGTGTCATCTTCCGATCCTATACAACCATCCAAACGCACCAAAAAAGCCAAGAAGGACACTTTGATTGTTGTTCCTCCAGCTGACCCTCCTACCAATTCTCCTTCAGCTAATCTTCCTGCTACCTCTCCTATCGACCTTCCTATCGGTGATCCTATACGACCATCCAAACCCACCAAAAAAGCCAAAAAAGCGCAGAAGGACACTTCAATTGTTGTTCCTTCGGCTGACCCTCATGCCAGCTCTAATCTTCCTGCTACCTCCCCTATCGACCCTCCTATCGACCCATCATTGATCCCTACTCCACCACAGTCTGCTTCTCCTTCGACAGTGATTCCACCCCCTCAGCTGCACCTCCAACCCTATAATTCCAGACCATCGGAACCGATGCCGGTTCTAACTGCTCCTGACACATCTGTTATTGGTAATAAGCGCCGTCAACCTAATTCCAGTTCAGGTCGACCTCAGAAGAGACGCAAAACGGGTGCTGCGCAGATCACGAATCCAGGCCCTGTGGAAGCTGAGGCTCGTGTCAATTCAGGAAAACCCTGCGGTCAGCCAAAGGGCATGAATCCAGATTCCAGCGTGACTGCTGGTACCCGAAAGAGTACAAGACCTCGGCAGGCACCAAAACGTGACACCACCGAATTCATAGGTGCCGCAGATCGCCTGAGGCACGTTGAGGAAGTAGATTCCGGAAACTAAAAAGTACATATATTTCTTGTGTCTTCTTGGTCTTCTGGTATCGTTTTAAAAGTATATAGTCATAGTACCTGTTTAATAGCAATTGGTGTATTTCATACCTGAATTACAGTATTATTTGCCTATCATATTGCGGTGCCGTGGAATTTTGTCATTTTGCTGCGCTAATAGGCTATTTCGCCCCAATCTCTGTTGCCGGATCTGCCAATGTCGAAATTGGCTAGGAACTATTGCTGAATCTGCCGGGACTAATGTCAAAGTATCGCTGAGTAGACAAGATTAACTGGTACCAGATCTGCCGAGATATCAAAAATGGTTTATCGCTATAAGGTAGATAATGTTTCGCCCACAATACAATCTCTGTTGCCGAATCTGCCGATGTCGAAATTGGCTAGGAACTATTGCTGAATCTGCCGGGACTACAAGATTAACTGTTACCAGATCTGCCGAGACCGATATCAAAAATGGTAATGTTTCGCCCCAAGCACGATACAATCTCTGTTGCCGGATCTGCCGATGTCGAAATTGGCTAGGAACTATTGCCGAATCTGCCAGGACTACAAGATTAACTGTTACCAGATCTGCCGAGACCGATATCAAAAATGGTTTATCGCAATGTTTCGCCCCAAGAACGATACAATCTCTGTTGCCAGATCTGCCAATGTCGAAATTGGCTAGGAACTATTGCCGAATCTGCCGGGACTGATGCCAAAATAGTAGATAAAGTAGATAAGATTAACTGTTGCCAGATCTGCCGAGACCGATATCAAAAATGGTTTATTGCTACAAGGTAGATAAGAGCTTATCATGTCTTATCAAAAACGTGGAGCCGTGGACCAAAGTCCTTTATTCCATGGAACCCATCCAAAATAAGGATATGGGAATTTTATAAAAGCCATAAAGATTTTTTGTCCATGTGGAACAACCATGGATTTTATAAAACCATAGTTATGGTTAAAACCATTAAAGAAACTATGGTATGGCCTGTCAGCTAAAACACACAGGAGAAAAAGTGCCACGGAAAATATTTGAGACTTTGCTGTTGGGACCACAGCTCCAGGCTTTGTTTCGCTCTCCTGAGGGCTCCACTGCGCGACAGTATCGGGACCAGAAAACACAGGATATACTCGCTTCTCTTGTTGGTATCGACTCTGATGACCGCATTTACGATGATATTTTTTGTGGAGAAGATTATCTCAAGTTGCTCAATGCTCCTGTGAATCTGAAAGCTGACGATACCGTATTTATGATGTCGTTTGATGGTGCACAGTTATATCAGAACAAACAATCAGACATGTGGATCTGGATTTTTGTCATCCTCGATGTTCATCCTAATCTGCATTACAAAAACAAGCGGATCCTTGTTGGTGGTACTATCCCTGGTCCTAAAAAGCCTAAAAATATTGACTCCTTTCTATTCTGCACATTCCATCACATCCGCGCTCTCCAATGTGAAAACAATGGTGCTGGCCTGAAAGTCTGGGATGCCAACAAAAACAAGATAACAACTACACGTCCTATCCCAATCATTTTCAATGCTGACACTGTAGGTTTACCTGACCTTGATGGCCGTGTTGGACATCATGGTGCTCGAAGTTGCCGCCTTGGATGCAACATGAAAGGACGTCATAAACCAGGATCTGGAATTTATTATTCTGCACATTTGTGTCCTCACAACTATGCTGTTGATGGATGCACCCACCCTGATATCCTCCCTGAAGAAATCACATCTACCACAGCTGAGCAGTACAATAGTGATCTGACAAAGGTTATTCTTGCTGGTAACCATGAAGAATATATTAAAGTTCGTAAAGAAACTGGTATTTCAAAACCATCCATACTTCTTGGATTGGACCCCAGTCAGATGCTACAAATCCCATATTGTTTTACTGTGGACTTGATGCATCTCTTCTTGAATCTGGCAACATTATTCCTTGCACTTTGGAGAGGTACAATTGATTGCGCACATGAAACAGATGATAAGAGTTCATGGGATTGGAGAGTGTTAATTAAAGATATTTGGAAGGAACATGGCCAAGCTGTTGCTGATGCAACCCCCTACTTTCCTTCATCTTTCCATCGCCCACCACGTAACCCTGCAGAGAAAATTTCAAGTGGTTATAAGACCCAGGAATTTTATCTGTATCTCTTTGGGTTAGGGCCTGCTGTGTTCCGTAACATTCTCCCTGAAAAATACTACCAGAACTTTTGTTGCATTGTTCGAGCTGTACGTCCCCTTATGCAGAGAACAATCACTGGAAAACAGTGGACAGATGGCTATGAACATATGCTTCAGTTCTTACCAGAGTTTGAACAACTGTATTATCAAAGACGACCAGATAGATTGCATTTCTGTCAGCCTGTAATACACACTTGTGTTCATGCTTACCTGGAAGTCTTACGCCTTGGGCCTGGACCATACTATACCCAATATACATTGGAGCGTATTATTGGAGACATTGGAAAGGAAGTGTGACAGCCATCAAATCCATTCCGTAACTTGGCCAATCGATGTACTCTTCGATGCCAGGCAAATGCATTGAAAATAATGTGTCCAGAGCTTGATCTCACTGCAAACCCATCTCTTCCTGGTGGTGCATTGGACTTGGGTGATGGATATGCACTCTTGCGCAAGCGGGAGCGATCACCACATGTTGTCTCTCAGAGAAATATTGCTGAAAATCTTGTTGCAATTCTGGGAACAAAGAGAGTCCGGAAGTGGGCACGCTTAAAACTCTCTAATGGACAAATATCTCGATCAGCATGGAAGGAAAAGGCTACAGCTGCAGAAAAAGTAAGAATCTCACGCATGGTCAAAGTAAGTGGAATATTGTATTTAAAGGGATCGTTGATGAATAGATTTATAAAGGTCAAGATTGATGATGATTTCCGCTTTGCAGAAGTACAGTTTTATGTATATGACAGCATTTCAGAAACTGCATATGCTGTATTGAAAATGTACTCAAAACCTGACCAGGCTATATTGGTGGAGTCTATTGGGACATTACAAGCATGTGAATACCTTGGTTCCAAAGAGGTAAAAGTTATTGAAGTCAAAAAAATCATATCTGTTGTTTCAATGCAACCTTTGCCTCACCGAGATGGTGAAGCTAACCTCTGGTTTGTAGTTGAGAAACCTGAGTTTTATGATGCTGATATTACTGGATATGAAGATGAGGACTTGTACAATCAGTAAATCTATTTAATTGGCTTGAATAGTGTTTATGTCAGGATGTCAATGCTTTTTCTCATATCTGATTACATACCATTTGTTTTCTGCTTAAGTTGTCATAACATTCAAATCATTTATGTTAGATGAACATAAAATGGTACTCAGCTCTTTGCATATCCAAGTTTTGCTCAAATTATTACCTCAATCCTTATAGTATGTAATTATATGATCATGGTAAACTATGGTTCAATTATTCAGTGGCATAGGGAACTTAAAATTCAAACTAAAAACCAGATATGACTGAATCATATGCAATAGTGAATAGATGCTATCATATTATTTACTTGTTCTGGAACTTTTTGAGATACTGTATCTTTTTATTTCCAGTCATTTGTTACCTACAAGTTGATTTCTATATTCTTCAATAATCTACTTGTAAATAGTAGATAATCATCTGTTTAAAATCTATATGTTAGCATGCTGGTTTTATATACATTTTTTGTGTAATCAAATAACATAATATGACATGAATATATCAATATGTATAGTGTAGCAACTTAGTCAATAACATATTCAGGTACATTGTACTATGATACTTTAAAGTAAAAGTACAATTCCATTGGTATCAGTTGGTACCCTCCAGAAGCCACCCAATATTGCAGAAATGACAAACTTCTCCCATGAATGAGTCCAGATGAGGTCTAATTCGGGCACAAAGATATTGGAAAATGCAAGAGCCCAGTCCATTGAAATGTTGGAATTGGAATGAAATTCAAGATCTTGTTGCTGGCAGTTCTTTAATAGCAAAAATATAAACAAAAGTCAGAGCAAATATCCATTCTCTTTGGAGGCAAGAATTACACCTTTTTTCTAAACATATCTCAAATTCTCTCCCATATTTTTCCAACAAAAGCATTTATTATATTCTAAGTGGGATGCATTACATCTCTGTTTGGTATTCCTTATTCCACAGACATGCTGCCCATTTCAGACCAAGTTCTTGCAGTCTACACTGGAAAATGACATCTTTCACTGAAATCATTACTATTTCGGACATATCTAGAATATCGCTCAGAAAGTAGGTTGTATTTTCTATATCAGAAAGCTATTTTAGGCCTCATATTTCCGTTCCAAGTACTAGTTTCAACTAAAATTTACTGCTGTCCTGTCCTACCATCAATGTCTTGGACGAAACTGCTCTATTAAGCCTTTCAGTATTTATAGGGCATGGCGCCGTACCCGTATCGCCCAACCTGGGGAAAGCCAGAATATGGCATGGCTTCAATACGGTGATACCCGTATTAGACCGTGCCAGTCGTAATACGCCGGGTTCATAATGGCAACGACATCAGTATTTTGACAAATTGTGTCGCGAAGGGGCGACAACGAGAGGGCAAGCGAGAGCGAGAGACCTTAACGTAAACTAGTCCGAATAGACCAAGTTAGATTTAGAATGGTAAGGAGATACAAAGCATACCTAGTCCGAATAGACCAAGAGGTCAAGATGAGGACTAGGTTACAGGATGAAGAGTTTAAATACCGTTCTACAGGAATCGGCGATGTGAAACTAGGGCTGAGGGTCTACAGCACTACTAACACATGTTCAGGAAAGAGTATGGTAAGGCTATGGAAAGGCTATGGATAAGTACGATCGAAAGGGAAATGAAAGAAAGGTGTAAACAGGGTGTAAAGGTGCAAGGCAGCGATAAGGCTGCATGCACTGCGTAGTTAAGGTTAAGGTTTGAAAGTAAAGTTAAAGGAAATGGTAAACAGGAACATACAAATGTAAATGTCTGAAAATAAAGGGGAAAATGAATATTAGTAATCGAAATAAAATGTCAGTATTTAATCTTCACGACATTACCCCCCTCCTTAGAGTCCATCGTCCTCGATGACTATATTTTGGGTGCCTCTGGATGTTTCTTGTGGAATGCTGTAATAGATCGTTTAGCATTTGTGAGATTTGTTACTGGTTCCCATGAGTTATGTCCATCATCGTATCCTTTCCATTTTACCAGATATTCGATCCTCCTCCATCTGATCCGACTATCTAATAACTTTTCCACTTCGTATTCTGGCTCGTCTTCTTCCTCTAGATAGACTGGTTCCGGTTCCACTTCCAACTTCCCATTAACGATGTTACCTTTGAACGGGTAGAGCTTGTCGACATGAAAGACAGGGTGTATTTGTTCTAAAGATCTGGGGAGATCCAGTTTGTAGTCTAGGTTTCCGATCTTTTCGACGACTTCATATGGCCCGAGTTGTCGGTCTCCTAGCTTTTCACTGGAAAGTTGGAGGTTGATGTCTTCAGCACTAAGCCATACATGATCTCCGACTTTAAACTGGTGTGCCTTCTTTCTTCCTCGTTCAAAACCTTCTTTCATCTTTCTTTTTGCCAAGTGTAAAGCTGCCCCTGCATCTCTCCTTGCCTCTCTCAACACTTCGATCCGTTGCTCTATACTTGCATTTCCTGTCCGTCTCCCTACTGGAATGTTGAAGTGTGGCAAGTATCCGTAGGTTACTTCGAAAGGCGCTAAACCATGGGCGGAGTGTGTTCAGGAGTTGATTACAAATTCTGCCATGGGTAGATGTTCAACCCAATCGTCTTGTCTTCGGTTCACAAATATTCGTAAGTACTTTTCTACCTCCTGATTTGCCCTCTCCGTTTGTCCATTTGACTGAGGTCGGTATCCCGAGGTCAGGGTTGACTGAATTCCCAGTCTCTTCAGTAGTAACCTCATTACTGCCGCTGCAAACTGTGGCCCTCGGTCAGAGATCATTCGAAGCGGCAGTCCATGGAGTTGGAAGATTTCTTTGTAGTATAGGTCGGCCGCTCCTTCAGCAGTGAGGTTGGAATGGCACGGAATAGTGTGGAGTTGTTTCCCGAAGTGGTCGGTGCAGACCATTATGGCGTCGTAGCCCTGAGATTTAGGGAGTTGAGTGATTAAGTCTACTCCTACAAACTCCCAGGGTCCTTCGGGTACTTCCAGTGGTTCCATTACTGCTCGGGGGTGTCTCTGTAGTTTCTTCCTCATACACACGTCGCATCCCTCTACAAATTTCTCCACGAAGGCTCTCATTGTGGGCCACCAATAATGGGTGCTCACAAGGTCGAAAGTCGCGTGTTTCCCCCCATGTCCAGCTGTGGGTGCATCATGACACTGTCTCACTACTTCTTTCCTTAGTTCTTCGTCTGGTGGTACATATACCCTCCCTCGGTGATATACCAGTCCTTCGTCTTCTTCCCATTCGGCTATTCCATCCGCTAATCTCTTCAACCCTCCCTTTTTCAGCTCCTTCAGTCCTTCTAGTACTTCTGCTTCCCTGGCTGATGCTCTACGTATTTTTGCTTCTAGGGGGTTGCTGAAGTGAGATGCCGCTAGCGTCACAAAATGTCCTGGTTTCAGGACGGTCCTTTTGGTGTTGTCTTCTTCGTCTGAGATTTGGTGAAGGGGAGAACGAGAAAGTGCGTCGGCTAATACATTCGTTTTACCCGGTCTATGAATTAGGATAAAATTGAAATCGACAAGTTTGAGAGCCCAGCGTGCCTGCCTCCTACTTAAATCCTGAGCTGTCTTCCAATATCGTAAGTTGTCATGGTCAGTAATGATTTCAAACGGCTCTGGAAGTCCTTCTAGGTAATGCCTCCATTCTTTTAGTGCTTCGATGATCGCCAGCATTTCTCGATCATGGATCTCGTAGTTCCGTTGGTGTTCATCCATAGAGGCTGATCGAAAGGCAATCGGGTGCCAAAGTTCATCTTCCAGCTTCTGCATAATGACCCCTCCTGTAGCGAAGCCCGAGGCATCTACATCGATTCGAGTCGGCCGATTTGGGTCCCATAACGTGAGGATCGGAGCCGATATGAACCTGTCTCGGAGCTCTTCAAAGGCTTGTTGTTGTTTGAGTCCCCATTGGAATACAACTCCCTTTTTTGTGAGGTCGTGTAGGGGCCTTGCTACATTGGAGAAACCTTGTATGAATCTTCGGTAGAAGTTGGCAAAACCAATGAAACCTCGTACTTCCCTGATACTTTTGGGTATCGGCCACCTTCTAACCGCCTCCACCTTGGCCGGGTCCATCCGCACCTCTCCGTGTCGGATTACCAATCCCAGGTACTCAATCTCCTCTTTCTCGAATTCGCACTTCTCTGGTCGTAGGTATAGGTCATATTCTTCTAACCTTCGGAGTACCTCTTTTGTGATCTCTCTGTGCTCCTCTCTGGTGCTGGTGAAAATGAGGATATCATCCAAATATACCGCCACTTTTCCTGCCGCAATCAGGTCTCCAAAGATAGAATTCATGAGAGTTTGGAAAGTGGCAGGTGAATTGGTCAGTCCGAAGAACATTACTTTTGGTTCAAACAATCCTCAATTTGTTGCGAAGGCGGCCTTCCATTCATCTCCTTCTCGGATCCGTATGTTATTGTATCCCCACCGAACATCAAATTTTGTAAAATATTTGGCTTCTTGGAGTCGGTTGATGATGTCCTGGACTAAAGGTAGGGGGTATCGGTTTTGAATGGTGAACTCATTAAGCTTTCGGTAGTCCTGTACAAATCGGAGCTTTCCATCCTTCTTTTTAATAAAAAATACCGGGGAGGCAACAGGGGACTTGGACGTCTGAATGTAGCCTTTCTTTAAATTGTCTTCCAGGAACCTTTCAAGCTCCTGTTGTTCGTTCACCGACATAGGATAGACCTTGGTCCGAATGGAGGCAGGGGCTCCTGGTGTTAGTTCAATTGCATGGTCCCAGGGTTGGTGAGCCGGGAGCCTTTCCGATTCTTCTTCTGAGAAGACCTTGTGAAATTCTCGATATGCCTCGGGTATCATTTCTTCTAATGTCTTCTTCTCCTTTTTCTTTGCTGCCTCTTCTGCAATCTGTTGGGAGTAGGTTACTCCAGCCGCGCACCATACTTCATCTTCTAACTCTTCAATCACTCCCTCTCTTCTCCATTCCCTTCGCTGTTTTCGGTTGGCTTTGATTTTCACCGGGGTTAACAAGGGTCCTTCTTCCTCTCCTTGCGTTGCTCCTGCTTTCACATCTTCTTCTGTCGCCCAAAAGTCGTCGTCGTCGTAAATGCGATCGCTCCTTCCTCTAACTTGTAGTAGGCCTTTTTCCCAGTCAATGCTTGGATTAGCCTCTCTCAGCCATGGTAATCCTAGGATCACATCTTCTCCTCCCAGGTCCGTGACCAGAAAATCCATCCATCCACTCATCTGATCCACAGTTAACCTCAGATTGGCACATTTTTCTATTTTCCCTGCTCGGTTTTCTGTTCCATCTATGTTGTAAATTGGCAAAGCTTTCTTCATTAGGAAGGTGGGGATCTTATGTTTTCACACAAACTTCTCATCTAGGAACAACGCAGTGGCTCCACTGTCCACCATTGCTGCTACATTCAGTTGTAACCCTTTCTCTTGAAGACACACGTTGACTCAATAATGCGAAGCTCCTGGCTTTATTTCCGAAGTCATATTTAAGGTACAGGCGTGTATCAAATCGTAATTAGAGGAGAATCGAAAGTTCTGAAATGTATTTGGTACTCGGGGTGCAGCGGGGTCCGGTACCGACTTTAAAAATCCTTACGTTCCTTCATGAATGCAGCGAGTATGGCAGTCTGTTGAGCCATAGCCTCTTTCAAGGCTTGGATCTCATTGGTGGAGTTGTCAACGTGGGTTGAAGATTGGGAAGGGCCTGCGGTCAGGGCGGCATCATTAAATAAGGAAAAGGGCGCTTCTGTATTAGCGGATACGCGAGCTCCTCCCCCTCCTGTCTTTCCAGCTCCTCTATTCTTCTCCAAGCCCATGTACTTGTCCTGGCAAACCCTCTCAACATGCCCTGTTCGGGTGCAGTAACGACACTTCTCATTCTTTATGCTGCAGTTCCCTCGGACATGGTTCTGACTTCCACAGCCAAAGCACCTTCCTTTCATCTCTTTTAGGAAGTCATCTCGGGTCTTCCCATTCCAATTTCCTCCTCCTCCTCTTCCTCCAACTCAAGCAGCGTCTATGTCCATGGTGTTCGGATCGGATCGGTGGCTGTTGGCGGCATTATAGGTGGGATCATGTAGAGCTAGCTCAATTTCGATAGCTCTGGAGATGGCCTGAGATAGGGACTTGGGTTTGCCTTGGGCGATGTTGATGCTCACCATATGGAGCCTGACGCTGGGGTTGAGTCCACTGCAGAATCACTCCATGAGATCGGCGTTGGAGAATCCAGTCCGGGATCCGATGTCTTGGAATTTCTGTGCAAACTGGGCGACAGTCGACTTCCCCTGTTTCATCCCTTTTATCTGTTTCCTAGCCTCCGACTCCTCATCTAGGGATCCAAATCTCGTTTTGAATTCCTTGACAAAGTCGTCCCATTTTCCATTAAAGGGGAACTCGACGGTGGGATCACTGTAGGATCTGAATATCTGGTCTGCGTATCGGGCAGCCCAATCTGCTGCATCTTCGGTCATGTAGGAAAGGGCTGAGGCGATCCAGTCGTACGATGTTCGGATGCCTTCCTGTTTGCTGGCCCAGTTCTGGAAGAATGCGAGGAAGGTGCGAACATCACCGCTCTTCCCTGTGAATGGCGTGGGTTTGGCGTTGGTGTTTTCCTTGTCTTTCTTTTCGGTGATGTCGGCCCTTCTGATAGAGTGGGCGAGACGCGTGACTTCATTCTGAAGCATGAGCTGCTGTTTCATCAAGAATTTGATGAGGTCGTCTTTGGACAAGTCGTCCATGTTCCGGTCTCCAGGTGGGGGTGGAGAGTCGTCTCTGGGTTTCTTCGGGATCGGGATGATTCGGTGTTGGATTCCGTCTTTTTCGAGAGTGGTTTCGGCGGCAATGGATACTAAGGCTGCATTCGGGCACACCTGCTCGGCGCAGTTCCAGAATTTCCCGTCTTCCTTGATGTGAAGGTGATGGGTCGTGTAGAGGTCTAGTCCGTGTGGTAGGTTTACACAATCGTTAGACATGGTAGTTTTGAGTGTTGGTTACAATTACGAGGACGGTCAACCACCTTACTCCTTTATAGGGAGTCCGGAATTACGTTTTGAAGCTCGTGTAGACGGGGGATGACCTTACGCAACAGCTCCTCGAACTGTTCGTACCTGCCCACCTGTGAGGCTCCTCACACAGGCTAGAGTCGATGGGCTTGTGGGCCCTTGGGGAAGTGGGAAGGAAGGGATCGGGATACCAGCAAGCACGACGTGTCTGCACAGGTCTCTTGATAGACGGGCGCAGTAAGGGATCTTGACCTAATGTCGCGAAGGGGCGACAACGAGAGGGCAAGCGAGAGCGAGAGACCTTAACGTAAACTAGTCCGAATAGACCAAGTTAGATTTAGAATGGTAAGGAGATACAAAGCATACCTAGTCCGAATAGACCAAGAGGTCAAGATGAGGACTAGGTTACAGGATGAAGAGTTTAAATACCGTTCTACAGGAATCGGCGATGTGAAACTAGGGCTGAGGGTCTACAGCACTACTAACGCATGTTCGGGAAAGATTATGGTAAGGCTATGGAAAGGCTATGGATAAGTACGATCGAAAGGGAAATGAAAGAAAGGTGTAAACAGGGTGTAAAGGTGCAAGGCAGCGATAAGGCTGCGCGCACTGCATAGTTAAGGTTAAGGTTTGAAAGTAAAGTTAAAGGAAATGGTAAACAGGAACATACAAATGTAAATGTCTGAAAATAAAGGGGAAAATGAATATTAGTAATCGAAATAAAATGTCAGTATTTAATCTTCACGACAAATTGCTGGTTTTGGTCGGTACCAGCTGGTGCCGACCAAAACCAGCAAACCAGTCACCAGTGCACCGACCGAAATTTTTTTCTACCAGTAAACTGCCTGTAAAGTATATGCAATATTGTGATAAGTGCGGAAGACTTCACGGATGATGCTCACACTGTCTTGGCATCATGTATCACATTGCCGGCAATATTTCTGACATCACATGGTGTCATACAATTGGTGTTGTCATTGTCAGGGACAATGTTCGGGCCTATCCGCCGCATTCCCGACCCAGTGCCGACAACCCTGACAAATGGCACCCAGAGTTGCTTAAAATGTTGCTTGGATATCTTAAATCTTCTTTCAAATTTGCAGTAAGTGTATTCTATCATTAATACCAGTCAGTTATCAATAAGATTTTTCACCTGTCGTACCAGTGAAAACCAGTGACCAGTATTTTGTCAAAATGCTGATGGAGGTCTTGGAGGGATTTTCCATTCATAAATACGGTATTCATGAATGGAAAATCCCTCCAAGACCTCGTTGCCAGCAGTATAATAAAGCTCAGTACATTGACTCAAAAGGCCTCAGGTGGTGTCAGTAAGATTGGACAATGGTCAAAGCAAGATTGTCCATCCGCTGATCAGACTGCTGTCACTCTGAGCAGTCGGATATGCATGGGAAACAACACGTGACAGCATTTTTCAGTGAGTGCTCTTCTATGCAGTCGACACAAGGTTTCCTCTTGACCACCACCATCACCTCTGCCCCAAGTACAAGATGGACTATCCGCACTCCGGTGACCAGCTCTACGGTCCTTACCAGATTGACAGTGCCTATTGGCAATACGGTGCGGGTGCACATGCCAACAGTGCTCAGCATTCCAGCACGAGTACCTGGGACTCTTCAGAGGAAGAGTTCGCTTCCAACCACATTTCTCGTCCTTTTCCATCCAGAAATATGGATCAGGTTCAACATGATGCATATGGTCAACATCGCAACACTCAGGTACGCGTCCTACACACGTAGTTTCAAGTCCTTGACGCGTTTTTGGCAGCCCGTCAGCGCATCCACTTCTAGGTCTCAAGAACATGTGCAATTTAGCTCTCAAACACTCTCCTCTCTCAAGTCTATCACTCACTCTTTGCTTCTTGGACACTGCCCGCTCTACGTTGATATCTGGCAAAGGAACATTGAACTTGACGCCGAATTGAAGGCCGAACGGTCAGTAGTGTGATTTGCCTTGATTGTATATGCCCACTTTGATATGTTCCAGACGTGTCACTCTTGCATTGCAAAGCCAGATGTCTACTGCTCCGATTCCTAGTGCTTCCGCTGTGCCCGCGCATGCCGCAATACCTCAAGCTACCCCATTTCCACCTCCAACAAAACCACTTTGTCCACTCGATCCTAAGGAATATCCAAGCTGTCGTTTCTGGTATAAGAGAGACTTTGATTCATATTTAAGCAGGAAGAACACTGGAAATACCTCTGCAGGCTCACTAGATTTTCTTGAAGACGAGAACGGTCAACCTCTTGACGAGTCGATCAAAAGCAAGATTTCGCAATTCATAAAGGGCATCTTTTCAGACCTATTCTATTATCGTCGTGATCCCAAGACATGGGCTAGCAGTGCAAATCCAGCCGAAGTCAAGCTATGGGGATATGTTGCTATCGAGAAGGAGTTTTTATGCTTTCAGTTGGGCGAAGGGCACTGGAAGGCAGAGGCATACTTCATTAATCAATACCCTGCCTGGAATCGCTATCATTGAGGCGCACCAAACTCGGGCTCAAAACGTGCGTATCATCTTTGTTTCATTAACATTTACTGACTTTGGTGATAGGCCAGTTCCCTTCGATCAACAGCTCTCAACCAAACCCGTCCAAGCGTGCCAAGACTGACAATCCTCGCAAGAAGAAGGTGGCCAAGAAGCCAATCACTAGTGAGGATGGCAACGAAGAAAACATGGACATCGACTTTTGGTCATTTGGCAATTCTCAAAATGCACCAATTGTAATTAAATCTCCTCATCCTCGCTTCACTACACCTTTGGAACCACCGAAAACGTCAAGTGTACCTCCTACTCCCACAGCTACTGCCGACAAAGCGATTACCTTTTCGGCCCCTCCTTCCTCAACTGCTACAGCTGTAGGCTCCACTCCTGCCTCCGCTACCATCACGGATTCTGTTCCTTCAATTATTACAACTGCAGACTCTGCTCCTGCCTCCATTACCTTTGCAGACCCTACTCCCGCCTCTGTGGATTCTGCCCCTACCTTTGCAGACCCTACTCCCGCCTCCGCAGATTCTACTCCTACCTTTGCAAACTCTACTCCCACCTCTGCAGGGTCTGCTCCTGCCTCCCTTGCCTCTACAGACTCTACTCCTGCCTCTGCAGGTTCTGCTCCTTCAAGTAGCACCAGTTCCGCTTCAGTTATTATTTCCAACTCATCTTCTATGCCTGATCCCGAGTCTGTTTTGAGCTTGGCCTCCACTAGTCAAGATTCTAGGCCATCTGCAGGCATCCTTGCGGCGGCGTCAGTTCGACCTTCCGATACGCCGTCTCAAGCTCCACAGTCTTGCGTAAGTCTTCTTTCCATAGATGTACAGATTCCACCATCTGAAAGATCTTCTTCTCGCACCTAGCCCTGTCCACGGTAAGTCATTCTGTGTCTAACGGTACGAAAAGTTTAACTGACAGTCTTTCTAGTGCAAAGTTGCGTGCCCGTCAAACCGATGCCCCGACACAGCTGAGTAGTACCACTCCTTTGGCTTCAACAAGCAGCAGTGTCCCGACAACCTTGTACACGCCTTCTACCCCATCCACCTCATCCAACACACAAGATACGCTTGCCACTTCAGAGAAAACATCCAAGGCTCCGGCAAAGACAAAAGGAAAGGCTAGCACTGTCAAGTCCAAGAAGAAACTCATGCCGAAATTACCCAACAAACATGGTGGAATGAGTGCTCAGTACGTTGCTGTAAACTTTGTCTTACCTCGCTGGATGAGTTGCTGATGTATCAAACAGAAACTTATGGTATCGTGACCTAAATGCTAAGACTGGAGTACTGTATGACGCGGATGAGTTGAAGGAGAAGTGGAGCAAGCTCTCGCCAACACTAAATAAGGTACGTTTCTGTTATTTACAACGCCTCTCTTGGCTCATGTCTGTACTAGTATTGGAAAATGCAAAGCAAGAAAGTCAAGGTCGAGCAAATGGACGCGACAGTCCCTGGAGACTCTGCTCCCGAGGATGACTAGGTTGTAGGTTTTGTCGCCGTTTTGTTGCATTTTCATTTTAAGCCCATAGATACTACAACGAGGGGCAGGGTGGAGCGTGCGTGCATAAGCAAGGAGCATGGGAAGGACTTTTTGGACTGTTGTAGCCGATTGTAGCTAGTATAGAGCGTGTATGCTCGTGTATAGTGATGAGTGAATGTATGTATAGTCAGTACTGTATAATTGCTGTATAATGTATAATGTGTGCTCAGAAACGCTCATCTGTGCTCCGAAATGCTGATCGCTCACTAACTCAAAGGACGTGACACCGAACCATTCAATCGATACGTCACTTTGCCAATCAACCCAGCTCAACAGAGCTCAACAGAGCTCAGTGCTGCACAGATCTGGTCGGAGCAACGGTTTTCTCAGCTCTTGGCCTAATTGCTCAGATCAGCTCAGCTCAGCGCATTGTCGATTCTCACTGGGCATGACATGTCAAGCGAGTTGCAAGGGATATATATGAAAAGCGGGGTAGTCGGTGCCTCGTCGAAAGAGGTGTCTGTGCAATGTGAGTAGACGAGACGTAAAAGGCATAAACTGTGAGCTCCCCTAAACTCGCACCTGCATTGAGTGTGTCGCGTTGTGTTGCTCGAGGTGTGTTGATGTAGAACGTGACGTGACGCAAGCCAAAAATGGTAATGGAAACGCAATTGTATAAAAATAGCCATCGGTGCGTCCCACCCAAAGAAACAACCCGTATAGATACTCTCTTCTCCAAGCCACCCTCCGTGCACAGCCAAGTTCTCCGTTTCCATCCCACTCCAAGAACGAATCCAAGATAACCAAAACAAGTGCGAGAAAAAATACACGAGAAATCGGAATACTCAGTCTGTCACGGTATTGATGAAAAGTGTATGGAATTGGAGGGGATGTATTCAGTTGATTCATCTGTAGGCGAACTATATCCCTTGGATGGTCGAGGAGAAAGCAAGGTGGGCTTTAGAGTATTAGCAATCAACGTTAATCAACAGCGCGTCTTGGTTATGTCTCCCGAAATACCGGATCTAATTATATCGATCAGTTCTTCTAGTCTCGTTCATACACCCCAGTGAAAAGTGCCAAGATCCGGAGCGAGCCTGAGCGAGGACATGTCCTGAGAAAGTTGAAAAAATCGAGCCAGAGCGAGCCAAATTACAAGTTAGCACAGTTGAGATATATTCATTGAACTATATAGCTAAAATTAGCTCTAGGCCGACAAAAGGCGAGTGCTAAAGCAAAATAATTTAGTCACACGCTCATCCACATAGCCTGTACGAGTTCTACATAGTCCTCCAGAGTTATTTAGTCGCAGCGCCATATCAGACGACTTGGGCGTGTGAATCTTTGCCAGCGCATCTTGTACTCAACCATCTCAGACATTTCCCGTGCGCTTGCCTAGACGTCTTCCGCCATCTACTCATGGTGTGCATACGGTATACCTTCTCATTATCTATGAAACCACGGGCCGCATTGGAAGGTGAAGACTCTGCGACGTGTCGGCGGTAGTCAGCTATTCCTTTATGTGGGTTATCTCTGTTCTATCACCAATACTACATGGAAACTGACGCATATACTCATGTTTTTAGCTCTTTTTTGTGACGAGAAAGACCCGGGGTATGTCACTGTATGTGCTTTCTCAATCCCGCTCTTAGAGATTCTGGTTTCCTTTTTAGTGACGGTTTCTGGGTATCGGAGTACTCCATGGACATCTAGAGGGTTGCGCTGGGTGCAGAGGAAGGTTGTATGTGGTGATACCATATAGCTAGTAGTAGTATTACGTGCCTGGCTATATGATAATATAATTGCTATAAAATCGACTCCAAGTGTGTTCGAGCCAAGGAGAGGAAGCAGCAACAATCAAAGCCATTGAATACACTGAGATCCAACGAGTCTGAGCGAGTTAAAGCTATTCTACAGTAAGACGCTCGCCACGACTTGCTCCGGTCAGATCAAGTGGGTAAAATTTCGGACGAGGGCAGGTCAGATAGGGCAAGAGCGATAATTTTGGCTTCCCTCGCTCCGGCTCGGTCTGGCCATATTCACTTCTCACTGGGTGCATACACAGTCGCCTTTCCTACAAGAAATAGGTAGCCAGAGTGTGCAGCCCGCTTTCTGTTCTCGAGCCAACGAGTGCTACCATCTTTATTACATGGCATAAATAGCAGCTGGGATTGTTTTATCCATATTCATCTTTAATTTGCAAACTCGACGTCACAAGTATAGAGTCCTTCGGATTGCCATACTTGGTCTAAATACCAAATGAGTGAACTGTCATCATGCACTAGTTACCATGAGCTTGAACCGTTTAGATGTAAAGCCTGGCGCAAAAAATATGCCTGTTGGTCCCATTTACAATGAAACATTCACTTAGTTCTTATTTTATCTATTCAGCAATAGTTTCATCAATTACCGGCGGGTCCGTTCTACACATCAGTATATATCTCAAATAGAATAAAACGACCCACCTACTTTCATTAGGGCTATGCCATTCAGATTTGTGTTATACCATATCACACTCTTGAATCAAAGCAAAACAAAGGTCGAATGCAAGAATTTATTCAAAAATGACATTTCCTAAAGTACATATTTTCCGAGTAAAAGCCAAATCACAATATAAAGGAAACACATGGAAAATGAATAGAAATACACTACTACATTTACATGCATTTAAATGGCCATCCAAGTTTCAAACAGAGACTCATTCTTCAGAGTAGCATTGAGCCCAGCTTTCTCCATAGACACAATCATTGAGTTCAACTTTGTTGTACCCAGTCTTGTTGATGATCAAATGGGTTTCTTCAGCACACAAATTTGTTCTGAACTGAGGAGGGATCCAAACAATTCCCTTCTCTTCATTTGGAAAATAAACCCATCCATCATCATCTAAAGTCCAATTAGTCCCTGAAAAATGCAAATTAGAATAATGAAGGAAATAATAGCTCTCAAAATCTAAAACTTACCAAGACCAATAGTATTCTGTTGACTATTCTGGACAGTAGCCCCCTGTTTTAAAAATGCACCCACAGGGCTCTGCTGAGCTGGAAGTACAGATTGTTGGCTACAAGTTGAATGAGATCCAACAGGTGTCTCATTCATAATATTCCAAACTCTTATTGTCTCATCCCCAGAACTAGACACAATTCTCCTTCCATCTGGAGAAAATGCCACTGACCACACCACAGCTGCATGGCCTTGAAATGGTCTGCCAACAGCAGCTCCAGTTTCTGCATCCCAAAATCTCACTGTCTTGTCATCAGAGCCAGACACAATCCAATTTCCATCAGGAGAAAATGCAACAGAATTTACATCATCAGTATGCCCTTTCAAAGGATCACCAATAGCAGTCCCAGTCTCTACATTCCAAACTCTTATTGTCCCATATTCAGAGCCAGATACAATTCTTTCTTCATCTGGAGAAAATGCCACACAATACACTGTACCCCCATGGCCAGAGATAGGGTCTCCAATAGCATCCCCAGAATTTACATCACTGTTTTGTCTGAAGAGCCAGATACAATTTTATTTCCATCTGGTGAAAATGCCACAGACCAAACTCTGCCATCATGACCAGAAAGAGTTTTCTGCAGTGCTCCTGTATTTGTTTCCCATATTCTTACTGCTTCATCATCTGATCCTGATGCAATATATTTTCCATCTGGAAAAAATGATACAGAATTCACATAATCTGTGTGTTGAAGGGGATCCCCAATCTGTGATCCTGTCTTTGAATCCCATATTCTAATTGTGTCATCAGATGAACCTGATGCAATCTTTTCTCCATTATGAGAAATTGCTACAGATCTAACTCTGCTCCTATGCCCTTGAAATGGATCTCCAATTGCAGCCCCTGTATTAGCATCCCATACCCTAACTGTATTATCATCAGAGCCAGACACAATATAAGATCCATCTGGAGAAAATGCCACAGAATAAACTCCACCATCATGACCAGGAAATGAATTTGCAACTGCAACTCCTGTCTTTGGACTCCAGATCCTCACAGTCTTGTCATGAGAGCCAGAAAAAATTAGATTTCCATCTGGTGAAAAGGCTACAGACTTGACATAATCATTGTGACCTTGAAGTGGATTTCCAATCTGAGCTCCAGTTTTGGCATCCCAGATTCTTACTGTGTTATCATCAGAGCCTGATATGATTTTATCACCATCTGGAGTGAATGCTACTGATCTGATCCAGTCTGAGTGACCTTGCAATTTTTTGATTTGGGTCCAATTTTGGGTGTCCCATATTTGCACTGCATTTTGGGAACCACAGACAATATGTTGCCCATCAGGAGAAAAATCAATATGATAAATGCAACCACTGTTACTCTGTAAGGGATTGCAAACAAGACCACCAGTTTTTGAATACCACACTCTTACAGTTTCATCAGTGGAACCAGAAGCGATCAGCTGGTCATCAGGTGAAAAAGCAACAGACCAAACCCAATTTTCATGGCCTTTGAGGGGATCAAAAAGTGCAACATGAGCTTTAGCATTCCAGATTATGATTGTGTGGTCAGCAGACCCAGAAACAATGTGAGATCCATCTTTGGAAATAGATACAGTCCTAATTCCATCACTGTGCCCTTGCAAAGGATGACCAATCATAGCTCCAGATTTGGAATCCCAAATTCTGACAGTTTTATCATCTGAGCCAGACACAACCTTTAGTCCATCTGAAGAAAAGACTACACAATTCACAGTATTGTGATGTCCTATGAATGGCTCTCCAATCTGAACACCAGTTGTGGTGCTCCACATTATGCACATATTATCTGCTTGAGCTGTGACAATTCTTTTTCCATCTGGAGAAATACTAATGCATTTGACTTCAGTGGGTGTGTTCCAGTACATGACATTGTTCTGCTGGGTCTTTGATTTAACTTTCATACCCCTTTGCAAAAACTTTGCTGATGGAATTTCCTCTGACCACCATGGGAGTATGCTTAAATATAGATGTGGTGTCATATCTTTTACCGTACTGTGGCTGAAAGCATTTATGAATGTTTGTATATTTTGAATCATCTCATTCATATCTTGCAGCTTCTCAATCTAAACACTTTTCATTAGATCTGGATATAAAACACTCTAAGGACACATACCTCTAAAAAAGAATTGAGAATTTCAATACATGCTGGGGCACCTTGATGTTTGTATTTCTTTCCATCACTTATTCTTCCCATTAAAACCATTGTTTCAATCCAGAAAAGAAGCTTTTTATCCAAGAATGCTTTCACTTTGATAAGAATTTCTTCGTCTAAACTTGCATGGCTTAAATGGTATCCCCAAAAGTTGCATGAGTACCATAGACCATCACTAACTTTCTCTTCCACCACTTTTTCAATATTTGAGACTTCAACATCAGCAATAAATGATGATGGAAGATTACAGATATTAAACCTCAACTGATCCTCCATTATATGCAGGCAGGATTTGCCCAGAAACAAATGCCATCCTTTAGAGTCACATCCAAGTTTTCCAGCTCTTTTCTGTGAAAAGATATAGTCTGGAAAAGAGGCATGAAAGGCATAAATGGTTGAATCAGTGGGGTCAATATACAGAACTGATTCTAGATTTAGCAGAGTGGCATGGACCAGATTCAGAGGAAAGTTCAGGATTTTGGCAATCATTGCATAAGAAACCTGAGTGCCAGTGGATAATACAGTATAGATGATTTGAAGGGTCTGATGCTTTTCATAGTCTCTAGCTAATTTTAATGAGCTTTCAATAACGCTGCAATACAAGCTATCCAAATTCTCCTCTTCTGTCATTTCAGGGATGGAAACACTGTTGAGTATTTCAGTTAATCTGGATTGCTCTCTTCCATGTATCTGGGTAATAAATTTGATAGCTGTAGCTGCATAGATAAACAATTTTCCAGACTTTGAAGCTAGTACTTCAACATCATTTTTGGTAATAGGAACACTCTGTCTCTGGACTGTGTCAATGAGATATGTCAAAATATCCTTTTGTACAATTTCCTGTCCCACATGATGCAAGTAGAACTTATCAATGGGTGTTTGGATATGTGGATTCACATGCAGCTCAGGTCGGCTAGTTAGGAAGAACTTCAATCCTAAGAATTTCTCATTTTGGATTGTAAGAACTAGAACTTTCAAAATGGATTCAATCTTTTCACATTCATCCAATGCATCAATTACAATCACTGGAATAACTGAGTTGAACCTTTGAGAAGTTATTACAGCACTCCATGGCTTGATCAACAGTCTCTGAAACTGAATCTCAGGGGTTTTGGTTGCAAGATCATTATCCTCATTTAACTCCTGCAAGAGCTTCTCAGCAAATGTTTGAGAATATTTAGCTAGTTGGTATGAGATGGTGGGGATAACCCTGGTGTGATCCCTGCACCCAGGGATCTGCCGAGAGCAGAAAAATGATGCCCCGAGTGCTTTCTTTTCTAGTATCAGACAGACTGATTTAGCAATGGTGCTTTTTCCTGTTCCTGCCATACCACACATCCAGTACCCTTGGGAAGCTGATGGATCCTTTGTCCAACTCTCAATTTTCTCAAGAATTTCAACTCGAGTTCCTTCAGTGCAGCTTGAAAGAACATGAGTTCTAGTGTTATCAGCATCATGAAATGCTTGAGGGCAGTGATTGAGCTTGCCAAACAGCAAATTCTGATAGATTAGTATATATTAGTACCATCCAAATTAAGGATATATATAAATTTATACCTGTAGTATTGCACTAGTGTTTCTCTCAATGGAAAACAAAACTTCTGACTACACAAAGATAATCAGAGCACAGCTCAATCTCCTAAAGTAGAAATTACCTTGCATTTATCAAAAGCATCCTCCACCTCTTTGCAGTAACCATCAATTTCAGCAGTAATTGTGTCAGGATCAACAATCTTCTGCAACCTCATAAGCATTGACATATTGTCTACTTGATTGTTCACACGTTGACAAACAGAAGTGAGTTTTCTGTAAGATATAATATAATTGCATTAGCTGAATTTAGAGATTGGTTAAATTCTTACCCTGCCAACACCTCAAAATGACTATTCAACTGATAAGAATTGTCCCTCTTCATCTCCTTTTCTAGAGACATGGACTTTACTGCCAAGACATCTACAAACTCTTCCAGCTTCTTCTTGTTCTTGGACACTTTCTATTGGAAAACGTCATTGATTGAGATGGGACTGGTATCAATATATAATACTTACATGATAGTGCTCAATACATGCGCAAACTGCATTAACAGCAGGCCCAAGTCCAGGCACAGGAATCAATTCAGAAAAATTCTTGAGAGTATAAACACTCTTTTCCAAAACTGCTCCAGTTAGTTTGAAGTAGTTATAATCAGGCTGCATAACCTGATCCTCAGCAGCAGCAGAGGCCTGAGCTTCTACAGTCTGCCCTGATGCTTGACCAGCGATACGGGGCTGAGCTGGAACTCCAATAACTGCTGTATATCCCAATGCAGACACTGTTGTGGCCGCTGCGATATCTGGGCTACCAGCTATCAGAATCCCTTGGTCTTGGGTTTGTACCTGACCAATCATTTGGTCTCGAGGAACCTGAATTGGCTCTGAAGTAGTTGAAACACCAGAGGATGAAGCCCTAGACTCTGCCGGAAATCCACGTCCTCCTATCATCAAATTTGGCTGTGAAGCACCTGCAGCTATGTTAGCCGAATTCTTCTTATGCTTTCTCCCGGAGAATGGAGCTAGCATCTTTTTGACCCAGTTTTTTTGGGGTTTGTTGGTTCCAGACATTGCTACAAGTTTACGATTTCGAAGTTTGAAATCGCGTGCTTTCAGTGATCGGATGTGAACAATGACAGCGTGTAAGAACTTGTGCAGATGCACGTGAAGTCCACTTGTCAGTTCACCGTTTTAAGGTTCAAAAGACAGTCTTAAAGTTCGGAATGAATAGATTTTAAGTTCAAGTCCTTTGATACAAACGCTTGTATGGCGTGATTGACATCCGGTACGCTATGACGCTCGACAGCGTGGAAGCGATATATCTGCTGATATGGGCTTCAATGAAGCCATAGAGTTTTTTTTTGTTCATTTTGCATCATGATATCGGAATGTCTCTCGATTAGGGTATGTATCAAAGGCGGTTTTACACTTTACATACGAAAAGTAATAAAATTTCTAACATTTTACAGGTGCGAAAATTTTTCGCAATGATAATGGGATACTCTATCACATTATTCACGTATCGATGGTTCCAATCTCAAATGGACAGCACCCAGAAAATAAAAGTAGCCTCTTTTTAAATTTCTAAAAGAAAACACATTTTACCCTCTGTATCAATGGCCAATTCAATGCTGCGTGGGTATGAGATTCAGACCTCAGGTCATGGAACCACTGGGAGGTTAACTGTTCGGGTTCTGATCAGCTTTTTCTATGATTTTATTCACAGAGATAGTGATAATACGTAGGGCATCTCCTATATGCTTCACTTGTGTTCGGTCAGAGTCTTTTATGGGGAGAAGCCATTGGAGATTTTATCATTCATTAAGACATCTGTACGATAAGTCGACCTAGGTAATATTAAGTTGATGTTTTTCATGATCGTATATATCAAGGATGGGGAAGGATAAGCATTTAGGAGTAAATACTGACGCTAGAAGCAGGATTTATCTAGATAAATCCCATAATCAGATTCCTTTGTTCCGGTAAAAATGAAATAAACTCTAAATTAGAGTTGGCCAGGAGGTGGATGAGATTAATATCCTTCAACGTTTGTCCGAGATACGTCGTTTAATCCCATTTCTATAAGAAGCACGTAGAATCATAGTCTGTTTTCCAATAATCTTGAAACAAGGCAAATTTACGGTTGACATTCCTAATGTAATCAAAGAAACAGTGGTAGCTGTGGAAATTATGACTACGCATAACAAGCAATCAGAAAACGACGTGCGCGCCCATTTCAAGTGAGAATCAGAGGTCGAAATACAAAAGACAGACTTGAGCAGACAAGGAACCAAAGAAGAAATGGGTCAAGTGACGCATTCCCGACTCCGACGAAGGAGGAGAAGGGACTGGGGACTTCGAACGGTCTTATCCGTTCACTTCCGTGGTCCTTTAGGAAATCGGACCTAGACATTTCAATTTTTGATGAGCGACTGACGGAAGAGATCTGTGGGGCTATGAAGGGGTCATTTGACTTGTCAGCAGGTATAAGTAGTTCTAAGTTCGCCTGCATAACTTGCAATACCTTTGATTCCAGCAATGCAGCCCGCTTTATCGCAGGAAGTTTCCAGTTGAGCACCCGCTTTTCTGACGCTTTACTTGCAATTCTCGCAAGCAATACACAAATTTGGTGGCCGGAAGAATACTTCTATGCTCAGAGGAAAACTGTAACGGATTCCATGAATATCATTCCAGTTTTTAAGAACACATTTGGCCGTGAATTCTGTAATGCCTTCGCTGACTCTAAAGGACTTTCCTAATTCGTACGCAAACAATCGAGCATTTAATATGAATGTCTCTCATTGGTTGCTGAGCAAGTAAGCTGAACCATTCATCATTGATTGCTTCCAGAATTCGTCGTTACAATTCCTGGTTTAGTTCAACGACAAAAGTATCAATACTCACTGTTTTCAAGACTCGTGAATTTCGATTTGTACTATACTTGGCTGTTTTTGTAAGATATGTACCCTCTGTCTTTTTTGCTCTTGTATTATAAGTGTCTCAACTATCTACCGAAGCAATATACTCATCACTTCTCTTAAATTTTCGGAGTCGGGGATGCCGCAAAGCGGCGCTCAGGATACATGCAATTGAAATGCGTAATAATCGATGGTGACAGCAAGACGAACGGAACGAAGCAGAAGTATAGTAAAGTTTGGGTCACTGCCAAGTATGCGTATGCAGGGTTTGGCGCGTTAAAAGTATGATACAATACAGTTTGCTATCACAAGAAATATATAACGGAAAATAGTGAACGAAAAGAATGTATAAGGATACGACATATCCCAGTTTTGATGAATATAAGAAACACCATACCAAATTCCAGGGAAAATGGCGAATAGAAACTATGTTGTGTATCCACGCAGGCACCACTACACCTCCACATTCTCGGTCAACTCGAAACTATCTCACTACAACCCCCTCTGCCCTCCGAGGCTCCCGCGTTGTATCCATTCCACCCCCGATTTGCAGATACAGACACGACGGATACAATATCCTCGTGATCATGCAATGAGAATGAGAGGGTGCAAGGGATCATCAGGGAATGATGTTGATGCGGCTGGGGGGAGGTAGCATTAGCTGAAAATACGT
Source organism: Stygiomarasmius scandens (assembly GCA_037954225.1). Taxonomy (NCBI): domain Eukaryota; kingdom Fungi; phylum Basidiomycota; class Agaricomycetes; order Agaricales; family Campanellaceae; genus Stygiomarasmius; species Stygiomarasmius scandens. The sequence continues at coordinate 404,584 of JBANRG010000046.1, forward strand.
GTTTGGTAGTTCGCCTCCTCGTAACCCATGCGAGACGTCATCCCTTGGACAATCATAGGCCCCACTCATGAAGCTCGTCTTGTTTTAGCGAGAGGATTAAAGGAGATCCCTTCGGTAATCGGCTCTCATTGCCTGACTTCAAAAGCACATAGATGGGAGACAGTCGACATGAGACGTAGTCAACAAACGAGGCTAGCTGGCTACTTGTAATGAGCTAGGAGAGGAGGCAGATATTATTGGACATGCTTTGACATGAACGAAAGCATGGATTCATACGTGTCGCGAATTGAAAACAGAGTTTGAAGGAGGGCATCTTGACGACGACAGGCTGAGTGCGATGGCAGAGGGTGCGAAACAGGGCTCGATGAAAGAGGCCGGGAAAGCGAGGATGTTGGCTGACGGGGGATGAACTGAGTTGGAAACAAAGGCGAAGCTGTGCATCTACGATTGAGCTGAAAACGAATGGGCTGGTGGAGAAATCAAGCTCACAGAAGCTTCTTGGGCTTGAGGGGATGCTGAGGTTGGTGGGGAATGTCGAGACTGCACTTTTTCTTAATGGATGGCTGGACGACTTGAAGAATTGGGGAACTGGGTTATTGCAAGATAAATATGCAGTCATTCCAAAGGGAGGGAGACGCACCTGATATGTCCTCACGCAAACGTGTCACCATCAACCCGAAACTGTCCTTGGAACCGAAGCAAACCCTTCACATACTCTTTGTTAGTCTGGGTGCAGAACGCACGAGCTGTAGACCAGTCAGAGACAAAGAAAGGAAATTAGAGTGGAGAGAATACGCACCAAGCCTGAGATCCACCTTCCCCATAGAGGCGCATCCGCCTTGAAGCACCAGCCCCCATCATTCCCAACACCACGAGCGAAATCTTGTCATTCGATAATAGAAAAGCGACCACCGAGTTTGCCAATACATCCGCGATAGGCCTTGAGATTGCTTGAAGCAACAGTTTGTGAAGGTGGCATGGCATATGGGGTTGCCTAGAATGTGTGGTGCATAAAAACGGGAATGGTGAGGAGAGGACGGACATTCCATGCATAAGGAACAGTAGCGTTGTCTATGAGGAGCAGACATGGCATGTCGAGCGAGTTGCAGAGGAACTGATTGTGGAAAGCCGAATAGTTGGACATGTTGGTGTGCCTCGTCAAAAGGAGGTGCCTGTGCAATGAGTGGATGAGACCTTTGAGCTTCCCTAAACTCGCACCTGCATTGAGTATGTCGCGTTGTGTTGCTCGAGGTGTGTTGATGTAGAACGTGTATTTGGTGACAGAAGCCAAAAATGGTAATGGAGAGTGACAACGCAATTGTATAAAAATAGTCATCGGTGCGATCCCACCCAAAGAAACAACCCATAGCCCTAGGGCCTATAACCTCTTCTCCAAGCCACTCTCTGTGCACAGCCAAGTTCTCCATCTCCATCCCAGTCCAAGAACGAATCCAAAAGAACTGAAACACAAACGCGAGAAAAAGTACACGAGAAATCTGAACACTCACAGTCTGCCGCGGTAATGATGAAAAGTGTATGGAATTGGAGGGGATGTATTCGTTTGATTCAGCTATAGACGAGCCGTATATCCCTTGGATGGTTGAGGAAGCAAGGGTGGGGTGTAGGGTACTAGCAATCAACAACGCATCTTGGTCATGTCTCCCGAAATACCAGATCTAATTATAGCAGGGTCCCGGTTCTTCTAGTCTCGTTCACGTAGATACACAGTCGTCTTCATGCAAGACATATGGTGATTGGTAACCAGAATGTGCAGCCTGGTCTCAGTTCTCGAGCCAACGAGTACGGCCATCTATATTACTTGCATAAATAGCACGCCCCTGCAGCTGGGATTGTATTATCCATATTCATCTTCCATCAAACTCGACGTAAGTATAAGTCTTTTGGATTGCTATACTCGATCTGAATGCCAAACGAGTTAACCGTCATCATGTACCGGTTACCATGAGCTTGAGCCGTTGAGATGTAAAGCCTGGCGCAGAAAATATGCCTGTTGGTCACATTTACAGTGAAATGTTCAATTAGTTCTTATTTTATCTATTCAACGATAGATCCATAAATTACCGGCCAAACCGTTCTACACATCAGTATATATCTCAAATAGAATATCACCAAATCATCAACGACCCACCTACATTCATTAGGCCTATGCCATTCGGATTTTTGTTATACCATATCACACTCTTAAATCAAAGCAAAACAAAGGTCAATGCAAGAATATATTCAAAACTGACATTTCCTAAAGTACATATTTTCCGGGTAAAAGCCAAGTCACAATATAAAGGAAACACATGGAAAATGAATAGAAATACACTACTACATTCGCACGCACTCAAAGGCCATCCAAGCTTCAAACAGAGGTTCATTCGTCAGAGTAGCATTCAGCCCATCCTTCTCCATAAACACAATTATTGAATTCAACCTTGTTATATCCATTGTTGCTGATTGCTAGGTAGGTTTCCTCAGCGTATAGATTTGTTCTGAACTGAGGAGGGATCCAAACAATTCCCTTCTCTTCATTTGGAAAATAAACCCATCCATCATCATCTAAAGTCCAATTAGTCCCTGAAAAATGCAAATTAGATTAATGAAGGAAATAATAGCTCTCAAAATATAAAACTTACCAGAAGCAATAGTATTCTGTTGACTACTCTGAACAGTAGCCCCCTGTTTTAAAAATGCATCCACAGGGCTCTGCTGAGCTGGGAGTACAGATTGTTGGTTACAGGTTGAATGAGATCCAACAGGTGTCTCATTCATAATATTCCAAACTCTTATTGTCCTATCCCCAGAACCAGACACAATTCTCCTTCCATCTGGAGAAAATACCACTGACCAAACCCAATCTGTATGGCCTTGAAATGGTCTGCCAACAGCAGCTCCAGTTTTTGCATCCCAAATTCTCACTGTCTTGTCATTGGAACCAGACACAATCCAATTTCCATCAGGAGAAAATGCAACAGAATTTACATCACCAGTATGCCCTTGCAGGGGATCACAAATAGGAGTCCCAGTCTCTACATCCCAAATTCTTATTGTCCTGTCTTTAGAGCCAGACACAATTCTTTTCCCATCTGGAGAAAATGCCATACAATACACTACACCCTCATGGCCAGAGATAGGGTCTCCAATAGCATCCCCAGAATTTACATCCCAGAGCCTCACTATATTGTCTGAAGAGCCAGATACAATTTTATTTCCATCTGGTGAAAATGACACAGACCAAACTCTGCCATGATGACCAGAAAGAGTTTTCTGCAATGCTCCTGTATCTGTCTCCCATATTCTTACTGCTTTATCATGTGATCCTGATGCAATATATTTTCCATCTGGAGAAAATGATACTGAATTCACATCATATGGGTGTTGAAGGGGATCCCCAATCTGTGATCTAGTCTTTGAATCCCATATTCTCACTGTTCTATCCCATGACCCTGATGCAATCTTTTCTCCATCATGAGAAATTGCTACAGATCTGACTAATCTCTCATGTCCTTGAAATGGATCCCCAATTGCAGCCCCTGTATTAGCATCCCATACCCTAACTGTATTATCATCAGAGCCAGACACAATATAAGATCCATCTGGAGAAAATGCCACAGAATAAACTCCACCATCATGACCAGGAAATGAATTTGCAACTGCAGCTCCTGTCTTTGGATTCCAGATTCTCACAGTCTTGTCATCAGAGCCAGAAAAAATTAGATTTCCATCTGGTGAAAAGGCTACAAAGTTGACATAATGATTGTGACCTTGAAGTGGATTGCCAATCTGAGCTCCAGTTTTGGCATCCCAGATTCTTACTGTTTTATCATCAGAGCCTGATATGATTTTTTCATCATCTGGAGAGAATGATACTGATCTGACGTAGTCTGAGTGACCCTGCAATTTTCGGATTTGGGTCCAATTTTGAGTGTCCCAGATTATTACAGTTTCATCTGCAGAACCAGAGGCAATTTGTTGTCCATCTGGAGAAAATGCCACAGAAAACACATAACTATTATGCCCTTGTAGAGGACTACAAAGTGGTTCTCCAGTAGTTGCATCCCAAACTCTGATGGTTTTATCATCAGAGCCAGAAACAAGCTGTTTGCCACTGGGAGAAAAGACTACAGACCTAACCCAATCTGTATGCCCTCTGAAAGGCAAGCCAATTGCAACACCATTATTTGTATTCCAAATCCTAACTGTGTGGTCTTCAGAGCCTGAAGCAATTTGGGATGTGTTTTGTGAAATAGCTACAGATAATACACCTTCCTCATGTCCTGTCAATGTTAAAATTGATGCACCAGTTTTTGAGTCCCAGATTCTGATAGTTTTATCATTTGAACCAGAAACAATTTTTGACCCAGTTGAGAATACCACAGAGTTTACTATACCACCATGGCCTACCAGGCTGTCTCCAATTTGAACACCAGTTGTAGTGCTCCAGATTATGCATATATTATCTGCTTGAGCTGTAACAATTCTTTTTCCATCTGGAGAAATACTAATGCAAATGACTTCAGCAGGTGTGTCCCAGTACATGACATTGTTCTGCCTGGTCTTTGCTTTAACTTTCATTCCCCTTTGCAAAAACTTTGCTGATGGAATTTCCTCTGACCACCATGGGAGTATACTTAGGTATAGATGAGGTGTCATATCTTTTACTGTACTCTGGCTGAAAGCATTTATGAATGATTGTATATTTTGAATCATTTCATTCAAATCTTGCAGTTTCTCAATCTAAGCATTTTGCATTAGATCTGGATGTAAGAATACTCTGAAAATACATACCTTTGAAAAAGAATTGAGAATTTCAATACATGCTGGGGCACCTTGATGTTTGTATTTCTTTCCATCATTTATTCTTCCCATTAAAACCATTGCTTCAATCCAGGGTAGAAGTTTCCTATCCCAGAATGCTTTCACCCTGGAGATAAGTTCTTCACCCAAACTTGCATAGGTCAAATGATACTCCCAAAAATTGCAAGAGTACCATAATCCTTCGTCAATTTTTTGTTTTATTACATTCTCTATATCTGGAACATCTACATCTGCAACAAATGATGATGGAAGACTACAGAGATTGAATTTCAGTTGTTTTTCCATCAAGTCCAAACAGGAGTTGGCCAGGGAAACATGTTGTGCTTGAATGTCACAACCCAACTCTCCTGCTCTTTCCTTTGAAAAAATGTAGTCTGGGAAAGATGCATGAAAAGCATAGATAGTTGAATCTCTTTCATCAATATAGAGAACAGATTGGAGATCTGATATAGTAGGCCCAACTATGTCCAGTGGTATCTTCAGTAGTTGAGCAACCATATTGCAAGAAATCCTGATACTGGTGGACAAGGCAACATGAATAACGTTCAAGCTCTGATATCTCTCTTTAGTTTTCAAGCCTTTCAGTGTGTTGGCAAGAATATCACAGTATAATTTGTCAATGTCTTCAACTTCTTCTTTTTCTGTACTGGAACTGCTGTTGACAATATCAGCTAATCTGTATTTAGCTCTTTCAGGCTTTTCAGCCACATATTTGATTGCTGTGGCAGCATATATGAAAAGTTTTCCAGATTTTTTAGCCAGCCTATTGATATCACCATCAGGAACGGGATTTTTTGGCAACTTTGTCTTGACCTGTTCCTTCAGGAAAACAAGAATATCGTCGTGAACCAAGCTTTCTTCTACATTATGCAAATAGAATTCAGCCACCTGGGTTTCCTTTGGTAAAGGATTTGGAGCTGTTTTGATATGCTCATATACATTTCTTTCAGGCCGACTAGTAAAAAAAAACTTGAGTTTTTGAATCCTTCTGTTCTGGATTACAGATACAAATTCTTTCAACACAAATTCAATGCCTTCACATTCATCAAGAGCATCAACAACAATGACAGGAGTAATGTTGTCAAATTCCTTTGACTTTACAACTGTCATCCAAGGTTGAACCAAAAGCATTTCCAATTGCATATTTGGTGTTTTGGTGACTAAATCAGGATTGGACTGAAGAGAAGTTTGCAATGCCTTGGCAAAAGTGCAAGAATATCTAGTGAGCTGGTAAGCAATTGTAGGTATGATTTTTCTATAGTCTTTGCATCCTGCAAGTTGGCGAGAACAGAAAAAAGAGGCAGCTAGGTGTTCCTTTTCTTTCAGCATAAGGCAAATGGACTTTGCAATGGTACTTTTTCCAGTACCAGCCATTCCACACATCCAGTATCCCATTGAACCATTGAGATCTTCTGCCCATTTCTCAATGTCAATGAGAATTTGCTTTCGGGTACCTGGAGCACAAGGGTTTCTTGAATGTTCAATTCCAAGGTCAGTATCATGAAATGCTTCTGCTGAATATTTGAGTTTGTCAATTGTCAGATCCTGAATAGCATGAATCAATCTTTGAGTGCACAGGTGATAACTGTATTATAGTTACCTTCCAGATCTGACTGAGCTGATTTTCAATGAGATGTATTGTTGCAGTCTATGCAGCATATCAGTTATATCTTTTTAACATATTTTAGAAGAGATGTCAATTACCTTGCATTCATCATATGCATTCTTGATTTCCTTGAAATACTCATCAATTTCATGGGAAACATAATCTGGCTCAACCACTGTGTGCACTTTTCCCCACTTTGATTGATCTTTCTGTTTGAAGCTGACTTTTGCAGACACCTGAGTCAGTACCCTAAATTATATGTTCAGGTTAATATTTCTTACTGTAACAGTTCAAGTGGGAGCCTTACTCTGCTAGCTTTCTGTATTCTTCATCCATATGTGGTGATACATTCTGTGACCAATGCTTTTGCAAAGCTTGTGACTTTGAGGCAATCTCTGAAGTCAGTTCTTCAAGCTTTTCCTTATTCTCTGAGATCTTCTAAGGTACAATCATGAGTATCAAAAACTCGCTATAAAATTAATTGACTCACATGGAAGTGTTCAATGCATGCACAAACTGCACTAACAGCAGGCCCAAGTCCTGGCACAGGAATCAATTCAGAAAGATTCTTGAGAGTAAAGACACTCTTTTCCAATACTGCTCCAGCTAGTTTGAAGTAATTGTAATCAGGCTGCAGAACCTGATCCTCAGAAGCAGCAGAGAGTTGAACCGTTGCTGCTGCTGGGACACTTGGACTTCCGGTTATCTGATTACCTTGGTCTTGGGTTGGTACCTGACCAATCACTTGACCTTGAGTTGGCTCTGAAGTAGTTGAAACGCCAGAGGATGAAACCCTAGACAATCCCTCTCGTCCCGCTGCCAAATTTGGCTGTGAAGCACTTGCAGCTATATTGGCTGAATTCTTCTTATGCTTTCTCCCCGAGAATGGTGACAGCAATCTCTTGACCAAACTTTTCTCGGGTTTTTTGGTTGGTGGAGTATTGGCAGACATTGCTGGTGAGTTCGAAGCTCGGAATCGCGTGCTTTCAGTGATCGGATGTGAACAATGATAGCGTGTAGGAACTTGTGCATATGCACGTGAAGTCCACTTGTCAGTTGACGGTTTTAAGGTTCAAAAGGCAGTCTTAAAGTTTGGAATGAATAGATTTTAAGTTCAAGACCACTCTTTCTACTTGTCAGTTCGCAGTTTTAAAGTCCGGATTGAATAGATTTTAAGTTCAAATCCTTAGTGAAAGCAACGTACTTTCAAATGCAGCCTGCAACTAATTTTCTTAAAGCATTTTCCCTGAAATTACATTGTGTGGAAAGCATAACTAATGTTGCCAACCACAAAATTTACTTCTTCGGTCCCTACGCAAGGAGATTTCAAGACTTCAAATCACTCACCCAACCCCGTCCCTTTAACTTTTCCAACAGAAAACGATTTCAAAACAAAGTATAAAAGAATGGGGTAAAATAGCGTCAAATTTTTTCAAAGCATGTATACGTCCCAAAAGGCCGAGCTGGAATACAAATAGAATCCAGAAGCCACGACAAGAATGCGAAAACCTAATAACATAATCCGCTGGTACAATATTTTGCACATCCATAGTATTGATGGAGAAGCAGAGCTCCTCGGCAGAAACACCACGGAGTAGTACTCAACAGGAATATGGGTAGCAGATATACATGTGGATAATTGAAGTCGTGTTCCGAGTCTAAAAGACATTTGACAGACGACAAACACATGGGCTAAGCGGTACGGCGCATAAAAGCAAGAAAAGAAAAAAAAAACAAAGAGAAACGATTTTGCATTCCAGCTGAGACTAACCAACCCCAAGTCGACCAAAGACGAAGACAGAAAAAGGCCGGATTTTGTATCTACATAGGACAGGGGATGAGTCGTACGAAGACACGTTTGCTCGAAACGTGAGCAAGAACCCCTCAATAATAGTTGTATATCACTGGAAACACTCATTTCCCCGACTTTTTTGCGCATTGGTTGTTTCCAGCTCGGTGGCTTTCAATTTCGGCATTAGTTGACAAAGCACAGGCATCTCGAAGGTCAGAATAGATATCCCTTGCAACGAGTGAGCAGCATGTTGGTGATAATCATTTGGGATGTGTTTTGTGAAATAGCTACAGATAATACACCTTCCTCATGTCCTGTCAATGTTAAAATTGATGCACCAGTTTTTGAGTCCCAGATTCTGATAGTTTTATCATTTGAACCAGAAACAATTTTTGACCCAGTTGAGAATACCACAGAGTTTACTATACCACCATGGCCTACCAGGCTGTCTCCAATTTGAACACCAGTTGTAGTGCTCCAGATTATGCATATATTATCTGCTTGAGCTGTAACAATTCTTTTTCCATCTGGAGAAATACTAATGCAAATGACTTCAGCAGGTGTGTCCCAGTACATGACATTGTTCTGCCTGGTCTTTGCTTTAACTTTCATTCCCCTTTGCAAAAACTTTGCTGATGGAATTTCCTCTGACCACCATGGGAGTATACTTAGGTATAGATGAGGTGTCATATCTTTTACTGTACTCTGGCTGAAAGCATTTATGAATGATTGTATATTTTGAATCATTTCATTCAAATCTTGCAGTTTCTCAATCTAAGCATTTTGCATTAGATCTGGATGTAAGAATACTCTGAAAATACATACCTTTGAAAAAGAATTGAGAATTTCAATACATGCTGGGGCACCTTGATGTTTGTATTTCTTTCCATCATTTATTCTTCCCATTAAAACCATTGCTTCAATCCAGGGTAGAAGTTTCCTATCCCAGAATGCTTTCACCCTGGAGATAAGTTCTTCACCCAAACTTGCATAGGTCAAATGATACTCCCAAAAATTGCAAGAGTACCATAATCCTTCGTCAATTTTTTGTTTTATTACATTCTCTATATCTGGAACATCTACATCTGCAACAAATGATGATGGAAGACTACAGAGATTGAATTTCAGTTGTTTTTCCATCAAGTCCAAACAGGAGTTGGCCAGGGAAACATGTTGTGCTTGAATGTCACAACCCAACTCTCCTGCTCTTTCCTTTGAAAAAATGTAGTCTGGGAAAGATGCATGAAAAGCATAGATAGTTGAATCTCTTTCATCAATATAGAGAACAGATTGGAGATCTGATATAGTAGGCCCAACTATGTCCAGTGGTATCTTCAGTAGTTGAGCAACCATATTGCAAGAAATCCTGATACTGGTGGACAAGGCAACATGAATAACGTTCAAGCTCTGATATCTCTCTTTAGTTTTCAAGCCTTTCAGTGTGTTGGCAAGAATATCACAGTATAATTTGTCAATGTCTTCAACTTCTTCTTTTTCTGTACTGGAACTGCTGTTGACAATATCAGCTAATCTGTATTTAGCTCTTTCAGGCTTTTCAGCCACATATTTGATTGCTGTGGCAGCATATATGAAAAGTTTTCCAGATTTTTTAGCCAGCCTATTGATATCACCATCAGGAACGGGATTTTTTGGCAACTTTGTCTTGACCTGTTCCTTCAGGAAAACAAGAATATCGTCGTGAACCAAGCTTTCTTCTACATTATGCAAATAGAATTCAGCCACCTGGGTTTCCTTTGGTAAAGGATTTGGAGCTGTTTTGATATGCTCATATACATTTCTTTCAGGCCGACTAGTAAAAAAAAACTTGAGTTTTTGAATCCTTCTGTTCTGGATTACAGATACAAATTCTTTCAACACAAATTCAATGCCTTCACATTCATCAAGAGCATCAACAACAATGACAGGAGTAATGTTGTCAAATTCCTTTGACTTTACAACTGTCATCCAAGGTTGAACCAAAAGCATTTCCAATTGCATATTTGGTGTTTTGGTGACTAAATCAGGATTGGACTGAAGAGAAGTTTGCAATGCCTTGGCAAAAGTGCAAGAATATCTAGTGAGCTGGTAAGCAATTGTAGGTATGATTTTTCTATAGTCTTTGCATCCTGCAAGTTGGCGAGAACAGAAAAAAGAGGCAGCTAGGTGTTCCTTTTCTTTCAGCATAAGGCAAATGGACTTTGCAATGGTACTTTTTCCAGTACCAGCCATTCCACACATCCAGTATCCCATTGAACCATTGAGATCTTCTGCCCATTTCTCAATGTCAATGAGAATTTGCTTTCGGGTACCTGGAGCACAAGGGTTTCTTGAATGTTCAATTCCAAGGTCAGTATCATGAAATGCTTCTGCTGAATATTTGAGTTTGTCAATTGTCAGATCCTGAATAGCATGAATCAATCTTTGAGTGCACAGGTGATAACTGTATTATAGTTACCTTCCAGATCTGACTGAGCTGATTTTCAATGAGATGTATTGTTGCAGTCTATGCAGCATATCAGTTATATCTTTTTAACATATTTTAGAAGAGATGTCAATTACCTTGCATTCATCATATGCATTCTTGATTTCCTTGAAATACTCATCAATTTCATGGGAAACATAATCTGGCTCAACCACTGTGTGCACTTTTCCCCACTTTGATTGATCTTTCTGTTTGAAGCTGACTTTTGCAGACACCTGAGTCAGTACCCTAAATTATATGTTCAGGTTAATATTTCTTACTGTAACAGTTCAAGTGGGAGCCTTACTCTGCTAGCTTTCTGTATTCTTCATCCATATGTGGTGATACATTCTGTGACCAATGCTTTTGCAAAGCTTGTGACTTTGAGGCAATCTCTGAAGTCAGTTCTTCAAGCTTTTCCTTATTCTCTGAGATCTTCTAAGGTACAATCATGAGTATCAAAAACTCGCTATAAAATTAATTGACTCACATGGAAGTGTTCAATGCATGCACAAACTGCACTAACAGCAGGCCCAAGTCCTGGCACAGGAATCAATTCAGAAAGATTCTTGAGAGTAAAGACACTCTTTTCCAATACTGCTCCAGCTAGTTTGAAGTAATTGTAATCAGGCTGCAGAACCTGATCCTCAGAAGCAGCAGAGAGTTGAACCGTTGCTGCTGCTGGGACACTTGGACTTCCGGTTATCTGATTACCTTGGTCTTGGGTTGGTACCTGACCAATCACTTGACCTTGAGTTGGCTCTGAAGTAGTTGAAACGCCAGAGGATGAAACCCTAGACAATCCCTCTCGTCCCGCTGCCAAATTTGGCTGTGAAGCACTTGCAGCTATATTGGCTGAATTCTTCTTATGCTTTCTCCCCGAGAATGGTGACAGCAATCTCTTGACCAAACTTTTCTCGGGTTTTTTGGTTGGTGGAGTATTGGCAGACATTGCTGGTGAGTTCGAAGCTCGGAATCGCGTGCTTTCAGTGATCGGATGTGAACAATGATAGCGTGTAGGAACTTGTGCATATGCACGTGAAGTCCACTTGTCAGTTGACGGTTTTAAGGTTCAAAAGGCAGTCTTAAAGTTTGGAATGAATAGATTTTAAGTTCAAGACCACTCTTTCTACTTGTCAGTTCGCAGTTTTAAAGTCCGGATTGAATAGATTTTAAGTTCAAATCCTTAGTGAAAGCAACGTACTTTCAAATGCAGCCTGCAACTAATTTTCTTAAAGCATTTTCCCTGAAATTACATTGTGTGGAAAGCATAACTAATGTTGCCAACCACAAAATTTACTTCTTCGGTCCCTACGCAAGGAGATTTCAAGACTTCAAATCACTCACCCAACCCCGTCCCTTTAACTTTTCCAACAGAAAACGATTTCAAAACAAAGTATAAAAGAATGGGGTAAAATAGCGTCAAATTTTTTCAAAGCATGTATACGTCCCAAAAGGCCGAGCTGGAATACAAATAGAATCCAGAAGCCACGACAAGAATGCGAAAACCTAATAACATAATCCGCTGGTACAATATTTTGCACATCCATAGTATTGATGGAGAAGCAGAGCTCCTCGGCAGAAACACCACGGAGTAGTACTCAACAGGAATATGGGTAGCAGATATACATGTGGATAATTGAAGTCGTGTTCCGAGTCTAAAAGACATTTGACAGACGACAAACACATGGGCTAAGCGGTACGGCGCATAAAAGCAAGAAAAGAAAAAAAAAACAAAGAGAAACGATTTTGCATTCCAGCTGAGACTAACCAACCCCAAGTCGACCAAAGACGAAGACAGAAAAAGGCCGGATTTTGTATCTACATAGGACAGGGGATGAGTCGTACGAAGACACGTTTGCTCGAAACGTGAGCAAGAACCCCTCAATAATAGTTGTATATCACTGGAAACACTCATTTCCCCGACTTTTTTGCGCATTGGTTGTTTCCAGCTCGGTGGCTTTCAATTTCGGCATTAGTTGACAAAGCACAGGCATCTCGAAGGTCAGAATAGATATCCCTTGCAACGAGTGAGCAGCATGTTGGTGATAATCAATGATCCCAAAACCATAGAGTTTGTGCTAGGATGACATCACCCGCCAGCTGTGTTGATAAGGAAATCCAAAGTTTAAACTGTATTGGTGAGGTCTCGATATGACGAACGTGTTCTCGACTTTGATGGTGGCGAACTTCCCTGCAACAATCGTTGCGTCCTAGTAGAACCGCCTTTTGTCATTATTAAATGTCCAGTACTCGTCAAAAATTCAAGAGCTCTCAACCAGGGTGAAATGCGATGATATGTACGATTTGCGATGATAGTAGCTTAGGTGTCACCAACAGTGTCTAACGTATGTGTACCAACTGATTGGGAGCCCTTAATGAAAGGTACTTGCTAATCCTTCTGAGACTCTCTTTAATTAATTGATGGCGTTTTGTCGGAATAAACCGCAAACATCATCTTGCCGGGTAGTATACTGGATAAGAGAACGCTTCATCATAAATAAATACTATCATAGGTCAATCTGTAGGTTATACTCACAAGCGGGTGACGAAAATGTTGTAGGCTTCAGGTAGACTTTGATCGTATCGCAACGCAACGCATATGCTCTCGGGATCAGAAACGGGGCTTGTCGGCTATCAAGAACAGACGCTCTTTCCCCAGTCACTCTGCGAATCCTATCGATCTCTGCGAAGTCCCGATAGGGAATACTTTCAGCCATCGGAATGTTCATAGGCTACATCATGGTGAGACGGAGGACCGATATCGGATTCTTGTTGGTCTTTTCCGAACCGCTTTACTCGATACCACGGAAGCTACCCACGTTCAATTGTCAGTCCCGTTCTACCTGCATTATCTCTGCCTAGAGCTATTGGATAAGCTGGCCTTCAACATTCTAGATCCTCAACATCAATTCTCATGACGTCGTGTCAAGCATTGATCAGGGTCTCGAAGTCTGTAGATCTCTTCATGCAGGGATCGGAGTGCATTAGATTTAGATTGTATTAACCATTCCGAGATTGAGCTCGACATGCTCAGTGCGAAATACACGAGGTGATGGTGTCCGAGTATACAGTAACTAAAAGACTAGGTACATTATGATCCGTACGTTCAAGCCTAGTTACACGTACTGGTAACGTTCTTACCGGAACGAATTCGAATTCAAGTTCCTATCTCGCTGGCAAGGCTGCTGACTTGATTCCAACGCCACATTAAATCACGAACTTTAAGGAAACTTCGGGAATACCCGGCCACGATCTCCAGAGCTCCCGGAACTCCTTTTACTCGTGGAAAGCCATGCTTGTATCTCAAATCAAACTTGAATAAAGTAATTAGCAAGTTCCGAAGAATACAGGTAGTAAAATGCTCGGGTCCGGAGAGTACGCAACGTTTTGTCCACGTATAATCCGTGACGAGAGGATTCCATCTTATGCCAACAAGGACTTCATGCTACCTCCACGCCAAGTTTGCGCGATGAGAGGAGCATCAAAACTCGTTAGCTCAAATGCCAGCAGCAGATGACCGATATACAGCAAATACGTCGCCGCCGGATAGAAATTGCCCGTGTAAGATGGGTCGCATGACACTGAACGTGTTCAGGTTCCATTGACTATATATATGAATGCTTAGACTCAGAGCTGAGACGGCGCTAGTGGCGGCCACGTTAGTTCTGGGATCAGAAGCTCTTTGCTTTTTCTACAGTTCTTACTTACCACTATTCTCGAAGCCCACTGAACCCCAAAAAACTGAACAGAGGAGTAATATACAGTACCAAAGTTATGACAGACCACTGTCAAAATGCCAAAGTAGGGCGCTCTGCCGGCTAGTACTGGGGTACGAACTAATGTACATCTTCGACTGAGAGGGTCTCAATTAATTATGATACCCTCTCTTTATGTAGTGTTCATTTGAATTAACACTTCCCGTCAAAGCCTCGAATGAATGCGACTAAAACGAACACCCAAGAGCCTCCTAAAATGCGTCGGCATCGAGACTCGTGCTAGCATCAACCCAGACCTCGGTAGGTACACCCGTAAATGATAAGATGAATGTATAGTTCGTGGAACAACTGAACAGGACCGGAAGAGACACCGGAAGTATAGAAGCATGTTAAACCAACTAGGAGGAAATCTCGAACACAAAGCGGGGATTCGAATCCAACTTGCCTACACATCGTGTAAAAACGACCCTGGATGGTGGTGTTGGGCATGAGAACGAGAACGGTCAAAAGAACACAATAGTGAGAACCAGGCGGCGTGTATCAAGCACCGTAGTCTACCATCATTGTTCGCCATATGGTAATTCGTATGGATTCGAGAGCTAGGCGATGTTCCAAGGGATCAAAAAACGAATTCCAAGTTGATTACCCTACGTGATGGAGATGGAGGGTTGATGGATGGTCTCACTGTGGGTTCGAAAAGGGATTCTGGACCTTCGTTGAGGGGTGGGTGTACTATGTAAACCTTGAAAGCATACTAGAAATTTGAATTGATTTTTCCCAGTCTGCCTGCAGGCGCTGTCAGGTTGCATGCTTCCCGAGTTCTGAGACTGCAGTTAAATGCATTGTCTTAGAGGAGCATCCGAGTAGGATCCTCTGTTCTGACATTTGTGACGCGGTTAATTGGCTTCCTGGGGGCTGCATGAGAGAAGGGATAAAGTTGAGCCAGGGTTCACGTTCAGCCAAAGCTGCCTGAAAAGTTCTTGTACACCTTCTGAACGATGGAGCGTGAATCAGTGAAGAGCAATTGATAAACGAATTACGCACCACAAAACGCAAGTATGATACCCCACACTCGCAGCAGGCCTGCTGGTGCTCGCTCAAAGATACAGATCCCCATCTATAGAGATTGAGCGGACTGAAAAATTAAATTTAATGAAAGTTACGACAATATGATCGAAAGTGACCCCTACAAACCCCATACCAGTGTTTCGAGTCTACCTTTTAAGTACGCAGGGTAAAAACATGTGAGGACGAGAAGCATGACATCCCTGAGCAGATGATCAAGTGCATAGCATTCCATCCAGGGTTTAGACACCGAAAATCACCGGTGCCTGGCCTCGAGGCACAAGAAGATAAGATTAGATTAGATTATAAAGTCTAATTTTTCATTTATTTTACAATCTAATCTTTGCATCGTTGGGATTATCGGTGTGTTTTTTGTGCGGAAGAAACGTTTCGTTCTAGTCTTAGCCTACCAAAGCCCAGTTCCCTATTAGCCTTTTCGAACCCTCTCCTACCCGACCGGGAACCAACACGCCTACTCCACGCCTGTGATTTTCGAACAATCCCAAGATTAGACTAGTCTATTACCTAGACTGTCTAGCTCTGGCTGTCAACCTCGTTAAAGATGCTCGCGCTTGAAAGTCACAAGCAAGTACCTTGCTTGGACCAGCCCATCATGATTGAAGCTAAAAAAACGCCATCAAACTGATGGGGACTGAAATATTGCCAATTTGTCGAATTGTCAACCCCAAGGAAAGCCCGGGATAGAGTTGAGCCTGCTACTTAGTACTTAGTTGGGCCGTCTCAATAAAAACGGTGCCAGCGCAACTTGGGTGGCGCCACGCCATTATTTGGAGCCAAGCAATATGGTACGTGCGTGCGTGCGGTGCTCTCAGGGTGTTAATCCGTTTTTTCTATAGGTCTGTACATAGTATAGGCTTCAATCTGGACCTTGGGGACGGTCCCGGTGAGACCGTTATACATACTTACTGTTACCTAGTCTCGTACCCATCCGTCTAGGGGAGCACGCCCGCTCGGACAAGTCCGGCGGAGTTCGATTTCGAACTCCGCCGGACTTGTCCGAGCGGGCGTGCTCCCCTAGACGGATGGGTACGAGACTACTGTTACCGCATAAATGTCCACACTCTGTGCTTGTATAGCTTGCTTGGGAGTTTCGGGAATTTCTCGGGAGGGCGTGTACATATTGCAACCGCCGGGTCAATTGTACGGGCGTCTTGGTGTATTCGTAGGCCGGTGGGCTTCTGGGCGCTTACTGGACTTTGGCGGTCGTTTTTATATGTACTTCTCTATTACTTACTATTGTGTTGAAAGTTCCTGTCCTGAATAAATCCGTGAAGAGAGAAAGGTATATAAAGCATACGTGTACTTTTCGTACACCCATACACTCGAACTCTTCTAAAGGCACTTTTCGGATTCAGTGGGAAGAGTACTACCGCTACGGCGCGGTCCGGTCTTATTAGATAGCCCCTATCCCTCACGTAAGTATCACCGGTGGATTCTTCCTCAGGGCGCCTCTTTATGTTCATTGTTGTTACTTATTACTTTACACGTAGAGTACACGTCCTCATTTCATTTGCAAATTGGATATTCAATGTAGAGTATACGTAGAGGTGTCTCCGAATCCGGCGGCCTCTGCCAGTGGGCGGTAGGAGAAATCCGAGGTACATACATAGTCCAACCGAGTAATAAGTAAAGTAGTCTCCCAGGTGGGTGTTTCATCTATGTAGTAGAGTAGTAGTATAGAGTACATCCGTATAACGTACGAGCTTCTTTTCCTGACATGTCATTGGTAAGTAATGAAAATTCAGAAGGAGGTAGATTGACATGTATTAAATAAATCCGAGGGGCTTGCTCGAGTTCTGTACATGATGAATGTCAAAAAGTCGAATCTCGAAGGAAAGACTTCTGATTTGAGAATTAATGAATCGTTCGTGCGACTGGGAGTATGGAAACGAATTGCCGCTATAAAACTGGCCACTACTTACGAGGGATGGCGCGGTCTGAGAAAGTGTGCGGCCGTAGGGGTTCAAATACAAGAATCATCCATCCAAATCAAAGAGTAGAGCACTTCGGTAGCTTACTATGCGCAGGATACAAATTATGTTTAGCTTCAATTTTTGCTTCATCTCGCGTTGCTTGCGCGTAAAGACGGGTAGGGAGATGTGGGGTTTCTCTTTACTCGGTAGGCTAAATAGGCTAAGAAGTCAGTAAATAACAGATACAGTTTCTCAAAATGAATACCGTCGATCATTCGTTCGATCGTTCATTTATGACTAGAAAGTGAAAGTGAAAATGAGCTCTCCGAGTCAACGGGGATAAAGTTGTACATGTAAAACGGATGCAGAGATGTGGTGATGGGATGATTGGCGCGTCTGTAGTTGTGATGATCAGGAACTTTAGAACCTCTCGAAGGGCGCCGAGAGTCGTGATGTTGAGTAGTTGACTAGTTAGTGTCATTGTTGTTGTCAGTAAAGGTAAGGATCAGAAACGCCTGTTGGAAAGGGATCATTTTCATTTCAGCTTTAATTAATGAAGGGAAAATGAAAGGAAAAAAAAAGAGTCTAGATGCATCTACCCGACGCGTCGACGCGTCGGTTGATAAGATAGAGTTCTTGCTTTTAATAGGTGCGCGTCATAGTCATAGAGGGTACGCGTCGCGTCGTGAACTTGCTCCTTGGAATGATTTCATAACCGAGGTTGGATACCGTAAAGGCTTCCCGCCCACATAGCCTCTCAGGGGACGATGAATATTCCAAGTGCTCCCAGATACCGCAGTACCCTCTGCCCATGAACAAATGCCCCAAGGGAATATATAGAAAAGAGCGTATAAGCGCTTGTATGTGATATGCGTGCATCATGTATTTAAACCTTGGTTCCTTGAGAAAAGGAAACGAATTGTGGCGCCCACAAGCAGGAAGAATCATGAGGACATTGTATACGAAGAAGGAAAATGGGGATGTATGTATTGTCATTTGACGGGTAACAACGAATGATTTGGTTGCTCCAATTATTGAGGTGGAACCTATGCCAGAGGCCGGTGGGGCTGTGTACAGAGAAAAGGAATTTCTTCTCCCTAGCGATGTCAGGTGGAGCAGTAGAGCAACACGCAGCGTTGGAGAGCTTCACTGGGCTTGAAAACAAGGAACAGTCCGCGTCGCGCATAATGGCGACGATCCGAGAGCCCGAACGGTGCTTCCGTGAAAGGAACTCATCGCCGAAGGGATGAATACAATTGGTTCTGATCTACGTTACGTTCCGGGCGGGGAAAGAAGGACGGTAAGGTAGGGTATAGGGTTTTGTATTGGACTGGACATATGACTGGGGTCTAGGGTGTTTAGTTGAAGGAATGAGGTATGCGCGCATGTAGGTATCATAGTGGGCAGAGCAGCTGGAGGTGATGATATGATTAAAGGAAGCCAGAAGCTGGGGAAGATTGGGAAGAGCAGCAGGGACGATCGAGGGGAGGTGAGTGGGTGGAGATTGGAGATGGAGCTCGAGGCGATCAAGGAACAGTGGTACGAGCTACGCTTATTGCCGCAAAGGCCACAACATGAGGAAAAAACGCAGCCTGGGACACGTGCATAGTGCCGAGATTCGGCCGATCCGGGACTCGGGGCGAGGGCGTGGGAGGGCCGGATTTGGAATTGTTTTTTAGCGGGAACGTGCAAAAAGCTTTGTAATTTTTGTGGAAAGACCGTGACTCGGTTGGCTAAAACGACATCAGAATCGAATACACAGAGTCTGTTTCCCTCTTATCGCTTTACATGCCCTCTATCCTCAATCTCAAGTTCAAAGTTTGTGCCAGTCCCCCGACGACGGCGACTTTTCTGACGCTTTTTCCAGGGTAACAAGTCGTTTGTTGCGTTTAGCAATCTCGGAGATGCCGAGGCCTTGACAAAGACCTGGAAGGTGATTTTTTTCCTTTTTTTTTCCCTTTCATTTTATTAACTGGCGCAGGTCTGCACAAAGGTCGCTAGTTACCTCGAGCAAGGCCAACGGCTCGAAAACTTGAGCTGGAGGCTATGGCATCTCCAGAACCTCATGGTCGACACTGACAATGCCAAGAGCAAGCGCGAATTCAAGAAGCTCTCAAAGTGCATGAGCGACAAGTTGGACAAGGAGAAGGGGAGGTGCGTCGAATGCTTTTGCTTTTTCGCGTCTTTTTTTTCTCACATTGTGCAGAGCAATCGAAGAGCTGGAAGCACCCGACTTTAAACGCAACCCTTCGAGCGACATGATACGTCAGCGTGCAGCTGAAAAGGAACGAAACAGAGAAGCAAGCCAGAATGCGAAACCGGGCACCATCAAGCGTATGCAATTTACGTTTAGCATCGACCAGCCAACGCCCGTCAGCGCACAGCCAGTCAAGAAACCAGACCTCAAACCCTCTCCAGAATTCAACAAGCGTCCGCGGGCCGGTGCGCGTCTCAACGAAAACGTCCCTGCCGTCACCGAAGAGGCCAACGACAAGGACCCTCCTCTGACCCAACGCGGCCGCAAATCCCAGCCATCCTCGTCTTCGTCCGATTCCATGTCTTCTCCCTCTTCCTCCTCCGTCACTACCAATACAAGCAACACGTCTGTCGATTCCCAGTCTCTCCGTTTCCCACCTCTCTTCTCTTCCGATTTCGGCCCAGCTGCCCTGTTGTATCCTTCTCCGACTCTCACGAACCGCATGAACTATGGTGAGGCTAGTGTTCCTCACAATAACGACCAAGACGGCTTTAGTATTCCCCGGCCGACGATTGAGCTGCCTCTTGACGAGCTCCTCAGCAACGTCGACAGTCCACGACCCTGGTCTCCGTCCTTTTTCTCCACGTCTCACTCCGACTCTCAAAATCGCGCCGAGGATGACACTCATACCTTTGCAACCAACTTTAACCCCAGCAACGCCTTTTTTGTTCCCAACATCCCTGCATATCACCAAAACGACGTCATTATGCAATCTGTCCCCATCATGGATGATAGCAACAACTCCGAGGACCACACCATGACATTCTCCGACCTCAACCAGAACACCAGTCCCCTTACCACCCAGCCACTTACTCTCCATCCTGCTTCCTTTACCAATTCCTTCAACCCGGAGACTTCGGATGACAACAGCTCTGTAGACTCTGATGACGAGGCTTCCTCGGACGCCGACGGCGCTTCAAGCGTTGCCGCTGTCAACAACACCCTTCCTACCAGCGCTCCTACACCAACACCAACACCTTCCGCAGCCCTTGCCTCTGGCTCAACGGGTCGTGGTCGATTTGGAAAAGCTGCTGGTGGCCGCAATGCAACAGCTTCTCTTGCCAGAAACGGTCGAGGCAGTACACCTCGTCCCCATCTCACTCTTCGTACCGGTTCCTCCGTCTCTACGCGCTCTGGTGTCGTTTTGGGCGCTACGCCCACTTCACTAAACTCTGCGTCGAGGAGTAGGGACGAGGATGATGGAGCGTCGACGCCTTCTGGATCTGCTGGTAGCTCTGTAGCTGCTGGGTCTATAATCGGAGGACGAGGCTCTGGAGGAAGTGTTACAGCGCCTGTTGGAAGAACGGGTGCTGGTGCTTCGGCGATGGGGACTGGTCCGGGGGGACAAAAGGCAGAGTGTTCGAATTGTGGTGCGACGCATACGCCGCTTTGGAGGAGGGGACTGAATGATGAGTTGAATTGTAATGCTTGTGGGTTGTATTGCAAGTTGGTGAGTGGCCTACGTCATGTCTTGTTATTTTTGGTTGCTAATTCGAGACTGTAGCACAAACGGCCGAGACCAAAGACGATGAGGAATACGCATGGTGAAGGACGAGCGCAGGCTCAACCCAGACCAGAGGCAGCTGATGTTATGGCGCAGTGCTATAACTGCCATACGACGGCGACGCCTTTGTGGAGGAAGGATGATGAAGGCAAGACGGTCTGCAATGCGTACGTGGTCCTCACTGTCTAGTGCTTTTAATTCTAACTGTACCCTAGCTGCGGCCTCTACTACAAGCTCCACGGCTCTGCGCGACCAATCTCGATGAAATCCGACGTCATTCGCAAACGTTCTCGTCATGACGCTCGTCGAGGTGGTACTCTGGCCGAAACACCTTCCGCCAGCCCCGGCGTCTCTCGTCGAGCCTCTCCTGCTCGCGATACTTCCCCTACCCTCGCTCCCGACTCTTCGACCTCCACCAGTCCTCCCCAGCTCAACTACCAATACCCCGACAACATCGACTTTTCCTCTACCCAATCCGAACTCCTCGGTGCCCTAGGCCAAGACATGTCCCAATCCAATCCCAACGACTCTAATAACAATGCTTCCTCTGGCAGCTTCTATCAACCGATATTTGGCTTCCAGTTCCCTGGCCCATACCACCCCGATCACCTCGCTCAATTCGTGTCTATTCCCCAAGATGCTCTTCCTTTCGCTTCCGACTTTGATTCTCTCGACTCGAGTATGAGTCCGAGGTCGAATAAGCGGAGAAGAATGTCTACAGATTCAGCTTCGGAGCCTCCTTCCTCCGCTGTCTCCTACAGCTCCTTCACCGACGGAGGATACTCCTCCGCTACATCCGCCACCTCCCACTCTCAACGCTCTTCCGTCGATTTCGCGTTTTCATCTTCCGGAGTCGGCGTTGGCGTCGGTGTAGGAGGCTTCCCTGCTGCAACACCCACCTCATCGTACACTCCATTCGCACCTGCAAGTCTCGCAGGTGGTGGTATGCACGTTTTCCGAGGTAGCACGAATACGTTTTGGCATCCTCCCATGTCGTTGATGGGACATGATAATCTCAACTCGAATTCGTCGTCTTGGCATCCACCGATGCTTCCTCCTCAACAAGGAAAGGGTCAGCAACAGCAACAACAACAGCAACAAGAGGATTCCCCAATGGATTATTTACATCCTCCTTTGTTGCCGCACGACGAAGACGCGTTGTTTTCTGCGTATTTGCATCCGCCGATGAGTTTGCCTGAGGATCAGCAGCAGGGAGGGTCGCCGAAGCAGCAGCAGCAGATGGTTTATTGATTTGGTGGTTGTTGGGAGTACGCATACCCCTTTCTCCTGCTTGACGCACATATCCTCGTTTTTTTCTTGTGTTTTTTGTTGCACGCTCACGCTTTACGCTCATCGTTATTGTTTATTGGGGGGAAAGAAGAAGGAAGAAGAAGAAGAACTACAATTTTTTTGTGTATCATCATCAACGACCTATATTTATTTGTTTTTTTTTTGTGCAATTATCTCTTGTTGTTCTTGTTCTTGTTCTTATCATTGTCACTGCTATTGGGACTTTAACTTGCCCCTCCCCTGTTTTTGTTTTTTTGTTTTTTTGCTCTTTTTTCTCTACGTCTACTTTTTGACACCTGCAACGACAACATTGTTATACGTCGTTCCATTTTTTCTGTGCGTGCGTGCGTGTGCCCCCCTCTTTGTCTACGAGGAACGGAGGGAGAGTGTGTGTGTGAAAGGTGAAAGAGTCTCTTGATTTTTTGGGAGAATACCTTGCCTGCCTTGATCGTTGTCGTCGTTGTCGGCCTCGAGGACTAGAAGCTAATTGGGTCTATGGCCGTATCCTGCCACCGGCACCACTTTATTCCGTCGATTCCGATTCTCCGATTCCGTGGATATTCCTAAACCCTTTGTTCTATAGCTACGGCTATGGTTATGGTTATGGCTATGGCTACTCCCCCTTCCTTCCTTCCTCGTTCGCTTCTCTAGAGAAAGCGAAACGAAACGAAAAAAAAGGTGTCCTCGTTGCAGAACCAGAACCAGAACCAGTCCCCACTGCGGAGCTCTTGGAATTTCACATCGTTCACTGGTGGAACTCTGTATTCAAGTGACGCCAAGCCTATCATCCATTCCTTCCGTTGGAAGTCGAATCGACGAATCGGGGCCGTTTGATAGTCAATGGTCACTGGTCATGCATTGGTTCTAGCAATTGCAACGTTTGTACAGTGGATCCTCTGCGGGCCGGGGGTTTGACTCGGCTAACAAAAACGCACCTCGTCTTTGATATGATAGTGGCTGGTTCTTCAACTCCATACAATACATACATCATACTCGGGATTTTCTTTCCAGAATGCAGAGCTGTTCTTTCGCCTGTCTGTCTGTCTATCCATCTCCGTATCATTTCCGTCTTGTCGACGTCGTCGTCTGTCGTGTTCTCATATACACACATATACATATATTCCTCACTCATGATTACGAATCGAATTGCATTATACTGTACATCTTGTGCATACATACCACCTCTACACTTCTTTTTCCCATTGTTCTTGTCGCATCATGGACTTTGGACTTTTTTTGCTGTACATCTTGTAGTTTTCCTGTTCCTTGTTGCCGTCAATGTTATACATACTTACATACTTACATATACTGTCGTATTTCTGTTACCTTGTTGCGCTGTAATGATTTTCATTTCATTTCACTCCTATTCCTTCGCATCCATCAGATTCAGAATCTCTTCCCTTGTATCATCCCTGTTCCCCATCACATCGTCATATCCTCGCATCTGTCTCGTTTTTACCTTTTTCTGCTATTCTTCTGCTCCCCCTTTTTTCCCATTCATTCATTCAGTTGCATCATTTTCCTCTGCGTTCGTTCGTTCTCTTTCCTTTCTCTTTCATCTCCGTTTGTTCATCCCCATCGCATAATACGCTTCTATGACTTCTTCCATGCGTCTGTTCGCTCGCTCGTTTATTCACTACACCGGCATTATTGACGACTGCATATACTGATCTGACATAAACTTATTTTTCTTCTTTTCTTCTTGCTCTCGCTTTGCTATGTTGGCTTTAATTTAGATGCGTATTTTCAATTTTTTTCTACGCATACATTTCGTGTACTTTTAACAATTCCTTCTTGTATCCTTGTTGTTAACGTTTTGTTTTATTCCTTTCTATTGCTTTGCAAGCTTTTCCTTATTCATTTTCTTTTCTTTTCTTTACTCGACGTACCTATACAAATACAAAAAAGCAAGTTTGCTTCGTATTCGAATAAATCAATCAATCAATTGCTGTGGTTGTAACATGTAGATGTCTTGTAGCCTTTCATTAATCATTCAATCAATTCCGTCCCTTGGTCTATTATTTTCTTTTTCAATGTTATGTATCCTGCACAAGCTTTTCGCTTTTGCTATTTCTTCTTTCGCCCGCCTTGTCTCCGAGTTTCATACTCTACTTCTTTTTGACCCTGCATTTTAGTTTAGTCCCCTTGAATTAGTGAGCGTCTAGTTACTAGTCACTCCGCTCGCCTCGCTTTGATGTGATTGTGCGCATAGCATACTTGGCATACACCTATCCATACATAATTGTGTATCTATAGAATGTAGATAGATACTTATACTACGGACCTCGCCCATCTAGAGCGAAATTACTCCCTCGATCAATAGATACTAAATTTGCCTCTCGAACGAGTCCCGTATCATACCGTTTCAAGGAACCAACGCCATGGTGGGAGTTCTCGGGAAGATTCTCAACTCACTCCCTATTCAACACAACGATGTTCGTTTCGTCACGATAGGACCGCAAATCCGGGCCTATCAATAAACAAGAAAAGGAATTCGAAGCTTGGAAGTAGGAAGCAAGTAGTGATCAATGCAACTCGAGAGAGTAAATTTCCCCAGGGTTTCTCCTGACGACATTGTTCATCATCTGACAGTTACATGCTGCATTTCCTACTCCACTTTGATATATATATATAATAGCAAGGTTTAAGTCGAAGCGGTTCTAGGCCTCCTTAGAATAAGCTCTTCCAACTCCCAAATTTCGAATAGCGGGTCTATGGAAATTGAACCTTGAGTGTCTTGAGCCCTGCGTGTCTTGACAGATATAACTTTCCGTTCTGTAGGAAAGGTTTAGGAAAGGGAGAAGCTCTTGAAGAACCTTCACGCCTGAGAAGAAGGTCAACGAAGAACAAAGACTCGGCTCAGGGTGTACGTCGACGCGTCCAATTGGAATGAGGAGCACCCGTTGGCGCCCTAGTACCGATGGATGAGCATTGAGCTTCCAGTAATATAACATGAGAATTCGTGCTCAGGTCCAAAACACACGAGGTATTTCAGTTACTGAAAGTTTGAGCCTAGAAAAACGGACGGTGGGATCTTGATATTATTAGTATGTCTTTTCAGTTGCCACAACGGTATCATTTTTGAAATATCCGTTAGAACGTATCTCCCCTACAAGTATGACACGACGTAGAACATGACCTCATGTCCTCAGCACCTGCCTTTGACAGTCCAAATCCATCAAGTCTTCGTGGTATCATCGGAATTCTGCTGTAGGTCATCTACTTTTCCACGTTCATAATCCGTGGGTGGAGGCCGTTCAGTGGGCAAAAGTCGGTGGTGATAGTATCAAACTTCCCGTGTAAGTATTAAAAAAGGCTGTAGCCTGATGCTAGTGGATGATTTTCGGCTCGAGCTGACTAGATAAAACGCTTCGATGATCGAGCGAAAATACTCGAAACCGATACGCCCTTGTTCTATCACAGTGATGGGAATCATATCGTATCGAAGCCTGCTTATAGGTTTCCATTTGATGATTGGTGGAACGTCGTTTTTGTCGTCGTTTTCTTTTTCTTTCGCTGAATTGAGACGGTGGTTCTTCTCCCGCGAGCCTTTCAGCAACAGCGTGTTTGGGACTGCCAGGAGAATCAGAGACTGCCGTTAATAGCCTGCAAGTAGATGCCGACTCGGAGGGCTCCAGGAAGGTTTGGTTGCGAATTGGAAATACCTGAGGCTTAGAGCTTCGAGCCCCACTCCTCCACTACAAAGCTAAGGGGTATAGCTGAGTGTTTGTTAGCGCCACCGACTGGAAGATTACTGTTCTTCAGTGAGAGGTAGGCACGTTGTCCACAGTGTGATACAAGTCACAAAATCATAAAGTAGAAGCCGTATGATCATGAATTCAATCTGCAGTTGTTCGCCAAAATCAAAGGTGCATCTGCTGGAAGGTGAATGGTCATTTTAGAAATGACCTATTTTTCTCAAGTCCCGCCTAACCCCACTCATTTAACATTCAGAATGGTAAGACAATTCATGGCAGATAGACGAGCTCACCGCGTACCACTCGGTTGAAAGCCAAAACGAAACAAATGTTGCCGGGAAACTGGGGACTGTTTGGTTGTGATGTGCAAACAGAGGGCTCGAGTGCAGCTTCATTTCTTTCTCACTTTTCCACAGCCCTATCTTCATTTCTCCGTGGTTCCTTTTTCATTTTTGTTAGTGGGGTCTCCGAAAAAACTTGTTGTGCACTGCTTCTTAGGAATTTACAGTTGGAGATGAGCATAGTATTCAAGGGAGATAAGTAACAGTGATTGAACAATAGACAAGTTGGCATTAATCTTGAGGTAGTAGCTGTACTGTACTTTAGCACTAACAGAGACATTTTATTTTGCTTCAGCTCTTAACTCTTCATCCCCAGGTAAGTAAGCATCCCAAGGTAAGTAAGGAGGCTACTGCCATACTGCCTCTCCAGGCTTTACCATACCTGTAGTTTGACAAGGGATAGATTACCTGTGGTTGAAATAGAGAAAATTAGCTTGTATAATGCAATATTTATTGCAGACAGGATAATCACACTTCACACTTACAGTGACAAGGGGGAGGAACATGGTAGAGGTAAACTTGACCTTTGTGCTAAATACACCAAGGTCTGTGATTAAAGCAAAGACCTGGAGATAATTAGCAACCAATATAATTACCAGACATATAAAACCGTCAAAAGTCAGAAAAGTACTGACCCGCAGAATCAAGTAAAGAAACCCAGATTCAACTATCACCAAAAGAATTTTCTGCACCTCATTCTGTGGCGTGGGCTTAAGGCTTTGGCTCTTAACTGATCTGGATCTTGAAAGCCTGGTGATGATGCCTGAAAGGGATGTATTTTAGTGCACGATAATTGGATACAGCTTTCATGTTTTTTTTTTACAAAAACTGATATGCAATCATTGATGTAGCAGTCACTTGTGAGTAGCAATGGTAAAATTTGACCAGCTAGCATTGCAGGTGAATTTAAAACAGGGTTTGAATCGGGTAGAGCCGAAGCGATCAATTCCTGGTCCCGTATCCTGGGAGCTTTGATACACACTGCATCCCCACTACTTCATATCCTTATTGTTTGATACACTTCTAAACCATGGGAGTAACCGTGCTTGAATCCAAAAAATTAGGAGAGCTATAACTTCAAGTTAGGAATATAATACCGGATCAGTACTACAATCCTTCATCGTCACAAAACTACCGGAAATCATGTTCTGGGTACCAATATTCAACGTCCATCTGAACATTCTCGGTCCACACTTATGAACAATGAGTCGTTGGCCATTCATCTAGGGATAAGTATAGAGCGGTTTGATATGACAAAAGCCTTCGACTAAATCCGTAGGTTTGTGCACTGACTCAGACAGCGATCAGCTGGCTATCAACTGACTACTGTGCAGGTATTTAGGGGTCAAACGAATTGCATTGACGCCTTATACATGACCTGCATCATATCTTACCAGGCCCCCTCCGTGGGAAAAGAAGATTTTTTTTAGCTGATGTGCAAGTTACTTACGTTGATTTGGATTACGGATGGGACGGACTGCCGAAGACGATGCGAGGTAAGCGCAGGTGATATTTTGAGCGGGAGAATCCGAATTTGAAGGCTTGGGGGCAGACGGACAGGGAGATGGCGAGAAGCTCACCGCCCATTGAAAAAATTTTTCAACATGTAGATTACTGGAAGACGATCGGTGAATAGGTACAAGAATTTTACAAACAGATATAATAGAAATTTGATGAGAATTCGGAAAAACATTGAATCCAAATAGATATATATCATACACCAGTAAATTCAATGAGTTCTGAGACTCGAACCATTCTCGATTTCATGTTGGTCAAAAAGTTGGTTTCCCGATTGTTCCCAATGTTTTCAATACTCCTCCGACTACAGGTAAGGCCTCCACAGTGTCGCGCGCCTTTTGCATGCCAGCCAAGATAGCCTTTGGTAAAAACATAACATCAGGAGTTTCAATACCATGGTGTCCGTCGCCCAACTAGAGCAAAAAAGATAAGCGACTAAAGAATTGACTTCGAGAAGGATATTCAACGTACCTGTCCACTTCCCCAGTCATTCTTGCAACTTTGCTCAAAGCTGTTCAATGGAGCATATTGAACTTGGAATGCACTTCCAAAATGCTTCTGAACATTGGACATAATAGTCATAAACAGCGGAGAATCTAGCTTCTGGGGAGAAAACTGAACGCTTTGGTGGAACACCGCATCTGGAGTAAGCTGGCCGCCCTCGAGGCGGGTTTCATGTCCTATGATGGGTTGTAAGGCTATATTAGTCTCTACGAAAGCATTATGCGGTTGAGAAGTTCCCCATGGATCGGGGCGGACTTGGGCCCATCCTCGTAAGAAGTCCAGATCTAAATTAACGAGATCTAGAATTTCTCCCTATAGCAAGGCAAGATCAAACATTCCGGAAATTAGGAGAACCCTTTAGACACGGAGAAGCACATACTGCCATCCAAAAGAGAGTGATATCTGATAATTCGTGACGATCATAACCTCCGCCAACATCAGAGTGAGCGCCGGCGAACCAAACCTATGTAGTAAAGGTCAGGGACAGAATAAAAATTAGAATGGTTGAAGGTTTACCTGCTTCAGGACTTGATCAGGTTTCAATCCACCAGACGGAATGGTCCATAAAGTTGGGAGGAACCTCTGTCTGTTTTCATGTAGAGAGATTGCGTGAATGGCAACTTGAACTGTCGCTGGGAGACTTGTGTCTTTGATGTTGAGAGTATCAACCTGATTAAAAACCGATCCAACAGTATCCCATACTCCTACCAATCTGGATTAAGACAGTTAATGCGATAGTGGAGAGCTGGAGCAACGAGGGCCTCACTTCATGGTAGGGAATCGAGTATCAGGAAATGTCGGAGGGGTGTCCCCGTCATTTAGTGCACGCCAAACCTCGAAGAAAAAAGTCAAGTTTTGGCGAGACAACAAGCCAATGGCATCCTATTCTCATAATTTTTGTAACTTGTGAGACCCACGAAGAACCAAAATATACTCACAATCAATCCAGAAAGCTTCCGGGCAGTGTAGGCCCCCCTGAAGGTAATGAGCGGACGCTCGAACGTGGGGCGTAATTTATGCTTACCGGGAAAACCTGCCAAAGATAGCAATCGACGTGAATAAAGATTTTTGAATCATGAGGTGCTGATATTACCCAAAAAGGCAGATGTCGTCGCCTTCCTCGAAGTTCTGAGCGAGGAAAACATAGGCATCCCGGATTTTGCTTGCTAAAGAATATAGAATTAAACCAACTTCAATCTGGATGAACCATGAGGCTCACCTACGGCGGTTCCCAAGGCCTCTGTATTATATAGGTAAGCTCGTGATTCAATTTCGAAGCCAACAAACGTACGCGATACCAAGTTTGTCGACATTTGTTTACCATCGAAATCTGATTCAGAGCCCACCCCGCTCTGATAGAAGACGATTTGTCTGTTCCCACTTCTGTATGATGTTGGTACAACATGAGCTTTCCATCCTAACTGGATTCATTCTCAGAAATGACTTACTTGTCATAAGGAAGAACAGAGTGCGCTATCCATGAAAGAAAGATTAGAGGAATGATACCATCGATAGATGAGGGAAATTACTCGCCGAGACGCAAGACATTCGTAGCCTCCTGTCCTCGGGCGCCGGGTGCGCCAGCGTTTGGGTCCGACGTCGATCCATCTTGAGCAGTGCCATCGCAAAATACGAGGAGAGTTTTTGGGGTTTTCGGAGTAGACATGTTGTTTGAGGGGAGCGCAAGTTCGAGGAGTCCTCATTCTTCTGTTCGAGGGTTCTTTATACTTATTGACTTGTCATTTGAATACCGTAATCTCATTCGTACCCTTGAACCCAATTCTGGCAATTCGGCTCCGGGACTCCTAGCGCACATGCAATCTTCGAAACAGCCTGTCAGAACTATTCCTCTCTGACACTACCTTGTCTCGGCACTAGTAGAACATCACCTCAGAAGCCTAGTTCGTAATCTTCCTGTCAATAAATCATTCCTCCTTTCACTGATGGAGATCGATGGAGGCTGCCTCATTTACATCTGACCGTGAGCAGACTCTGTCTCCTGCTCCTCTCCGGCGCAGTGGTTTTGAATGGTACATCTCGCGGGAAGGAGCTGAGGGTGATGTTGAAATGCCCCTTGAGCTTGATTGGTGAAAGGTGAGTGATTTTTCTGTTCATGGGATTTGTTACTTATGGGATCACTCGGGCTTCCTGTCATTGCTCGTATTGCTCGAGACTTTCTTGTAATCTCAGGTGCAAGTGCAAGTTGTAGCGATCGCTTCGTAGTTAATTATTTCTTACTTATTTTTACTTACTTCTTATTTCACACTTCACTTCTTGTCGCTCGTTACTTTAAGTTTCATTTATACGAGGATTACTATTATGATATTCAACCAGATATTTATACTACACTATTGAATTATAGTACTTAGTTTAGTCGAATCAACTCTTTATTCCCGTCTATTCATTTCTCTAAGTCGTCGGATTTTATGGGCATCTCAAACCCTTACCGTTTGATTTGACTACTTTCAATCGAAAGAGTACTCCTCTTTCTTCTTGGCTCACTCTTCCTTCATTTTTCATGTCGACCGATAATGTACAGTAGTCTGATCACGGCCCTCAATCCGTTACCGGGGATATAAATCCCGCTACAATCGTGACTCTCGCATTTAACGACATCACATAGTATCATCAGAAGTTACGAGGCCGGAGGTTTACCGCGCGATGACATAAAGCGAGGTACGAGCGCACCGAACTAGCGAGGCATTCGTTCCCGCTACTCGGTCTACCGAGTAAAGAGGGTTTGTTTTTTGGTTTTGGGAAAAAACGTGACATGTCGTCATGCCGACTGCTTCGCCGACCTGCCCTGTGTTCGTTTCATGTCGTTCTCAGTAGAACCAGAAGATTTAGAATAGTCCTTTGAAGGTAGCATATGTTGTTACCTTGACCTTGATACTTATGCCAACCGACTCGCGCAAGACCTTGCTGGTCAGGGCCGTCTGTACTCAGTAGGTTTGGTGTCACATGCGGTATATTGTGGAGCGGAATCGATTGTGTCTCACTTTCCTTTTACTCCAACTCGTCGCCATTATGGTTGTGAAGCTCTTCGGCCAAGAGGTGGTACCTGTTTTCGATGGTTCTCTGGCAGTGTCGTTGTTGTCGGCGTCGTACGCCTATCGCCGCGGTTTGTGCCTCCAAACACCTTCAGTGGAACTGGAGCTTTCTGCTGCAGGTCTCTGCTACGCTACTGACATGTGCTTCAATATTGGGCATATTCCTCGATACCGGGAGTGTCCTAGCGCGGAGGTGGTTCTTGGTATAGATTGGTACCGAGGTTTTCGAGAGTGGTGTTTGTCGCGAGGCGTTGCTGAAGAATCCTTGCTGGTTTTTCCGGCTGGTGAGTGATCGCTATTCGTGCCTTACTGTTCTTTTAATCTGTGTCAGTGAACTTCTCTGAATTGCAGCAGGATATACAGCAGCGAAGGTAACTTTTGCCATCATCCTTTCCGAAAATGAGCTCATAAGTTTGGTAGGCTTCCTTGTGATGGCAACGCTATTGCTGGAGGCCTTTTCAACGGCTTAGACAGCACCCAAGCTGCAAGTAGTGGTCCAGATAGCGGTTTTAATAGCGGTTTTAATAGCGGTTTTAATAGCGGTTTTAATAGCGGTCTAAACAGCGGTACTATTGACTCAGGTGGTTCGACATCGACCGGTATTGTTTATGTTCCTCCTATATCTATGTCCTCCTCAATTACATCTTTTCAACCGTTGCCGTTGTCGGAGTGGAAGCAATCCCGTGAGAATCTTGGAAGTCGTGATGTCAAACTCGCCGAATACCTGCGCGACATCAGCAGCCCGTGGTACTTGTTCAGGCCTTTCAATAGCGTAGATTTACCAGGGTTGAAGTTCTTACTTTATTGTCATGGACTTAACATTCCTAACTCAATGAACGCAGATGAGTGTAGGAATGCGCTCGTTGCACATCTCTGTACAGGCGCTTGTGTTAGTTGTAAATGTGAAGTGACTTTTCAGCCATCTGGTTGCGCAGTGGTTTCTGCGGATTTTTCTTCAGAAGCACATCAAGCCTTTACGTGCTTGTCGTTGGTATTAGCTTCTTGCAGTGATTACGCCTTCAAGACGACGATTGATAGTCTTTCCCTTAGTAGCTTGCGGGAGAGCGAGAGTGATTCTTGGGAGAATATGCTCATGAAGCATCGTCGCTCAGTCCAATGCCTTCCTCAGAATGATTGTGATCTGGATCTATTTGTGCAACAGATGTCTCATGCAAGCCTTTCTACTCTCGTCTCGTTTGCCCGTCAACACGGAATTCCTGTGGCAGCAACCGATACCGCGCATTCAGTTGGTGACAGTATCTTTAGACATGTTGTTGAAGGAAAGTGTGGTTGTGGGCCATCTCTTGGTGTTCCCGTTGGATGCTTGTATGCGAGAGAGGCGCTTCTAACAGGTGACGATAGTGATGATGCCGTCATGTTGGCGTGGATGAGAAAGCTAGAAAGCTGTCTACGTGTTCGTGGGTTCCGACGTCTCTTCATACTGATGGGTTGGGATTGTGGTGGAAAAGATACTAAGCATCAGATGCGTGCTCGATTGAGGAGATATATTCGTGAGCAAGAAAAGGGTAAACGAATTGTCGGACGAAGTTTTGCATCGCTATGGGAAGTCCGTAGAGCGCGGGATAGTTCGTCCTGGCCGCAGTTATGTACGCAGGACAGAAAAGAGGCGTTATTGAGAGAATTTAATTCACAACTGTCAAAGATAGCACTGAAAAAGTTTACTTGTGCTTGTTGTGCAGAGCTACGGCTGCTTTCAGAACGGAAAGTTGCTGTTGAAGGCAGTTTTGATCTTTCCATATTGTATCGACCAGATAGGTCTGTTGAAGAAACCAGTGTTCCCGTTGCTGATCTCCAGAGTAGTCAACCCATACCATCTTCGTTTGATGTACCCCCTCAAGATACTTTGGCAAGGAGGCAAGTTGCGCTAGACGAAATGTGGCTGTCTGGGCATTCCACTCCACCTCCTCTACCGTTTGCGGGTGAAAGCCTTGATGGCTACCTTTTGTCACCTGACGGGATACATCGAGACCCAGACAATGGAAGATTAACTTTTGAATTTTGTCGATCGTGTTTGCGGTATTTAAAGCAGCAAAAACTTCCACCCAAAGCTCTTGCGAATCATATGTTTTTAGGACCTGTACCTGAAGAGCTGCAGAATCTCACTGTTGTAGAAGAAAACATGATCTCCCGATGTAGGAGTAAGGCATGGATCGTCAAATTCCACGAGGGTGGAAGTGACCCTTCTTTTGATGCTCACAATATCACAGGTTTGGATCAGAACGTACCATGTGGACCTCTTCAGCGAGGGGTTAAAGGGCATCTTGTAGTATATCCTCAGAACCCTTCGGCGGTTTTTGATTTGTTGCCACCGCCTATAGAAGAACTGTCGACTGCAGCGTGTGTGATATTTGTCGGTGCAGAAGCTCCTAGCCAAGATTGGCTGAAAGAAAGGGCTACACCATTGGTGTTTAGGAAAGAGAGAGTCTGGAAAGCGCTGAACTGGTTGAAAACGCATAATTCCTTGTACAAAGATGTCCGCATCAACCACTCCTTTTTTGAGGCCATCGATGATATAAATATCTTGCCTGTTGAGATAGATCATATATTACCAGAGACCGAATCAGGAGCGGTAAACGCACGGTATGATAACCAAGATGATCCATCTTGTGATCAGGAGGAGATCTTGTTTGATAAGGTCGTCGTTTCGGATGTCAGCGGGAATGAGTCGTCCTCTGTGTTGCGACGAGCAGCTACGAAACATGTTCATCAAAAGGGAGGAAGCTACGTACGATATCCTCATGGTAGCCGTCCTGTGGCAGAATTTGGAAATCACCTACTATTCCCCATGATGTATCCGTGTTTATTTCCATATGGTTTGGGGGGATTTGGCGATTCAGGCAGACGAGTTTCTGTTGGGATGAAATCACACGTCAAACATTTGCTACATCTTAGCGATTTAAGATTCCGGAAACATTATTCCTTTCTGTTTTCAGCCTTCAACATGATGCAGAGGCATGAAATGTTGCGGTTGACGTCATTTAAAGTCAAACGTGCCACGTTTGAGCAATTAGCCCACCAGTTTGCGGATGTCGATCCTCTGACTGTTCATGTCGTTGCGGAGAGGGTTGCTAAGGGAAATAGAGTAACGGCCGAAAATGAACAAGAGTGGAAAGTGTTGAAGTTGATGAATGAAGTGCGTTTAATATCAGCACACGTTCCTGGGTCATCTGCCAGCAAGTTACATTGACGCAATGAATTGAGATCGTTAATGATGGATAAAGGAATGCCCAGTTTTTTCATTACTGTGAACCCCGCAGACACCTATAATCCTGTGGTACGATTCATAGCGGGCGATGAGATTGAGATGGATAACAATAGTAATCCTGCATGGGTGCAAAGCAAACTTTTGTCAGGGAATCCGTTTGTTGGCGTGGAGTTTTTTGATGTATACATATGCACCTTCATCAAGACACTATTAGGCTACAATGAAGATCCAGCGCCAGGTGTACTTGGTCATGTCAAGGCGTATTATGGATGTGTGGAGGCTCAAGGTCGAGGTAGTTTACATTGTCATATGGTGGTGTGGCTAGAAGGAGCCCTAAACCCTAATGAGATACGGGATAGGATAATGTCAGGGCATCATCGTGAATTTACAGAGAGGTTGGTAGCTTACCTGGATGACACAATATGCACTGAAATACCAATGTGCGAGGGCAACTTGAATATCCCTGCAGGACACCCCTGCAGTAGGCTTCACGCTGATCGAGAACTTGGGGAAAGTGACGACGTTTATAAGTGTCGGTCGCTGCGAGACTTAAACCAATTGGCGACGAAAACTCAGCTCCATACGCACTCGTTTACGTGCTATAAGTATTGGAAGGCTGGTAAATCTCCGAAGACATGTAGATTTGAATTGGATGAAAAGAATACCAGGCCGACTACCACAGTAAATCATGAATCTGGCGAACTAAATGTGAGGCAAGCAAACGGGCTGGTGAATCCGTATAATCCTACCATGCTAACCGCGCTGCGGTGCAATATGGATATAAAATTCATAGGTTCTGGAACATCTGCAAAAGCGATCCTTTATTATATAACTGACTATATCACAAAGACGCAGTTGAAGGCTCACGTAGCATTCGGAGCGTTGGATGTGGCTGTACAAAGACTTGGATCGTTCAATCCTGACGAAGGTAGCTTCACTGACAGGGGTAAACGATTACTGAATACCTGTGCATACAAGATGCTTTCCCATCAGGAGTTGTCTGTGCAGCAGGTCGCTGCCTTTTTGTTAGGGAATGGTGACTTCTACAGCAGTCATAGATTTAAGCCGTTATATTGGACGACTATCGAACGGTTTATTGAAGACCAATTACATAGTCCTGAATGCTACAGTGCCCGTTCTACACGTCCACCTGTCAACAATTTAGTGCTATCCAATGAACACAGTTTTCATAGTACATCTGCAGACGACAAAAGTCAGCAGGAAGTTGATGCTACCGGCGATGGAGGCGAAGAGGCAGACCTTAACGACTTGGAGTTGGATGATGGGCTTGATATGAGTCTGGAAGTATATGACATAAATGAGGAGGATGACCAGCGGAAACAGAAGGAGGATGGAAGGAGATATATGGATAACGAGGAAGAGGTTACGGTCAGTCGAGTGCCATCGGGGGAGTTGGTTGCACGGGGAGGGATTGTTTCTGATTATCATTGTAGAAGTGAAGGTCTTCGCAATTTCTGTATATGGGATTTCGTCGCTCAAGTGATGAAAGTGGATAAACGCAGTTCATCACGGAGTGATGCATCCGCAGACGATGAGGATATTGAAGATGATGACGATAGAGAGGATTTCACGGGTTTGGTTGAACAACTGGATGTAGCCATTTTAGATTCAAATACCAAGGAACGCCCCCGCTTTGACCTGAAACCGCCCCATGTAGAACACAGCCGTCGGTTGCTACAAGTAGTTCATCCGAAAAATCGATATGTTCCGTTGGTACTTGGACCGTCTATTCCTCGAAGGGATTGGGTTGATTCCGCGTCTCGCCATGCGAGGCTAATGTTGATTCTGTTTAAACCGTGGATTACCGTTGCAGACCTGAAATCAGACAATCAGTCGTGGGTAGATGCCTATGACGATTTTTTCGCTAATGAGTGTCCTCTTCGTCTACGCAAGATTATCGACAATATGCAGTTACTTCACGAATGTCGTGATAGTAGAGACAATCATTTTGAACGTAGGAGGGCATCTTGGCGTGTCCGTGATTGCAATTCTTGTAAAGGAAGAACGGTTGTTTCAGACGATTTTGGTACAGACGAAGACGAGATATTGGCCCACGTTGACGACGTAGAGAGATGCCATTCTGTGAGACACAGTACCTCGGAACAAAAGGCGGCCTCCTATGTAGATATGGCAACCAAAGTAGGCTTATTTGACGCGTCCACAGCAGTTGGCTCCAACTTTGATTCCATCCCGGAAGGAGAGTGTCTTGTTACTTCTGCTGAACAGGAACTTTCTTGGCTGGATGAATACAAAGAACGTCGTAAGCTGTGGAAAAATAACTTGAAACGAGTTCCTGGCGAAGTCAATGGGGCAGAAGGAAATATCTCACCTCAAGGCGGTGTGCATAAACACGGTGGACAGCATGCCCATCTACCCACCATCACTTCTTTTGCGGACAGTGTTAGGTCTGATAGTAGGGACCACGGTGATGCTCATGATGTTGCGATGACAGATCGCGAACAATTTCTGTCATTTGTTGTCAATAAGTATACTCTAAACAAGGAACAAGAACGAGCTTTTCATATCATTGCTGATCACAGCTTACAACCTGATGCTCCCCAGCTGAAAATGTTGATACATGGACCCGGTGGTACTGGGAAGAGTAGGGTTATCCAAGCATTATCAGAATTCTTCATGACACAAGGTCAAGGACGACGACTACGCCTGGCATCTTTCACTGGTGTTGCAGCTCGAAACATATCGGGGTTGACTTTACATTCTGCTTGTCAACTAAGTCAGTTTGACAAAGCAGAGAAGCGTTCATCTTCAAAAGAAGAGTTAGTATCCATGTGGGAAGGTGTCGATTATCTGTTTGTAGATGAGATATCTATGGTGGGTTGTTCGTTATTGGCCGAGGTGAGCGACGCTCTTTCTAAAGCAACAGGTGTGAATTCTCTGTTCGGTGGGATCAATGTCATTTTTGCGGGAGATTTTGCGCAATTACCGCCTGTGAGGTATACCCGTTTGTATGCCAAAGTCAACCGGTATTGCGCAGGGACAGTTCCTGGCCAAAAAGATATTTTCGGGAAGTTAGCTTGGCTCTCGATTGATACTGTCGTCTGTCTCACCAAAGTCCAGCGGAGCAGTAAAGATGCTCGATTTACAGAGTTGCTGCAGCGTCTAAGGATTGGTGCATGTACCGATGAAGATCACCCTATGGAGTACCAGCATAGATATACCGGTGATGTAACCCTTGCGCCGAGGTTCATATACCGCAGTCATTTCTTCACAGTGGGGTTTTATATTGGTATATATATACTGGCTGGCCACAAAACATTGGTCCAGAAGAATGCCCGGCATTACCGGCATTCTGATTATGCCGTGAATTTATCTTCAATGCTGGATTACCCAATGCATTATGACATGATTTTTCGTAGGTGAGATAGTTTATACAAAACAAGTAATATTTTTTCACACTCCCAAATTTGATGTGTCCATGCACACCTTTGAACAGCTCAAGAATATACTCACGAAATTTAAATAGGGGCTGTGGCTGAAGCAAAAAAGTCAAAATACTTTCTGAGAGCCGGCAATAAAAATACTGAAAGGAAGCATATAGGGGTAATTTGGCCTGGGGAATCCGAATTTTTGATTGGAATTTGCATATCTCCAGTGGTTGCTGAGATATTTGCCAAATATTATAATAAAATGTTACTGAAGCCTTTTTCTTTCCACAAACCACTGTGGTCCTGAGCAATGGCACAAGGAGGAGGACCACATAAGAGAGTTGTGCTGACTGTAATATTTGTCATCCAGGTACTTGGCATGTGTATTTTCCCAGGCTGAGGAACATACTTATAAAATTTGTATAATAGTTGTGGCTGAAGCAAAAAGTCAAGCAATAAAAATACAAAAAGAATGTGTATGGGGGTAATCTAGGCTTGTAAATTTAAAATTTCCATCAGAATTGTTATATGTCTGATAGATACTGAGATATTGCACAAATAGTGCTATAAACTATTATTGTAGTGTTTATCCTCACAAAGCATACAAACTGTCATTTAAATACACTGTCTTTTTTGATCTGTTTGACCAGCTTTTGTACATTCCTAAACACTTTCATAAGAGCAACAATACAGACCTAGATTTAATAAACAAATCATCAGTGGAACTGAAGTTTTTGTACTGAAGTTTTATTAATGAGAAGAAAATGTGAAATAAAGAAACACTCATAGCTCCACTCCAGATCAACTTATCAACTTCATATTTTAGGATATAAATTGGATACCAAACTTATATCCAATTACTGAAAATGAAGCAAATTGAAAAGGTAAGAACATTATAAGATTTTTACATGACATTCATACTTTACCACAAGAGGTGAGTATTCCAACTCTTCTCTGGCATTGTTCAATGAACATTAAAAAGGATAGGTGTGCCCATATAAGTTATTTTAAGTGTTACATTGAACCTTTCATGTCTGCTTTTTATTTTGACAATGCCAGATATGAGTTGAAACATATCTCTTATGGTAAAGTAGAATGTCATATAAAAATCTTATAATGTTCTTACCTTTTCAATTTGCTTCATTTTCAGTAATTGGATATAAGTTTGGTATCCAATTTATATCCTAAAATATGAAGTTGATAAGTTGATCTGGAGTGGAGCTATGAGTGTTTCTTTATTTCACATTTTCTTCTCATTAATAAAACTTCAGTACAAAAACTTCAGTTCCACTGATGATTTGTTTATTAAATCTAGGTCTGTATTGTTGCTCTTATGAAAGTGTTTAGGAATGTACAAAAGCTGGTCAAACAGATCAAAAAAGACAGTGTATTTAAATGACAGTTTGTATGCTTTGTGAGGATAAACACTACAATAATAGTTTATAGCACTATTTGTGCAATATCTCAGTATCTATCAGACATATAACAATTCTGATGGAAATTTTAAATTTACAAGCCTAGATTACCCCCATACACATTCTTTTTGTATTTTTATTGCTTGACTTTTTGCTTCAGCCACAACTATTATACAAATTTTATAAGTATGTTCCTCAGCCTGGGAAAATACACATGCCAAGTACCTGGATGACAAATATTACAGTCAGCACAACTCTCTTATGTGGTCCTCCTCCTTGTGCCATTGCTCAGGACCACAGTGGTTTGTGGAAAGAAAAAGGCTTCAGTAACATTTTATTATAATATTTGGCAAATATCTCAGCAACCACTGGAGATATGCAAATTCCAATCAAAAATTCGGATTCCCCAGGCCAAATTACCCCTATATGCTTCCTTTCAGTATTTTTATTGCCGGCTCTCAGAAAGTATTTTGACTTTTTTGCTTCAGCCACAGCCCCTATTTAAATTTCGTGAGTATATTCTTGAGCTGTTCAAAGGTGTGCATGGACACATCAAATTTGGGAGTGTGGGAAAATATTACTTGTTTTGTATAAACTATCTCACCTACGAAAAATCATGTCATAATGCATTGGGTAATCCAGCATTGAAGATAAATTCACGGCATAATCAGAATGCCGGTAATGCCGGGCATTCTTCTGGACCAATGTTTTGTGGCCAGCCAGTATATATATACCAATATAAAACCCCACTGTGAAGAAATGACTGCGGTATATGAACCTCGGCGCAAGGGTTACATCACCGGTATATCTACATTCGTACGACATCGCCTCCGAAGATGTAGCATTACTGAAGACCAGACTAGCCAGCAGAGTTCAACCGGATTGGTCTAGCAAGACATGGGCTACTGCACCACTGGTTGTCTCTGAAAACGCTGTCAAAGATGCAGCTAACGTGGAAGCCGTTAAGGCCTTCGCTATGCGGACCGGGAGGCCTTTGCACTGGTATTACGCTTCACATACACATTCCGAATTGGATTTTGGTAATGCTGCCTTGAGGGAAAAGCTCTGTTCAAGCAAGACGACCAATAGTACCAAATACATGGGTAAATTACCCCTGGTGGTCGGCATGCCTGTGATTATCACCTCTAATTTTGATGTGGGAAATGGTGTAGTTAATGGCACACACGGCATATTAAAAAAAATTCGATATAGAATGGACGGAACGCACCGTCATGCAACCTCTTGCGTGGTACAAGCCTTCCATTCCATAGGCAGTCCTATGTCGAATCTCACTGACATGGAAATACCTGTTGTCGAGCAAGAAAGCGAAGTATATTATATCCATCCTTATAATGGTCGCAAACTTGCCGTGTCTAGAATGCAGGTTCCTATTTTACCAGCATTTGCCATAACTTGTCACAAGGCTCAAGGTCGCACTCTTGATAGTGTAGTCGTGGACTTAATGTTATGCCGAGGGTCGGAGTCACCCTATGTCATGTTGTCGAGGGCCAAAACTTTGGATAGTGTGGTTGTTCTTCGATGTCGCCTCAGCGAAGATCTCAGAGTGGAACTGCGTAGAATTCAGATATTAGAGCTACAAACAATCATGAGGTATGCAGCCATTGATGAAGAACGCTCCGAAGCTCAATCGCAATTGCAGAGCATTTATTCTATGATGAAATCGCCTGTTAATTATGCACATATCACCCAAGAAGAGTTATTGCCTGTTACCTGCAATGCGCTGAATAAATTTTGCGCTTCAGCTGATGTATACAATGAAGCTCACCGCATATTGGCTTCCGCTGAAGGGAGTATTGACGGACTGTTAGACTCGGAATTACTGGTTGGTCCAGAAAAGATACAGAAGCGACGAGGGGGTGTTGATGGAAATACCAGCGCGCCTGCTCGGAAGCGCAGACGCGTGTGATTCCTTGTCTTGTCTTGTTTACTTTACATCTATTTGCCAATTCCTTCTTTCTTTTATTACTCTTTCAGTCACTTCGCTTTCCTCTGTGTAACCTGTTAAGGTTAATGTCGTCGAAGGTGCGCCGTCGTTCCATGTCTCACCTCATCCTTCAGGTCTCATTTCTACCATCATGTCCGCCTTTGATTACAGACCAAGTTCTCACAATACTCCTGTCATTCAGGCTCGTTGCCAACCTAAAGGCCTCTACGACTACATCGTAAACCTACTCGACAAGCAGATTGGTAAAGGGGCGTTGGCCAACGTCATCCCTGGTAAAGACTTCTTTCGCTCCGTCAGACCTGGTACCAGAGCGTATAGTTTTGTGGATCGCAATGAATGACCTTTCACTTGCAACGTATTCGGTGAGATTATGGGTGCCAAGTACGGGACTCTCATGACTGCCCGATACAATCATTATCCTGGAGAGAATCGTTTTGATGTAGGAGTTATCGTTGCAGTCTGCATTCTTTTCACTAATGTGATACTCTGCCAGCCTATTCCTCTGGAGGATAACAGCAAACCGTGCAAAGCCGTTATTGCACTAGGCTGTCCTTCCAATGCTATCCAGAAACTTGCTGACATTTGGTATGATCAGATGTGTGCGGCAGATGAACTGAGGAGATACAATCGTGAGTGGGAACAAGACGTTGCCGCCTCCGTTGCCGCGTCTGGTCAGCGTCCCGAGGTTGGTATTGGTCCAAATTTACTCAACATAGGCTTACTGATGTTATCACAGAGTTTTCTTGTGAAGGAGTTCGTCAAGAACACCGATTTTCCATCCACCGTCGATGCGGAACCGAACTGTATGCTCCTGACGGGACCGGTCATGTATGTGGTAAGCGAAGATCGTTGTGACGTGGGCATTGCAGCTGATCGATGACTCTCTTTGTTTAGGTTCCTCCTCAGGGGACCCATGGCAGCGCTGGCAACGGTACTACACCTGCTCCTCCGACCAGAGATAGAATGAAGAGACGAAGGCTTAATAACGACGGCAAGTCAGTATCGACCGCCGATGAACCTTCCGAAACCGAAGCCTCTCGTGTGGCCACCTCCAATTCCACTGTAGACAGTTCTGAATCCACTGCGGACGCTGCCAATACTGGAGGACAGCAATATCCAAAAGGTGCCGTTTTCTTGCTACGGTGTTCATAGGAACGCTAATACGTGAATTAAGGTGATCAAATCTTCGTGGGTGCTACATATGACCCCACTCTGCAGTTGGATTATGGCGGAAAGGCTTTCCAGCTTGTCAATTTGAGGTTGCAGCAACCTGATTTCAGGGACGTCAACCAACAACTCATTCCTCCTTGGGAATTCTATGACAAACTCAGGCCGGGTACTCTGGTGATAGCCAATGTGGACTTCACTGTGTACTTGATGAATGGTCGCAAGGTATGTGTCGATATCGAAGTGTAAGGGTCGCACTGACGCTATATTAGACGTATCATGCTAACATTCTCAGTCTTCGGGTTCTCGGGAAATCTGACATTCCCATCGAGAAGCCTCGCATTTTTCTGCCTCCGAAATCGGTGGCGTCAGGACCGAGTGCCGAGAGCTTTAATAACTTCGAGATTCCTGACTTTGATGCCGCTCAGCAGAGTTCGGGTTCTTTGAGTTCAACGAAGCGATTTGAGTCGCTCCCCACCGGCTCTATACTCCCAGAACGTGCCCCTGAACAGGACGACGGTGATGGTGATGTGGCAAGTACCTCGCCGCCTGTCTCCCAGTCAGATTCCTCTTCTGATACCATCGACGGAGTCGGTTTGTTGGAACGGAATGCTACCCCTAGTGCTGGAACACAGGACGAAGACTTCAAGATGCTAAACGAAGAGCCCTCCGGTTCTTCTGACGACCACTTCGCGACAAGGAGCAAAGTAAGCGGGAAAAAAAACCGGAGAAAGACCAAGTCTTGAAAAGTCTCATTCAATTTTGAGACTACTTTTGTGTCTCAGTCGATACTATCACCCTTTCTTGTTTCAACTGTATGATAGTTCTCT
This sequence comes from Stygiomarasmius scandens, assembly GCA_037954225.1. Lineage (NCBI taxonomy): Eukaryota > Fungi > Basidiomycota > Agaricomycetes > Agaricales > Campanellaceae > Stygiomarasmius > Stygiomarasmius scandens. The sequence continues at coordinate 448,158 of JBANRG010000046.1, forward strand.
TTTTGTCCGCCTGAACCCTCTTCTGTTCAAAAAAAGCTTAGGATTATAATGTATTTCCACAATCTTCTGACTTCGTTTTTTTTTGTGCCATGTTGACGTGTAGCAATGAAAAGATTATAGCCATTTTAAGTTATTCGAGAATGAGATTGTGACTTCACCTTGTCTCACCTCTCTATCTCTCCTACCACAACATGTCTCTGTTCTCCAGACTGTTAGGCTTTCTATCTTTCCATTGTCCCAGCTAACATGTCCATTATAGTCCACCCCCTGCTCATGAATTCTTTATTTCATGTCTGAATCCATTGGATCGTATCAACTTCTCTCGGTCTTGTCACGATGCCAATAACGCGGTACAGATATTCGAGAGAAAGGCATATCAATTCCAATATCTATACGGTCGGTTCTTCCGCAGTGAAGACATCATCAGTCGTTTTCGCCGCATTCAATACGACCGCGGTGTTCTGGTCTCAGGATCGACCGTTGTGGCATTCATGGAAAGAATAGTATACCCGGAATCGGACTTGGATTTGTATACTAATACTGCTGACGTCTATGTTCTCGTTGACTTCCTGGAGGATATCGGTTATGTATTCAAACCCCGCAACGAGCGTAACGCAGACCTTCTGTCGCGTCTGCGCTCCAATCCAGCTTCCAGAGTTAGTCACGACAACAGTGATTTCTATCTCGGCAATGGTATAGTTGCTGTTTTTGACTTCAGACAACACGATGAGGTCATTCAGGTTATCGGAACCTCACATGGACCATTCGGTGCTATATTGTCTTTTCATTCTAGTGAGCTCTTTTCTGTTCCTCCTTTCGGGTCACTGAAATTCAAGTCAGTGGGAGTTATGAATTTTGCCTCCTACTCTCACGTGGTGTCACTGTTTCCGTACACTACATTTGTGTCCCACGTAACCATCAGAGTACCTCCGCGAAACTCTGAGTATACACCCCAGGAACAAGATCGCATTACTCTCGCTCTTGAGAAGTGGAGACTTCGAGGGTGGGACCCGACCTTGTTGCCGTCGGCAGCGGACTTTCTTCGACCTTCTACAGAGTTCTGTGAGGGTGAAAGATGTGCAGGAGATAAACTTTCTTGGGTGATTCCTATGGAATATATGGCTCGCCGTCGCAATGCTATTTCTGGTGGTGACAATAGGTGCAGCGACAATCTTACCCTGCCAACGAAGTGGTCGTCCGATCCCGTCGGAGGAAATACATGGTATCAAAGCGTCAGCCTACAAGACATGTTTTCGATGTCCTTCAGCAATGTCAGTGCGTTACACCTCCGGTGTTTCTATACAGCCAAATACTTGTCAAGAATGGTGGTACGTCGCAGACTCAACGCGACAAGTAGCGAAGATCCATTACGGTATGTTTTAGAAGCCTCCACCTTTTAGTTCCTTTCTGACGTTTCTTAGTGCCGACAATTTATATGCAGACTTCGCCTTCAAAGTTCATGGCAGAAGAACAACACCAGTTGCCAGCGACTTTCATGGAGATATATGTCACCGTCTACCCCGTCTTAAGAGCTCCCCGGGGATTCAATACAGCTTACTGCCAGACGCCCATGTTGTAGTATGCTTGAGCGACATCATCCGGATCTTGACGAAGGTATTGCAGAACATTCCCCCGGTTAGTATCTACACTTCCTGTGGTCGTCTACTAATTATTTTCGCGTAGTATTCAGTGGAGTATGAAACGCGCGCCTTGCCAACAGAGGGCCAGCCTCTAGCAGTTTTCACGATTGTAACGTTTACTATTGACATCTCTCTAACATACTGTCCTGAAGAAATTATCAATGCCATGGCTCCTTTTGCATATACTTTAAGCAGAGTGCGTTTGGACGTTCGGTTTTCTCATTCTCGTCCTTGGTTGTAAAAAATTTCAGTACCGTGACATCATATATATAGTCGCACTGGTCGTTCCGTGTATACACCAGAGGCTGTAGTACATTTCAAAATGTACAGGTTAAAATGTACGATCAGCAATTGCAAATGTCAAGGTTCAGCTCGCTTAAGGTCCCACAGCCGCAAAGAAACGATAAGCGGAGGCAGCGGCATCACGGCAACATTAAACGAGGATGATATAAGCATATGCGAAGGCGTCAGACTCGGCATGCTTGGCTCAGCTCAGAAGCAACGATTTCATGCATTTTAAAATGTCAATCTAATTTTTGGAAAACTTTGCCTGGATAATTGAAACCATGACAGAACGAAGGAATGTAATATTATGGAATGAGATAAGATATAGCGAATGGTTTCGGAAAAATACGCTCCAATTGAAATGTCGAAAGTGGACATTTCAAAATGTTGTGGATGGCCATACATGTGACTCCTCAATGCAATTAAGAACGCAAGAACCAAACATTTTTAAATGTTAATGTTGGCTGTACATGTGACACCTAACCAAATAAAGAAGCCACTCACACTACGACTTCCTCTATCGCTATGAGAACACCCTTGATGGTAAGTCCAGCATATTGCTCTTCCATTGGCTCATCTTCGTCATTCATGTCTTCCTCATCATCCCCATCTATCCTGCCTTCCTGATCATCACCAAAATCCTCCTCCTCCTCTCCATCCTCATCCTCTCCATCCTCCTCCTTCTCTCCGTCCTCCTCCCCATCTTCCTCCTCTTTTCCATCCTCCTCTTCTGCCACATCGCTATCAGCACCCTCTCCTTCATGGGAAACAGACTGGTCATCAGATTCATCATCAGTACGCAGCTCAACCGCCCCCACAGTGTTGGGTATGGGAATATTGTAAATAGAATCCATCTCCGGCTTGTAGTGACGAAGGGCTGCAATGGATTTGGTCCCCCACAACTCTTCAAAACGAGCAGCAATACTCCGTTTGACCTCCGCCTGCCGATATGCATAGGCAGCAGCACCTTCCTTCCTCTCACCCTCAAATGTATCAATCTCTGCTCTCCCCTCCCACTCCTTTGCCTGCCACTCTAGAGTTACCAGGCACCGGCGCATCTCCTCCTGCAATAGAAGTATTTCTTCGTGCCATCGTTTCACGCGAGCATATGATTTGCACCACTCAATTCGGAGACCTACATTTTCAAATGTAGCAGTATCCAACTCGGTCAGCATTTTAAATACATAAAAAATGATGGCACATACCGTCATATAAAACTTGGTCCTTGCATAGTTCACCTTCAGACGAAAAGTGCCATATCCAGGAAGGTACCCTATGCTTCTCCCTGGCACCTTGAACTGGATTTTCCCCATTCAGAGCACGCCGTACCGCCTCTTTCCGCTTCTGCTTCATAGCCTTTGCCTTCTTCTTCTCCACATCCTGCGGGTCTTCCATGCACATGATATGCTCCTGCAAAAGTTCCTTCCAGCCAACCTGCTCCTTATCACCTTCCACCAAGGCTAATTTCGCTCTCCAGGCTTCCTGGTAAGACAATGCGGCCAGTTTCACTTTCTTCTCCTGTCTGATTATCATCGCTCGAGATCTTGTTGTAGGACCTTGATTACGGGCATTGGCTTTCTTGTAACAGAGCATCCTTTGCTTTACTAGCAGTGATTGGCGAAGCTGATTAAGATATTGGTTGAGTTGACCATCTCGAAGTCTAAGCTCCATCTCAGGCAGACAGCCTGCACAACCTTTGGATGCTCTCATTTCAGGTTGAAGCTTGGAGGGTAGATAGAGGGGAATGTCTTCCGCATTAAGGTGTGATTTGGAGGGAGGGAGAGTTGCAACAACTTGGAGCGAAACTGGCATGTAGCCAAACTGTAGTGCACGGAAACGTTTGATTTGCCGGGTCAACTTAGTCCTCCGATCAACAATAGCGGTTAGTTGCTTGTTTGTGGGAGCTTTGATGCTCAAGATGTCTTGGCGAAGTTCTCTCCTGAACCGAAGTCATTAACTATGGTGTCTCAAAATGAAAGATCACGTACTGCTGGTGCTCAATTTCTAACCCAAAAAACAAGAATTCCCCAGGACTTGTCTCAAGATCTGGCAAAGGGTCATCCTCATAGTCTGCCTCTTCCCTATCAGCATCAGCATCAGCGTCATCCTCATTCCTCTCCAAATTTCTCTCTCTCTTCTCCTCCGTTATAATCTCCTGGCGAGCCTTTGCCTCCGCTTCCTTCGCCAACTCTAATCTGACAGTCTGAGCAGTCTTACCTAACAGAAACGTCAGTGGAATTTTCACGACAGCATTTTAAAATGTTCATTCACCGGAAAATGGAGATGCATAAGGATTGAAGTCACTGGTTTGTGACTCATAGTCGTCAACCATTGCTTTCCATGTTGAGACATTGTTCGGCTGTGCCCGGCTAAACTCAGCACAGCTTTCCAATTGCCTCTCGAACTCTTCAACAGCGGCAGTTAACCGTTTCTTTAGAAGAGCACCTAAAGGCAAATTCAGTAAAGAATACGTTTATAGAAGTAGAACAACATACCCATGCCTGTAACTTTGCTCCAGTTCCAATGCCCGATATGGTCTTCTAAGGTGTCGTGATGAGAACCTGGCCCCATCTCCTTCACGCTTGTTGAGATAGTTCCTAAGCCACTCCAAAACCTCTTGATAGACTCTGCATCAGTCTGACCAACTCCGGGGGTATATGACAGAGAAAATTTCTCCTGACATTTGATAAGGTGCCCCAAGATATGTAGTTTGGGAATGACGAACTTGACAATTCTCAGGAGGATGTTCAGACGGATCATAGATGGGAGTTTCTTGAGTCTTTTCACTGCTTTCTTGCACCATTGACAAACAATGTCGTAAGATAGAACGAGTATTAGGAGGATGGAAATATGGCGTAGAAATGAACCAACAATGAAGTCGGTATTTGCATACCTGATAAGTAAGCGCAGGTATATGTAATTACTACATTTGAAAATGTGCATACCTTTCGCCCACTTGCGTGGCACCCATCCCATTTTTCAGCAGAATCTCGTGTCTTGCACAAAGACCAGCTACTTTGCCTGTTTCATCGTAGCCCTCGTGAAACTTTGTATTCGCATGATCAAGAGCAGCAAGACCAGTGCATGTACTGATCTACAACAATTGTTCAGTTCAGCCCATTCGGCCCATTCAAAAAGTGAGTCTTACCTCTTTTTGATCTTTCATCTTTTGTATCCATTCCCCATATGGCCCATTCTCGACAAAATATGCCCATCCATCCTGGAGGCTTGGATCACGAGCCCAGCTTGAAATCCTCTTTCTTTTAAGACGAAAGCAGGCGTCAATGGCTACAAACATTGTATAGATGAATCTACAGAGATTGAAGATGTAAGCGTGATCATGACTATGACATTTGAAAATGTAATACTACTCACTTAACCCCAATGGGTGCAGTAGTCCAATCAACGGGTAGATTGATTCCAGGTTTGGGACAAGCAATACAATCCACTGCCAGCTCACCTGCTCTTGTTTCGGCTATAGATCTGTCACCATCATTTCCCCTCCCGCCACGTCGCAACATTCGAAGGTGCCGCCATTGACGAGTTGCGCGGAGCACACTTGGATAACGATTCTAAATTGTAAGCAGTTAGCAAGCATTGATCGTGATTCCATCACATACTTACCGGCAATTTTGCACCTGTATTGTCTGTGATCATTCGAAGACCCTTATAGTAGTCATAGGGGTTGATCTTCCCAGACAAGTTAAAACTATGAAACTTTTCAAGCATCTGAAAAGTGCAAGCTGTCCGGGGGCGAGTGTGCGTAGTAGGGAACAATTGATTACGCATCAGCTGTTCCCATTTCTGGTGCAAAGCACCTGTTTGAGAAGATATAGATGCTGTACACCCACAATATTGCAAGGAAATACGGTGTATGCCGTTTTCGTGCACAACAATGAACTTGGAAGGGCCAGGAACAGGATTTTGACAGCCAGTACCATCCTGGTGACCTAGTTGGGTAACCAATCCCAGCCGCCGTAGAGACACTTTCTCGAAATGATGACCTGTCCAATGCTAAGTTCATATGAATCACTATCACGATAACATTTTAAAATGAACAGACGTTTACCTCTATGCGATGGAATGGATTCGGTTGATGCCTTTCAACGCAACAATCCTGGCAGATTAGGGGAGAGCAAGTACAATCTACACATCTGAATGTTGGCTCGATGGATTCACGGTCAGAGGGACATAAGACACATTTGTCAGGGACGTGATCCCCTCGTCCTTTCAAGATCATCTGGACTGTAAGATAGTCTTCCTTGTTCTTAACGAAAGTCTTCATTGGACGGTCCTGGTATCATGGTTTAAGTTATTAAAGCCATAGAACAAACAACAATGGACGAACCGATTGAAAAAGTTTCCTTTTTGGCACCCGTATCACCCGCCCCTTCCTGACTTGAAAGACCATTCTGTCCCGTTGCTGATTGGCCTCGAAATCAGCTGAGTCTTCAAAGTCCATCCAATCATTCCCCTCTTTGATTGTCGTATGTAGTCGTTGACGACAGGGAGCAGCAGTAACAATTCGATCATGGATGCGTCGGCCATCGCTGGAGATTCGGGAGTGTGTGATAACATCATCACCTTTCTGGTGAATTGAAAGCCCTAAAGATTGAAAGGATTTGATATGAGAAAGGCCATTCTTGCCTGTTTTCAACCTCTTGGTAGGTCTGGAAGCCATGGAGAGAAAGGAGAGGTAAAACAACGTTTGGTGACCTGCCAGGTCATAATTACGGTCACAATTTAGAGAGGGACAGTCGCTTGTAATCGAGTTTCAATACAGGAATTTAAATTGCAGTGGTTGCAGTGAGCTGTCAATAAAAACGGCAAATCAAGCATGTAACAATGGTTACGCAAGTTCTCAACAAGTACATGTTAACAAATAGGGAATACTTAGAACGCTTCAGTCATAAACTCCTCTACCAAGCTTCTATCTTCAGTGACCCTCATTTTAGGTGCCAATTTTCTAGCACTCAACCTGATAAACATATCTAGAGCCTCGGAGCTATGGCAATAATTTCAGAGAGAATAGAGCATGAATGAATAATTAGACTTACTGAGAAGAATAAAAGTCACAACCACCTCGGTACTTGACCACAAAAAACTTGCAAGGTCCTACAGTGTGATCGAGGCCGGAGTCAGCCTTAGCCTCCGTCTCAGATGATCGGACTCCAGTCTCGGATTCACTTGATGAGGAAGGGTAGCCTGACCCATAGTCTGCCACGACTGCCACATTCCGGAATTTTTGGGGGCTATAGGACAAGGGAGGTTTGGCGGCACTCTTAGAAACGGGGGTCTTGCCCTGCTTCCTACTAGAGCCCGATGTTACCGGAGGAGGCTTAGAAGACGAGTCCATTGTACCGCCAACTCCTCCGGACGACTTCAATGCTCCAGTCAACAAAGATTTACCAGCTCTGCTAGGTGTATGTGGAAACGGTGCTGCTTCTTCTGTAAGCATCTTGATGAGTTCGGCATTTGAAAATGTTTGCTGGACAGCGGACGGGTTATTTTGGGCAGGTGTAGGTGTTGGCAAGTCCCTACTAGGCTGAGGTTCAGACGAGACGCGTTGGGCGCTTGGTTGCACAGGAAATGGGCTAACAAATGGACGAAGCTCGTCGGGGCTGTGGGTATGAGCATTTTGGCACATGAAGATCCAGTTTTCGTTAATAGAGGCCTCGTCGTTAAAGCCCTTGGGGTTCCGCTGCTTCGTGAGCTGAGCCACCTCAGCCGCTAAGCTCCTAGCACAGGTCAAAATCGAAAAAAAATTAATCATTGAAGTGCCACTTACTGATCACGATATATACCAGCCCTAGGACCTCCGTATATCATATAGTACTTGTAGGATTGGTGGGCTGTACCCCTGGGACCAATGCTGTTGAAGAGAGTCGGGGAACACCCACGGAAATCATCAAACGCGGCATGCTGGGAAGGGGCGGTCATGGTGGATGGGTCGAACGACACGTGAGTTCGGTTAATTGGCGGTGGGAGGCGGTGGGAGGCTGTAAAAGCATACCCGGAAAGCGGCACAATGACATGATGTTGCACAGATGTAATACCAGTATTCATATCGAGCATTAGACCTCATCTGCAACTTCCGTCCCATGTCTGCTATCTTCCAGGCTGGACATTAAGTATTTAAATCATGAAACTCATAAGTCCTTGTGGGTATTCATGGGTACGTGTATGGACATGGTACCCGTGAACTCGCAAGTTAAAGACTTGTAAGTACGAGTTTATGTTCCCACAAGTATGGCATGCCAAGTGCAAGTCTAGTATTTTTAAGTTGCAAACTTGTGGATTACAAGTGCAGGTTACTTGCAAATGCACTCGTCAAGGTCTTTAATAGATATAAACTATTGACAATGTATCAAACCGTTCAACTTTTCTGCAATCTTCTTATGTGTACCAATTGATTCTCAGATTGAGCAACGGATTTCAAGGATCATAAATAGATAAATATCACATTGTTATCAAGAGCAGAACAGTATCCTAAACCAAATTGATTCTACTGCAGATTGTATAACTCATTCAACTCATGTAAAGTTGAATACATCATATAAAGTTGAATACATCATGTAAAGTTGAATACATCATGTAAAGTTGAATACATCATGTGAAGTTGAATACATCATGTAAAGTTGAATACAAATTCAAATCGTTAGTGATTTTGTCCCTCTGTCTATCCTCTGCCTCTTTCTTTTCCATAGGTGACATTTGCGTTCTCATAGTGAAATTGTCGTCAACATATCGAAACAAACTACCAGAGGTGTACTGAGTAAAGGAATACCTCTTCTCATACGGGGCAATGTCTGTATTCCCATGCCGAAGGTAAGAAGAAGGAATAAGAATGGTCCAGCCCAGTGGAAACTCAACTACCATCCGCAGGTCCCAAAGGATCAGATGGCCTCCTTTTCTAAAATCGTAATCACCTAGCGCAGTGATACTGCACCATCCGTAAATGTAGTTCAGATAGTCGATATGTTCCAAGGAAACTGTTTGGGGATTGACGAGAGACGTGGCTTCTTTGCGTGGATTTGCTAGAACTGCTGGTATTTTGACTCAGAGGATTCGAGATAGCAGGTCCCTGTTCTCCAGAGCCACCTTTTGCCTTGCTCCTACGAGTCTTTCTTTTCCTTTTCCCTGTACCTGGAGTATGAGACTGAAATGACGAAGAATTTGTAGGAGTATCGGTGTCGGGTAAAGAGGAATAATTGTTGGAAAGCTGTCCGGACGGTTATCAGCATTTTCGGCTCATCATCGCCGTGCGGATCATGAAGGCGCTCATGCGTGCTTAGCGACGCTTATTCTGCCAATTCAAATTTTCCGACAGAGAGGTTGCTCTCGGATGGCTCAGACGTCGGAATTTCAGAGTGGGGGGCAAGGAGTGGAACATCATCCATATCTGTAGCGTCCTCCTGCTTGACCTGATTGCTTTGTATAGTACTGACAAGATCAAAACATGCAGGCAATCGAAGTAGTTGAACACCGTCCCATTCCGAAAACAGCCGTCAAGATCGGGTCTGCAGAAGGCCACATCAAACCAATTGCAAGACCGAGCAAATAGGCGGAACTTACCAAACACTTCATTCACAGATATCTGACAATATGAGAGATTAGTGGACAAAGTTACGAAAAGGAGACTATAGGATTGACATAAAAAATAAAACTAGAAATTTAGCAAACACCTCAGATGCTCACAACTCGTGCCCAGGATTGAGAACTGAGCGGAGCTATCCTTCATCTGGCATCTGTAAGGAAATGGAAGTTGCAAGACGCGTTACGTTCGTTCCACGTGACGAAAGACTAAACAAATTGTGACAAACATCTGTTACGTTAGACGCGTCGTTGCATTGGCAAAATCCCCTGACCGACGTTTTAATTCGTTCTCTTCACTCTATTACTTCTTGCGACATGGGAAAACGCAATAAGAAAGCAAAATCCCTTTTGCAAGCTCGAAAACAGAAAGCATCGAAAGCCCCATCCAAGAAGCCTGGTCATCAAGGATATTTCCAGGGTAAGCCACTCGAGACCTTGGAGGATGCGTTTGTTTCGTATGCATCTAGCTTTGGGAACCGAGCGAACTTCTGGACCAAGTTTTGGGGGAGTGGAGAACCAAATACCCGAGTAAAATGACGAGTGAGGAGATGGAGCGCTTGGCCGTCATCAACCAGCGTCTCGGACTCAGGGTACAGGGAAAGGGCAAGGACAAGGGCAAGGGCAAGGGAGGAGATGGAGTGGATGAAGAAGATGCTGAGGGAGAGGAGGATGAAGACAAACAAGATGACGACGATCACAAGAAGAACGACGAGGAAAGCTCAGACGAGGAACCCTTGAAAGATTCCGCCACTGCTCAAGCGATTGGCAGCCTCACTGCTCAGAGTGCCAAAGGCAAGGGAAAGGCAATCACGCAAACAGTCACGCAAAGGCAGAATCGCGCTGCACGCTCTAGGCAGATAGAGAGAACTGAGGAGGAGAACGTGCTATTGGCCAGGGCTGCTTCTGACCAGGTGAGTAGGCGATCGCAATTACATACCGCTTGAGGCTCAACTGGATTTATCAGAGAATCCATACCTGGTTCCTTAACCGCAATACCAAGGAAAAGGCAGTCAAGGGAAAATCCGTGTGGAAGGACTTTGAAAAAACTTTGGATAAGAAAGTACTGGGGATTCGTCCGAGGCCTCTGCTGCCATGGAGATGCTATCAGTCCCACCCCGACTTCAAAGGCAAGGTCGATAAGGTCTGTACCGAACGACATGGGACCACAGAGTCCGTCGGTAAAGACTGGTTGAAATATCATGGCGAGATCGCTAAGGAGCTATTCGAGGAGGAAACGGAGGAAGTGAAGGCGATTGTGACGGCAGCTGTGGTAGAGAGATATGAGCGAGAGTTGGAGGAATATCAGGCGTTGCAAAAAGAGGATTGGGATGAAACCGAGGATCCCGAGGTTATCGAAGCGTAGGTTTTGCACTCACTGGTCTCAATTGTTGCTTGACTTGATACTCTAACAGTCGGCGGGCACAAATGCCAGTTTTGGTCACACAATTCCTTGAGTTGGCTTGCAAGCTCACTCATACATCTTTCTCTGGTGTCATCATTGGCGAAAAGACTGACAATAATGACGACGAGAATGGAATCTTTACTGCCAGGTATGTATTCATATTTACAAATGTCGTTGATTCTGGCATGGTGCACATTTGAAAAGGTTACTGACATAATTACTGCAGCGTCCAAGTCGGCCGAACCCCTGGTCCTGACCCAAAAACCTTTGACCAATGGGATCCTATTGGTTATAAATACCACCATGTGAAGTCGTTCGCACAGTTCTTTCTTGCTTGTTCTCGAATGAAGAAAGGTAACGGTTTTCTGAATCCTTGAAGATACGTCATCACTGACCTTGATCCTTTGCAGGTTTATCCGTTGATCCACCTACCTATACTGCAGCGCAAATCGACAACCTCGAAGAGCTTGTTCCTGCACCCACTCGTGTTAGCCTGGCCAAAAATGATGCCACTCCGCGTGCGGGCCCTTCACGTGCGAGACCCAAGGAGATCATCCCTGACTCTGAAGCGAACTCTGAATCAGATCTTGATATAGAAGAGAATTACGACCAGCTAGACCCTTCTGATAAGGAAGAACATATCCCGACACCACCCAGCACTCCAAAACTCCCAAAAAACCGCATCTTGGGACCTCATTTGCAGGAGGAGATTGATGCTATGGAAACCAAGGAGAGAAGGTTGAAATTGAGAAGTCTTCGGTCCATGGACAAGGTCTCGTTTGAAATTGAGAAGAATACTGCTCGTAACCGGAGTTTGATCAAGAAGTTGGATATCAACGCCGCTATGGATGATCTGAAGAAGATGATGACGAAAGAAAGTGGAGGGAGGAAGCCGAATGGGAAAAAGAAAGGCACCAAAGCTGTTACTGCGCCAATCCGGAGAAGTAAAAGGCAATCGACAAAGAGCAAGAGAGTGGTTGAGAGTGAAGACGAAGATGAATCTGACGAGGATGCTGGGCAACGCGGAGAAGGTGAAGAAGATGGAGAAGGTGAAGAGGATGAAGAGGATGAAGAAGGCGACGAGGAGGACGGAGAAGGCGAGGAGGAGGATGAAGAAGGCGAGGAGGAGGATGAGGAAGGCGAGGAGGATGAGGAGGGAGGCGAGGAGGATGAGGAAGGCGAGGAGGACAAGAAGGACGAGAAGGAACAGCACAAGCAGAAGGGCAAAGGAGAGGAGAAGCGCAAGGAAAAGGGCAAGGAGAAGGAGAATGAGACAGCAGGGGCTAAAAAGACAGGTGCTTCATCGGCTCAGGTGGTTGTTGAGATCCCAAAATCACCTGAACGCTCTCGGCCTGTTCCACGTCCACGTCCCCGTCCCCGTCCCGCAGGGGCTAACAAGACAGGTGCTTCATCGGCTCAGGTGGTTGTTGAGATCCCAAAATCACCTGAACGCTCTCGGCCTGTTCCACGTCCACGTCAACGTCCCGGTCCCGGTCCCAGTCCCAGTCCCAGTCCTCATCATAGTTCTCATCCCAGTCCTCGTCCTCATCTCAGTCCCCGTTCCAGTCCCCGTCCCAGTCCCCGTCCCAGTCCCCGTCCCACCCTCGAATTTGCGATGGGTAACGACTCTATTTCGCAGGGCGTTATAGCATCATTATCTGACCCGAAATCCTCCGGCAAAGACAATCAGCAACTTCACCAGGACATGGATATAGACCACTATTTGCCCGAATACCTCCTTAATCTCCCAGTGCCGGTGAAAAAGTCACCTCTCCTGGAAAATCTCCGCGACCTGGTCCTCCGACTTCCGTCTAGTACTCCAGAAGCAACAGCTGAATGTCCATGGGGTATGTTCTCGGAAATATCTTGGGCTGAAACAGACAAGGAAGCAGACGAGCACGAATGGGAGAACTGGAACCAGCTGTTGGATCAACATTTGCAAATGTCACCGACCGAGTCACAGGAGGACTTTGAGAGGAAGGTCGTCATGGGAGGAAAGAAAGGGTTGCCTTCTCTTTATAAGATCTTGGTGTACGTGTCCGATAAAGTCATACCAGACCCATCAATGTTGGATGGCAAGTT